>JAATNT010000074.1:0-109597 GCA_020137375.1 Fusarium chaquense
TCCTCCACCCAGCTCGGCGCCCCCACCGCCTCCGCCTTCTGGACCACCACCTGGAACTGGAGGTAGCTATGGTTCGGTATGTAGAACAGATGTTGAGAGCGCTACTTCTCCCTCTGCAAGATCTCTACTTCTCCTGGCATATGCTGATATTTCTTAGGTCCCTCCTCCACCCGGACTTTAACAGGTACTCTTCCAGTGCGAGGAGTCAGCCGTTTCTACAGTCAGAAACTGAAAGAAAAAGCTAGCCACGAGAGATGGAACTCATTGGCTCTGTACGTGACCGCTCCAGTTTGCATTGCGGAAAGAAGGGTGTTGATTCAGGTCCCATATACGATTTCTCGCTGTTGAGTAGGAACCCGCATCGACCATATTCATATGGGAACGATTAAGAATAGCACTTCTGCTTTCCAGTAGGTCGCAAAAATTGTTTTTAGAAATGACTCTATTGCAGGTCGAGAACAAGGACAATCGCTGTGAAGAAGGTGATGCTATCAGGACATTCGTTATCTGACAGAACTACTATACTTAGGGACAGATCAATGACATTCGCCCGTAATGATGTAGATACCAACAGAGCAAAGGTAACGTCCCGTAAACTCAAAGTGCGTATGAGAGACTACGTATCTACTCAGAGAACTCGGATGTGGTTTATAATGGCCACAGCCATGCCCGTTAATGAATGAGGGGCCGGGCAGCCTTATCGATAAGGACCGTGCCTTTGTCGCATTCCCAGGTCGGCTCATTCCGCCATTATTTCACCTATCTAACTACTATACAATAAAACTTGAAGCCGCGCAAAACGTCGCATTCGTTACATATACTCATACGTGACTTTCGTAAAATATGTCGAGATGAGCCATCAACGATATCCCTCTCACGACCCCGTCAAGGAGCCCCATTCTATCTCCCTCAAGGTCCTTCGGTGAGCCAGGCATTGACTTCACAGCCCTGTTGTATAGTAAGCTTTGTGTAGCTAACGATCCATAAGACTCTCCCGTCCATCACTCGTCACGCAATATCCCATCGACCCTCCGTCCTCAGTCGGCGCATCTGTCACGTCAGCTCCGATCCTGGCCTCACTCGCGTACCACTCCCAAGTCGCTTCAAACCCGTCTCCTTTCCTCCTCAGCCCTGTCGTCAACCTTCCAGTATCGTTTGGGTCCGCATATGTTGGTGAGACCTTCAGCTGTACGCTTTGTGCGAACAATGACCTACCACCCGACGCCGCAAAGAATATTCGCGATGTGCGTATCGAAGCAGAGATGAAGACACCAGGTATGGGCGCTGTACAGCGTCTTGAGCTTGGTCCACTCAATAGCCAGTCCGAAGCAGATCTGCAATCCGGCGATACACTGCAGAAGGTGGTATCCTTTGACCTTAAGGAGGAAGGGAATCATGTACTCGCAGTGACAGTAAGCTACTACGAAGCAACGGAGACCAGCGGACGCACGAGAACGTTTCGCAAGCTGTATCAGTTCATCTGTAAGGCATCGCTCATTGTACGCACCAAAGTGGGCTCGCTGAAGGCCGAGGACACCCAGGGACACGGACGGTGGGTGCTGGAAGCCCAGCTGGAAAACTGCAGCGAGGATGTGGTACAGCTGGAGAAGGTAGTTTTGGACACGGAGCCTGGCCTACGGTATCGCGACTGTAATTGGGAGGCGAGTGGGAGCGCGAGGCCGATGTTGCACCCGGGCGAGGTGGAACAGGTATGTTTTGTGGTCACGGAGGACGGAGCCGAGACGGGTGTCGAGGTGACACCGGACGGGAGGATTATCTTTGGGTCATTGGGGATTGGATGGAGGGGGGAGATGGGCAACAGAGGGTTCCTGGCCACCGGAAAGCTGGGGACTAGACGAGCGGGACGATGAAAAGATCCGGATATTATGAATGCAAGATACCCATGAGCAATTGATTGGCTCGGCCAAAGACGACATGCTGTCTATGCTGTCTACGATATGTGTTTACTTACAACTGCCGGCATCAAGTAAATACTACACCTATAAAGCCAAGATTCGTTGACATGCTTAGGAAATACGGACTACACGAGGTTGAATTGACGCCATGTCTTGCAGCACGCTGGTCCTGTAAACTATGTCGTGTTTTGGACCCTGCACTGGCTGGATCTGTGTTAGACTGCTATATACCAAGGTAACTACCTTAGGTCTTAAGGTGGTACCACTGCTTTTGGTAGTTTAACTATCTGAATGTGAATTAGACACCCGGCAGGATCATAGCTGGGATAGGGTATCGACTGTGCGGATATAAGGTTAGTAACTAGTCCCGAGGTCCAAGCCCCTATCTTAACGATACCTGGGTCTGGTGATGTGGTATGATGTGCTGCAGGAGATCGATCTATCTGTATCAGATATCGGGCTTGATACAGGCATGGAAGTGAATCGCCAGAAAATCAGGGGTCATGCGTCACGTCAATGCTGGGAATTTACGCCATGAATAGCTGGGTTCATCCTAGTCGGCTGCTCCCATTCGTGAGTATCGTTGATTTGGGTGAGACGAAGATGTGACATCTCCAGGAGTAACTGGCGGATAGTGTGGCCTCCTAGTATCCGATAGCATACTGAAACTGGCCAAATATAATGGCGTGGGAGCGTTTATGGTGGGTTCACGAATGATGTCGAGCAGCGGCTGCTTTGGCTGCGTTCTGATTAGGGGCTTGCCCTAGCGTTTTTGTTTCAACCCCAGAAGATTCTGTTCACGATGGTGAAGAACCCCTGGAGACTAGGATCAAGAGACCAGGCCCAGTAGCCGTGGCGATCAACCAGGATGGACAAATACCGAGCGACGTAGCACATGGCCCTAAGATCTCTTATGGTCGTATTGCCATGCTGAAGAAGCTAGAGAAGATAGTGTTAAGGTATGGTCAGGGACGCAACACACGGTCCAGAGTGGACAGTGACCTGAAACACACGACGCCGTCAAGATCCAAGTTGGGCACTTCCAGTGAGATGCGCATTGGCTTCATTGGCCAGTCGTGCACTAAGCTCCATTCATGGTGCTATGTGTAACTGACGCCCATCGCCTTAGCTTGTTGATTCGCGAGTCACTAATGAGATGAATGTCAGACAATGTGGATGAGGATAGCTCGACTTAACTGGTACCGTTTTGCGTCAGGTCCCGGTAGACGGGAAGCTTGAAAATCCAAGCGAGGTCGCCCGTGGAACTGAGCTTTGTTGAAACTTCAGAGACACTAAATCCAATGCGAAGGAGACATGACAGTGGTTGTTTGGTTATTTTGGCGCGGCGCTCTCAAATCGAGCTGGCATAACGTAAATGACAATCGTCACTTACACGTAGGATCTAAGTATAGCGCACAAATAATCAGCCCCATAGCTCATTTATCTCGAGTGCCCCTGAAAACCATGGCATACTGCTGCTATTCTGGACTACATCGTCTGGCATTGAGATATGATGGGGCTCAACAACCCCTGTCGAAGTTTGTTTTTTTCGATTGTGCTTCTTTAGTGATTTCCTTTCTTGTGCATGAACAACCAAAAGAGACACTGGGACTGGCCAACACGAGCCCCATGTCTGAACAGATAGTATTGCAAATAGAGGACTAGGCGTCTGTCTCGCTTGTTCATTTCGTAAGGTAGTGAGAAGTCTTGATGGTCTGTCTGGCTGTACGTACTCTCTGTATATGGTTACTGTACCCACCTTTCTCTCGTGTGCCATGTCTTAACTGTTGTCCTTCTTAGTGCTCTGTACCTGCATCAGAGGCTGGCTCGTGCTTTCGTATTTTATGAGATCCATTATTAGGGATGGGCGCATTTTGTTTCTTTTGTTTTAGGCCCATCTTGGGCGCTCTTGTTCTTGAGCTTCTGGCCTATGATTGATCGAGAAGGCCCCTGGACTAAAAAGCCACTGCCAGATTTGGCTACAGCTCGAGTGTCACTGTCAATAGTTGGGTCCAAATTTGCTGAATTTTTTTTCCTGTTGGTTATTGACGTTGAGAGCTGGCAGTTTGCAGAGTTGCTAAATCAACTCTTTGAGAAAAGGGGCAAAGAAAGGAGTGAAAATTGAGGTTGTTGAAGAAAACCAATCACCCAGGGATAGGTACCTACTACTGTTCAAGTAATGTATCCCATACGTATGCGTCTACGGTATCCTATCCAATAATACCTAGGTACCTAGGTAAGTAGCCTTGCTTCAAAGACGGCGTCAAGTCCTGTAAATGGAAAGAACAATCCATTTCCATCCATGAGATCTACAGGGTTTTGTCGCTTTTGGGGTTTGAAACTGGCGGTCTCTCACCTGCCTCCCTTGTATAACTCGAGCGTCGATCTGAAGAACAACGTCGATTATTGGCAGCAGCGAACGACGACCGACTTTCTGAGAGAAAGCTAAGCAGGTACCGTTACTTAGCAAGAACGACTAGTACATACCTACACTACAGACCGACCCTCCTACTTCAGCAGCTAAGGCTACTAAGGTAATTTACATACTAAGAGAATCCACCCCCATTTATTCCTTCAATTGCACCCACAACGCCAAGGTCTGATGGAAATGGAAGCTAAAAAAGTAAACTGACGTAGGCGGCCCAGCTAACTACCACTGTTAGTTTCCTGTCTTACAATAAATAACATGAGAGGGAAAGAAAAGAACCGAAACGTCTCACGATGCGTGGGATGAAAAGCAAATATCAGAACCAAAACATTGGGTCGACTGCGCAATGACAACAATAACAATCATAAGCCCTTGTTTGAAAGACGCCAAACAAACAAGACAAAGCAAAAATAAAATAGAGGGAAGCAGAACAAGACAAAACAAAACAAAACAAGGACTCATCGAGACGGGCTGAACGAGTCCCGCCAAAATAAAGCGCAACACGCCCCTCCAGCTGGTTACTAACTACCTAACTAATTGGCAGTCAACATAGCCAAGATAATGGATACTCGATCGGCTATGTTGCCCTCAATTGCCTGGCATTGTCGACGGAGCATCTGCAACGCCGCTCTGCAGCTTGCCTGTACGAAAACGGTGAGGGCGGGACATCCATGAGGAAGAGTTGCATTGGCTTTTTTCCTAATTGAGGCATCCTATCAACATTGGCTACACTACCGTAGCCAGAAACTCCAATCGGGGTTTTACTTAATGAGAGGTTGACGGCTCGACGTTCCTTGTCACCGAATTTGACTGATATATGTTCCAGAGGATGAACACAAACCACTTTATCTAATACCCGAACCGGCCGTTGAGCAAGCCGTGGTTTCGGCCGGGGCGATATTAATGGAAGATCTCATTGGGGACGTGTGCAGTACACGGGCCAAGACCAAGACCCTCCTACCCTCCCTGCCTGTCTGCCTGTGGCCCTGGTTCTGTGCAACAACCAACTTGCCTGACTCTCTTCGCCGGGCCACTTGTGCCGCCCAGGACATGGTATTCTCCTGAATATGTTAACATCAGAGACCATCCATCCATCTCAAGACGACAGCGTATCGTGCTGTTCGTGCTGTTCGTGCGGCTGACGAATGCCGCCCATCTGCTGATGTCAGGCACCAAGAGAGATGCGACCTGGGAAAAGACAGCTCATCAGTCAGTTGAGCGAACCAGCGGTGATGATTGCCATCTCCCAGATGGCCACGGCATCAGGTCTGCACGTATCCGGGTGAAGGAAGCATGTCGATACAGACGGATACAGCATACCGCACATGCACATGTATCTATGCAGGCACACCCAAGGACATATGGTTGACTGGCGCCTCCATCATCTGCAGTGTTGCATTCGCAGCGTGGCCATTCTGTCGGAACCATTACTTTGGGAATCTACAATTTCAATCTGGCCTGTTGTCCTTTTTTCTTTCGAATCCCCAGTGGAGTTTTTTGATGGTGAATAAACCCATGTACTGGCGATAAGCACTCCAACCAACATCATCTGCTGAAGGATATAACTACTGGCTAGCTGGGTTTGCTCAGCTAATGTGGCACCGAATCCTTGGTTGATGGAGCAGACAGCGACTAAGTGGATATCATTACTATGGAGAGCGGGAGGGATATCCATAAAGCCTGGTTCTGGAGGTCGGACTGATTTAAGACCCGAAACTACCTAGCAAAGCAACAACACCTAGCCTGCAGCATGCACACGCACGACTTTGCTTTGTTAGAAAGAAGTACCTGCAGACGGCGGGATGAATTGTTAAGGCCATATCCGCATGATATAGGAGATCCTGGCAAGTAAGAGAACATAGCAGAAGGGAAAGGACGTCAGCAACATCCGTTTCTATCGTGGGCCGTGGATCCGCCGGCGCTGAGGTCTTTCTTGCTCGCCTGAAACCCCTGAGGTTTTTGTGTATGGATGAGGAAATTGACTTGGACTCAAGCACACGTTCTGGGTGTGGTTGATGGCTACATCTACCGAATGGTCAGCAGAGCTTGGAAAGACGACAGCGTGCGCCTCAAGATTGACGGCTTGCTTTGTTTGGAAACCGGTTAATTTCCATCGACTCCCAAAGGTCTAATCAGCCTGCTGTAAGGTACAGTGCAGCAGAAGTACTAACTATTGCATTTGGCTTGGATACGTAACTTATAAATCCTGCTCTTCTCATTACGTTAGCAGCCTCGCGCGAGAACGACTGCCTGCTGCCAGTCGATACGTTGGTCTTGGTCGCATCTTGATGTCGCTTATTCGGCTGTAGATGATACAATGTATGTAATAACCCTTGTCGGCCCAGCCCAACCCAGGTATACGATATACCCTGCTGTGAGATGTAGGTAAACACCTTCCATTTTGTTGAAGTTGAGATAGTCTTGATGAAAGCTGGCGGTGAGGCTGGATTTTTGTTGTGAACTGACTTAACGGCTGGCTGGCTGGCTGGCTGGCTGGCTGGATGGATGGATGGATGGATGGATTGACGGCATCACATACGCCTTCAGTTCATGGATTTGGGTCAGCAGCTGAAGCCCGTCGGCGCGTTCATTTCTCAGTGGTCCCTTGAAAAACGGTCCCCCCCTACCTCACTGCAACCCCACGGCTTTAGGCGTGTGGACGGTGTGGCAGCCGCTACGAGCCATTCCGGGAAACCCCTGGACCAATGCTCAACCAGGCCTAGAAAGCTGGAGCTCGGGCGTTCTTCTCCAACCTTTGAAGGGTCGAAACCGTCAACAGATGGAAGGAACCTAACAAGGAAGATTGGTCCTGGACCCTGCCTACAATCACTCACTAACCCACTTGCGTCAAAGGTACACCCTGGTCCGGCCGATGCTCACCTCGCTCGTTGTTGTGTCTGCTTTTGAAACGGGGTATTCGATACCAGTTGGAGCAAGTACCTGTCTGTACCTGTACCTTGACTTAACTACAGGCACGAATCTACTGCCTAGGTAAAAAGTTGTGAACGAGCACAGGCAGATCGACACTGAATCCTCGTTCTTTCTCCTGGGCCCTTCTCTCATCTGTGCTTTACCGTACCATACCGTACCATAGGCACTCTGCTTTTATCATCATCTTTTTCTTTCATCTCTAGTTCATCTTCTTGGTCAATTTGCTCAGGTGGCTTCCTGGTGTTTTCTAATCGCGTCTTTTCTTGTCTTCGCAACCAGTCTCTTGTGGTTCCAGTTGGCCCTGGGCTTGTCTACCCACCTCGAAGCTAACTTTTGGCACCCGTTGCAACCGACCTCTGAGCGACTGGCTCCTCGCTGTTGCTCTGCTTTTTTCGATCGGGTCCCCTTTATTCACCCCATCTCGAGTCTCTTTTTCGTCCAAATTCGACCTCGAATAACGACATAGCTCCGTTGGTCGAGAACGTCCACGATTGGATCACTTGTTATCGTTACTTATCTCGTACTCGCCTGATAAAAAGAGGCCCTGGTGCTGGTCCTATCTTTCATGACCTAAACTGCAACCCCAGCAACCCGACCTGATTTTGTCGATCGCCCACCTTCAGGCCACAACCACAGCCATACGAACAGCCCAGAGCGAAGCAGCCGACGGCTTGTTCGACTCCTCCCCCTTACGCCTCCCCATTCGCTTTAGTCCTGCGTGCTTGGTGGCCTATACACCACGATTGACATGTCATGGAGAGCTCATCGACCCCTCTCGCCGAGTATTTCTGGATCGCTGGTGTAGAGTCAGTGTCTTACCACGATCCCAGCTCACAACCCGCACCTGTCATCGTTCCTGTCGAGTCCACCATTATCGAAGATGGCGAGCCCGAAGACGAATGGACAAATGGCGACCAGCCAAAAACGAACGCACGACACTCGCGACAGAACTCTGCCAGCCGTCTTTCTAAGATGTCTCTCACCGAACGGTTCTCGATACAAACTCTCGACGACACAGACGGCAACACCAAGAGCAACCGCAGCAGCGCTACTATTCGTGCTGTGAACCCTCCCGATTTCAGCAATGGTAGTGAAGATAGCAACGGGAATAGCCAACCCTCCGCTCCCAGCGGTACTTCAGGCGAAGGCTCCATGTTTATGGGCGATTTTGATTTCGACAAGGCCTTGGTCAAGTTCGCAGCCGAGCGCGAGGTCTTTCTTGAAGACCTAACCTTCAGTGCGGGCGCAAAAGTCCAGGCTCGGGCACCAATGGTGAACCCTCGGATGGAGAGAATCCGGGCTGAAGAAAGTGATAGCGGCAGACTGAGTCCTCTCAGAAGCATTAAGGGTAGCATCCGCCGCAAGATGAGCTTTAGGGACATGAACAGCGTGCGCAAACAGCCCAGTAACAGGATCAGCACAAGCCGTGCAGGTTCGTATTCTTTCCTTTCCAGGCTTTTGTGTTATTACATGGCCGACCCTGCTCAAAATCCTTTGCTAACTCACAATGACAGCCTCCATTCGAACAACAAGGCGACTCAGCAACTATAATTCCGTGATCCCTCCTCCCGAACCCCTCAATACAGATCCCGACATGCATCCACTCAAACGACGCTTCGAGCCGGTTCTTCTCGACCGGTACCCTCCTCAGGAGGCTGGAGATGAGATCTCCAGGCGTGGAAGGTTTCCCGACTACGTGCCCATGTTTGCTTTCCCCAACGACATCCAGATCGTTTCATCCGATGACAGACCGCGATCCACATGGCATGGTTTTACCATGACCTCAGACGATAACTCAAAATTGTACGGCATCACAATCATTATCTGGACCGCTCTCAACGCCGATGTGGCCGAGGACGTTGAAAAGAAGTGCGAGCAATGGCGTCAAAGTCACATGTCCGAAGAAGAACGAGAGCTGGCAGCAAGCTTGGGTGTCCGATTGGCAGGTGAACGCACTCACCTCTCACAGCTCCTGGCAAAACTACCCACCATTCCATCAGGCTCCCCAGCCCGTGAGAGACTCGAAGACGAGATCAGTACAGTCGAAGAAAAGATTACCCTCATGACGGACATGCTTAGGCCCCTGAGACACGGTGCTGCGTCCAAGATCGAGGGACTCACTGCTGGCGAAAGCGGGCTATGGGTGCCTCGTGCGTACGGTATTCTTGGTCGAGACGCGGGCAACATGTCTTTCTGGAAAGAATGGCTCAAGGCTATTGTCACACCCATGACTGATGGAAGTGTGTTAAGAATACCTCCGAGCTCGCCAAGAGTTGGACGCTGGCAACCTCTGGAACGATATGTTGTCAATCTCTGTACGGAGGCGTTCAACCCCCTAGGGTCCAAGACTCAAGTTGAATTAGGAGTGCGAGAGCTGCGTCTTTATGCCCGTAAAGAGGCCGACAACGAGATCCCTGGCTCTCGGACCATCGATATCTATGCACTGTTCCGTTGTCTATCACTCGAGAACATTGTCGCCCTGTTTGAATATGCCATGGCCGAATCCCGAATTATCTTTCTATCGTCTCACACTAGCATGTTGCATCTTGCTTGTCACGCGTTGGCAAACCTCTTGTATCCTCTGAAATGGTCCAGCATCTTCATCCCCGTGCTTCCTGCACGCCTTTTGTCAGCTCTCGAAGCACCTTGTCCATACATCGTGGGCATTGAGCGTCGTTACGATAATATCGAATTACCCGAAGACGATTATGTGCTTGTCGACTTGGACAAGGACACCATTGATGCTACCTCACAGCCTGTTCGACTCCCCCGCCAAGCGCGCAGGAAACTTATGTCTCTCCTACAAGTCGCAGCCCCCCACAAGCTTCGATATGGAGTTGCAACGGGGCCTCCTCCTTATGCTATGGAGTCATTCCCTTATGACGCCTTCTCGACCGAAAATGGAACCTTGTTCAGATCTTCGACTCCAAAGAGCACTCTTGGCAAGTGGGTGTCCCAGAGCTCTTCAGGATTCGGGGAGCCTGATCCGCCAAACGAGATTCAGCCCCCAATCTTTAACGCTTTTGCTTCAGCACATGTTGAGAACGGCAAATCGGACAGGCCTAGCACAAGCAAGTCGGGCAAGACAAGTCCTCAGTCATCTGTTTCTCCCGTTTCCATAAACTTCCCTCCTATGCCCTCTACACCCGTGTCTCGCAGCGACTCGGGCTTTGCTCTTGCATCTACGCTTCGAGAGAAGCGCTCAGGTCATTTCGGCGAAGAAAAGATGCGACGCAGCTCCTCCTTCGGCATCGACAAGCACCCGCCATTTCAAAAGCCAGGTATGCCCTTTCTCAACGGTCATCAGGCCAACTTGTCTATCTCAGCCATCTCAGTAGAATCTCAAAATTCTATTATTGGTGGCGCGAATGGTGGCTATGGAGGTGGAAACGGGGGATATGCTCCGTCAACTTACGCGCAATCAACGCTTGCAGCATCGACTATAATGCCCAGCATGCAGATTCAGCCTGTACGAAACACAGAAACCACAGTTTGGGTCGAGGGACACTGTTTTAACTACATGCCAAAAGACAATACGTCCATGTGTACTATCTGTAATGACCTGGCCGAAGGAGATGGTGTTTACAGATGCACTGGTTGCAAGATCGTTTCTCACGGAAGATGTCTTGGGTACTGTTCACTCATCTGTCCCGAGGCTTTCCACGCCGACCGGGTCCGTGCGGCATTTGTACGCTGCCTTGCGAGTCTTCTATATACTTATCGTAAGTATCTTGGTCGACCTTCGAAGCAGCAAAAGGCAAACGGCCAATTGTATGCTTTTGATATGGATGGATTCATCAAGAGCCTTCCTCACGATCAGCACGATTATGCTGCGATGATGCGTGAAACACAGTGTAAGTTTATCCCTAGCCCTTTGCGCTTTCGTTCCTAGTTGATAAGTGCCTAACCTTGGATTGTAACAGGCTTCAATGAGTTTATTCATGATCGAGAGATGCAGCCAGCAAACGATGCTTCAATCCGTCTATTCGATGAAATTATTATGGCCAAGAAAGCTCGAGGACGTTCCGGTTTAGCGACTGGCCTCTCTCGCCTCTCCACACTCCGTGCCTCCCATGGCGCCTCAACTTACGGTGGCTTCGGTCCTCCACGCGGCGGTTCCAACAGCAAGATTCCGGCTTTCCTTGGTGATATATCCGATCACATTTGGCGAACTGCTTCAGTGCCACTGCCCAAAGGCAACTTCCCCGGAGAGTACCGGACGATTGTCACTCGAACTCCCGCCCGTCTCGATCGGTCTCTGATGCGAGAGCCTAGGTCTATTCAAGGCATGCCCCGAGTAGAGCCACGAGGTACGCGCGGACTCATTCGAAAGCAAGTTCCCAACATGCTTGGCACGACCCCGCCTACTTGAGAATTGAGACTGCACGGAGATCAACCACAGCAAGCAACTTGACATGATACGTTGCGACAATAAATACCCCTCAAACAGAGTCTCACCATCGTTTCAAGTAAGCGAGGCAAGACTGAATCACAAATTGAAAAGCAAGAGCAGGAGAATATATCATGTACGATACCACGTTCTGTAATAATCTAGGCGAAAGTGATGAGAGAAGCGGGGAGGAAGAGAAATGCATTCAGCAGGCCTAGAGCACGGCGACAAAATGAGAAAAGTACTCAATGGTGAAGGCTGTCAGAGGTTAGACCGCCCAGTCTTGCCAGATGAGCAGTCCCTCAAGTAAAGCAGCCAGAAAAGGAAGAACGAGAAAGAAAGACAAGACATCGCGCCTCGTCCATGATAGACCTTGTTGGATCTCTAGTCTGTTTGAAATGGCTAGATGCAAACTTTGGGGTTAACGTTCCATACAAATACACATACATATGCAGAATAGGTGTCACCAGCATAAACATTAGCATATGGGGATAGGAGTGTTGCACTTAATCAAAGGTTAGGGTGGGGAGTTAATGGCTATACAATTTGCATAAAGAGAGGGACCTGTCAATACTTATTCTGTTCCTGTGGGAATGCGCCCCTAGAATGCAGTTTCTCAATGTTAATCTTACATGTAGAGCTTCGTTCCATAATTTTCCTAAGCCATCCATAGCAAAGGTATTATCATCTTGTCCAGTCCTGCCTAATATGATGCCGACACTTTTCTCGTGCTAAGTGGCCCTGCGCAGCTTCTCCGCCTTCTAGGCGTTAAGGTCCAGGTCCTCCCAATGAATATCTTTGAGAATCTTTCCAACAAGATTTGAATAACGCAAGTGTCCATTCACAAGGTTGCTAACGTTGTGATTCTCGACACCATCTGCGCCCTGGATCTTTTGAAGGCCTGCCAGCCCAAAATGGATGTTGGAAGTACGGTATAAGAATCCTAGGAGATAATCGCTCTCGGAGTAGACATTGACTAGACGGCCAGATACAACACTCTTCATAGTCAACCAGACACGGCTCTCTGAAGGAGCTGGCGTGCCCATCAAGACCACGGAATCGATGAGACCAAATTGGCGACGCTCAGCAAGTATCATCAGGCATACGTAGATGGCTCGAGCTGCTAAGCTGAACCCGACAAGGGACACTGGGCGGTCACCTTGGATCTTGCTGCGCATGATTGCATCCGCAAGAACGGCGCCAGCTTTCTCGGCGCGAACCATTCCCATGCTCCAGGGGTTATCGATGATTTTGCTCACTTTCATGAGTTTCATTGGCCAAGTTGCCTCGATAAGGTTCTTGAAAACTAAGGCTGTGTTAGTTTCCACTCGGAGACCTACTGGGTACAACTCACTTGTCCGCGAAGAGATAGCCTGTTTTGCTGCAGCCCAAGCTGAGCTCCTGATGACTGTCTCAAGGGCAGTGCCTATGTTGGCAAGAACACTCATCTCCCATCGCAGAATATACACTTCCGCATTATCACCAAGAATCTTCCAAGCTCCTGTGATATTGTCTTTGTCAGTTACCCAGCCGTTCATAGCGATGACCAGGCGAAGGCGTCGAGCGGTAGACGGAATTGCCGTTGCATCCACATAGTCCCCTTGGAATTCACACCGAAGAGGCATGAGGCCAAAGTCTTGGATCTCGCGAGAAAACGATTCAATCATCTTGCAAGTTGGCCTTGCACTGTAGATTCCTAGCATTGAGCCAGTAGATGGCCCATTATCGGCCATGGGCCCCAGCAGACCTGCAGCTGTTGGGAGTCGCAGGCCGTGTCCGCCATGGGCCGTCCCGATCCCAACGGCGATAAGCTGCGTTCCAAGTCTGAATGGGCCAGTCATGGCAGCGATACGTGCCTTCGACTTCAACACTGGTTTGTTCTCATCCTGGCTCTGCTGTGAAGCCTGCTCGATAGCTGAGTCGACCGCCAGTTGGCTAAGTCCTTGAGCGATTCGTTTTTCTTCCTCATGCAGCGCTTTAAGAGGAAGATTGAGAGATGAAGTAAGGTTGAGAAGAGTCATTCGCGCATATGCAAGATACTCCTGAAGTGAAATGACAATCAAGAGTGAGATGTGTAGCAGAAGCTTTCGTTTCTCTACTGGTAGAGTCCAGAGAGAAGTGGGAATAGGGGGAAACCGTCGGGACAGCTCGCGATCGATGTGAGCTGAAGGAGTTTTGGGAGGACCTGGTTCTTGTAAGTGTTGGCTCACCCGAATCACCGGCTCACAAAAGCTGCATGAGATGATAGAACATATAGTGACAGTTAAAAACTTACCAGTAGCCAAGGTTAGACCTCCACGACCCTCTCCTCTTCCACCTCGTGCGACACGGCCACCTCGTGCACCCCGTGGATTTCCGCGACCACGACCACGGCCACGCATGTTAGATTGAGAACCGTTAGGTTCCATGACGCTGATATCACGAAGGCGCTGTAGAAAGATTGCCTGCCACTTTCTGAAGAATATTAGAGCTTCCTTCTTTAGCTCCCTGAGTTGAGGCGTGATGGCTTCAGATTCTTCATTCTCTGGGGACTGTGGTGTAATTTTGTTTGTTGATACGTTTTTGGGAATGTTTTTGCTCAAAGCAGAATGCCTTGGATCTACATTCTCCTTGCCGTTTGTCTGGAGTGACAGAGCCAGCCAGTGATGGCCAATATCGACGTTTTCAATGTCACTGAAGTCACCTAGAGTAGGGGTGACTGGAGGCGAATCGAAGATGACACTGATATCATTATGAAGTTTCTCTGTAATAGCTGTAATCAAAGTTGTCAGATCGTTCTTCTCAGCGACAGAGAGGTTGCTAGTCAAGTCGACTGGCCTGCGAGGGACCGAACTTGTTCGCCCGCCGCGGGTCATGATTTCTGTATAGCGTTGGCGATTTTGTTATCGGGGTGTGAAGGAGAATAACGATCAGTCGATTCGTAAATACTTGCTGCGAGTGTTCGTTCTTCTCGACCTTTCTCCAGCAAAGGATCGTGGATATATGAGCGTTGTGTATCAATGGTACTGGAGCAGCCAATATCATTTAGTTCCTGAGAGCGAGCCTCAAATACTAACGAGAAGAAGAAGCCATAAGATGCAAATGTTTGGCGTTTCTTTGTTTCGCAGGCAGAAATGCAGCTCGCGAAGGAGTATCTCATTCACCATAAGTGAATGTCAAACAGAGGTCGTAAACAAGGAGCCACTTTGGCTGGTGCGCATGCAGTTGGTATAGCAAAGTTGAGTGAACAATGAAGTGCAAGGACCGACAAGAGAAATCAGAGAGGCGAAAGAAGGAATACAAACAGACGGAGCGATCTGAGTCAATAGAAGAAGGCGTTTACAGAGAAGAATAAGAAGGAATACTGTATTCCAAACGGAAGGAGAGATACAGATGCAGTCGCGTACTTGCTCCAATATCTTTTTTGGTGAGCATGTTGGAAGCCGCAGATAATTTACGGAAGGATGAAATGAAAATGGAAGGTGGTTGGAAGAAGGAATAGAAAAGGAAGGACGAAGGGAAAGAAGGAGAGTGACGAAATCAAGAGGGCAGAAGTGAATGCAGTGCACCTTGAGAATGATGCTTCACCGGCGCTTTTGGCAGTGTTCGCCAGCTGGCAGGCGGATGTGACCGACATTGGCAGCCGGTTCTCCTGCAAGTTGGCCACCTCTTTATCTATACCAATCTACCGGCCTTGCTCCTTGATTCTGAAGCTAATCTCATCTGCTTTCAGAAGGGGAAGGGAACCATGGATGCAATAGTGTCACGATGTGCGATGCAAATGGAGTCATTACCTAGTCTCACTTATTCTACCGACCTGCCTCCCTTTCTGCGTGTCTGATACTCAAGTACCTGTATTGTGCATACAGAAATTCTAGCTGTGAATCACTCCAGCTCGGCTACATGTGCCAAAATCTTGCATGCTACTGAAGAACCCTGTGTAACTCGACAAATTCTTATGTTTGCTACCGTCTCTCATCTCGTATCACTGTATTCTGTCACGGTGAGCTCTCAGAAATATTCATCTTAGGTATTGAGAAACAGCAAAAGATACCTACATATATGCCTCTGATTCAAGATGAAGAGGGGCTGCGACTTCGTAACGCCGTGTAACTTGAATCCGGAAGATGTTCAAAGTTGGGTTCGAAAGGCATTTGAAGGGATATCGGGAGCCCAATCAGACACACGGTTTGCAGGTTTTTGAGGGTAAGCTGTAGTAAGTGCAGCAGATGGTGCAATTCTGGTTCTATAACCATAAATCCTGACCAAATCTGGATACTGAAGCTCTTGATCGTGACGCAAGTTACTTCGGCTTTGCTGCCCGGTGCATCGTGGCTAATCCATGTACAAATCAGAGTGTTGTGTGACCATATCTCGGTCGACCCATCGGTGAGCACGATATGGGCCGTGCGGATATTTCGCCAAATAGGTGGTGATGGATAGAATTCGTTTGTCTCTCGTTTCGGAACGTTACGAGGAGCTTCACAGTAGGCAGATGTCAACATTCCTCCATTTCATGATATCTTTGATGTGCCGGTACAGCGAACAGCGGAATAGAATTTCCACAAAGATGACATGATACATTATCCCCCATATCCCAGTCGTCATCGTCGTCTTTGTCATCCTCATTTTCATCCTCATCCTCACCTTCTGACACAGGATGTCCATTTTCATCATCCTGTCCAACGCCTTGTTCTTCTTTTATCTGAAAGGGCTTCAGTACTTCGTCCTGACGTTTGAACATGACAGAAATGTCTCTGCCTACTCCCGTTTTGTCATCCGCTGCACCAGCTACCATATTTGCCACACAGATATTGAGCATCTGCAGGTTCCACCGTTGTCCCCTTTCTGGCGACAAGCGCCGTAACAACGGTAGCAGAGCATCAGAGACGAGCTTTTCTGCGATATGTTCTATGTCATTCTTGAAATCAAATACAAAGTTTGGCAAGGGTCCAGAACGAGAGACACGGCCATATGCCTGTCCTTGTGCTGAGTGCAGATGTGCCCAAGACCTGAGTGACAAGCGCAAAGTCTTGGGTCGAGCAATCCATTTTTGTGCTCCCGGAATGTCTGTTCCAGGCTCAATCACGAGGAGGTCTACTCTCATTCTGCGAACGAGCGAGCAAGACAGCTTGTGCAGTTCTTCTGTAATCTGTGCCATGGTATCCAGGCCCTTGTAAGTATCCTCGATACTAATCTGGCTTGGCACGTCACTGGCTTCCTTGACCTCAGTTCCGTCAACTCCGTGTAGCAGACCCCAGATCCGTGTACCTACCCCCTTCTCTGCTCCAGGTCCCATTAATAGAGTCTCTATAGTTGCGGGTGAAATACCGGGATGGAGGCGAACATCGGCAACGGTAACAGGGTTATCACTCAGCTCAGGGATTTCGGATATGCCTTTGCTCATGTCAGCTCCAGCATGGGTTCCTAGCGCCTGGACAGTCTTGAATCCTAGCCCAGGTATTCTTCGCAGCTTATGGGTGTCTACGAAGGCAATGATTTCATCCTCGGTAGTCGCTAGTAGTGTTGTTTGATTGCGAGGCTTATTCTTGCTGCCCACAAGCTTGCTAAGCATCTTGTTAGTCGAGATACCGCAGGTGGAGGTGAATCCATGTTTTTCTTCCACCTGAAGCCGTAGGAACTGGGCAAGATGGGATCCTAATACGAGGCGCAAATAAGCTGGGCTTTTTGTGTCAGGGGTTGAATGGGCTGCGCCTTCAACACAGCCCGCGATGCTTGTTAGATCGCACTGGAAGCCCCGTTCGGGGTCATTTTTAGAAAGGAAAAAGAAAGAATTGTCCAGAAATTCTGGATTCAGGCAGGAAATATTGTAATCAATGATATCGGTGACGTCTGTGCGGTAATAAACTTGGTCAGTGTCTGTGTCGGAGTTTGAACTAGATGCAACATAATGAATGACATACCCATGAACACCTCATCAAATCCCAAGCGCTCGGCCTTGTTATTCCAAGAGAAAGTTTTGAAAAAGTTGAATAACATTTTGCTCATGTCACGAAAGGGTGTGAGATCTTCACCGTCTACAAGGACGAGCTCTGGGCACTTGCGTTTGGCTTCGGAAACGGACATGAGCTTTGTGAGACCACGGGCACGAGCGTTGTAGTTGCATGTTGCCAGGCAATTCTTTTGTTTAACGCCCAAAGGGAACTTTTTGAGCTCTGGTTTCTTGTTCTCAAAGACCTGCGCGTAGAAACAATCGTAATCCTTTCTCGATAGGTCAGTAAAGGCTAGAACATGGCTGTGGACGAATGGGATGACTGGAACGAACGAATTGTAGTATGATTCGGCTATCATTCCGCCGAGGCTTTCTCTTGCTGGGCGGCTCCATTCTTTACGCTGACTAGCAGTCTGAAGAGACCGCGGGCACGAAAGTTACAGGTTTGATGTAGACTGAACAGGAAAGGAGTAGGTAGGAGGCTAGAACTGAGAAAAGACTTCTAATCAGTTGGTTGTAAGCGCGTGGATTTCCCCCAAAATGCCGCTTCAAAACTGCAAAAAACTGTCATGTAGTGGACAATTGATTGGTCAATAGGGAAGAAGAGGAAGAAAGAGCAGAATGTTTATATCAAGCACAATATTTTGAAAGTTACCATACGCTTCAACAATCATTCACGATGCTACAGTCTAGATAGACCCTGCGTCTGCCTGCTCTATGAGGCCGCTGCACATAGCAATCTGTGCCTGAGGTGTCGATGCGTCCCTGCCTGTGAAGGAACCTAAGGCATGGATGGATGTGACTTATAGCACAAACAGGTACCTAGGTTGCATAGGTAGGTATATTTCTAATTGATTCTGTCACCATATGATTAATCAGTTCAGTCACTGCTCGAACCACATTGACCATAGCGGTACCTATTTCCAAAGGATACTTGTTGAGATATCAAATGTTGATATAACTTCTTTGTTATTGCATCGACTCTCCACAAGCGCATGCCCAACAAATGACCATCACCAATTCTATATAGCGGTGGACATGCATGGGGCGAAATGACGTTGAACGCAGTGGGCAAGCCAGTCAAGTATGCGTTATGCTTGGTGTCATGTCAGTCATCGATCCTCCTGCAAACGCCAATACCTCACTCACCCTTGCTTTACACGAGACGATAGACGCGATACTCGGCCGGACATTCACAAGAATCCATCTAAACCCGCCGGACGAATTAATGTCTGTGGCCCAGTCACCTCACTTGGATCCCCCGCTGTGATCCCTGCCGCGCAAACATTACCACGCCGTTTCAACCATCCACAATTAAGCTGTAGCCGCCCAAGCAAGTACTTGATTCGCTGCAAGAAGGTTGTCTGGTCTCTCTCTCCAATCACATCAACTCCCAGCTTTTGAGAGACGTGCATCGCGACAAACAGACGATGCTTACCGCAATTTGAGTTTGTTGTTTTGAATTGCCCTGCGGTCCTTGCGAGGTTGTTCTGGGAATACACTCGCCTTTGTCAGCTCTAAATGAATGTAATTTCAAAGAACATGGCTGAGGCTTCGAAAACAAGGACTGGCCTTGTCTGAATCATGGCTTGGAACATGGCTGAGCAACATCCCCACAAACGTTAGTTCTTTGTTCTCGTCAAACAACTATCGCAAAACCATTGTCCACCTCACCTCAACATGATGGGCTTTATTCGTGCAAGCAGAAGAAATATACACTATGATAAAAGACACCACGATCAACCATTCTTGACGAACCCACTGTTGTCAAAGGGAGGGGAACAATGCCAACCCTCTTGCATAGACGCCAGCGAAAGTGAAAGAGCCGATCTATTAGCCGCGTGATTGGACCTGGTTGGAAGCTTACCAGGATCACACTTTTACTTGGGCGCTTGCGCCTCTAACGTTTTCCACCTAGTTGCTGCGACGGGCCAACCACAGCACACCCTAGTGACATACCCTCACCCATACGGTACCCTTCTGTCAGATCCTGAGTTCCCAGGCTAGGCCAGGGCAGAATCCTTCTCAACCCTCCCAACTTTCGCGTCTACGCCATAGAGGATTATCACACTGCATGCATGGCTAGGGGCGCTTGTTTAAGTCCGAGGACTGGGTCAAAGAAAGGATGATTACCCTGGTTCTCTCTCCCCGCCCACAATTGACCCGGTGTGATGCATGTCTCAATGTTCATCATCCTATATAGACGCAATGTCCTCATTTCTGGGTTGTTTGTTCGTGTTGTTTCTGCGTTTTGATATTATATCAATTTACTGATCCCTGACGGTTCCGGCCTCTCGGTAACAGCGTCTTCGGCTAGACCTGTTCGACATTGCTTGTCTGTTGGTACATAGACCCAGCCACCTGCGACAGTGTGAGGGCAATCTGGCAATCATCTCTGCTTTCTAGTGTTTGGTATATCAGTCCCCTTGGTCCATTCATCAACCAACTCTTGCCAGCATCATGGCCTCTTCTCAAGCTCCTCCCAAGAAGCCTCGGCTCTCCCTTCAGATCAAGACATCATGTAGCCCGGCCACACGGTCATCAAGGAGTTATGCAGTTGATCCGAAGGATCCAACTGCCTTTAATACGTTATCCAATGTCTATGTCACCACCATTGAAAGAGCAACGCCGTCCCTACCTGAGCCCATCACCGCCATCAATACCCTCCAGGCATTCAGTCTTCAAACTCCTGTGGAACGTCAGGATTCAAAACATAGAGTTGTCACTCCTTATGTCGCTTCTTATCCCGAGACTCCCTCATCTGATACAGCTCCATCACCACACCCGGGTCTGGAAATCAACTACCCCAGCACTATGACAGCTACACCTCCCCTTTCTGCCGGGCCAGTCGATTCCCATACCAACAAAGCCTTTAGTTTCTCGCCTGCTGATATATCAGCGGCTCCAGTCCACAACCCTCACTTATCTGGCGAGAAGCGTATGCTTGCTCGCCCAACACCCCTGGCGGAACTGACCACACAAGCGCCCTACACACATCCCCGCTCACTTCACAGTATCTTGCGCAACTCGCCTCTCCCACCGCCTACTGCCATTCCTCCGCCTTCGCCTCGACGGCAGTCAAGACGCCTCCAGGATAAGGCAAATCGAAGAGTGTGTTACAACAACCCGCTGACTCAGGAGATTGTGACAAATAAGTACACAAAGTCTCACATTGACTTGCTTGTGGAAGAGGCCTCACCTCACTCTCCGCCTTGCGTCCCTCCACAGCCTCAAAATGCCATTGATCTGGCTCTTGCATTCATGCCCAATGAGATACAGGACGGTGGGCAAACCCCAGGACCTTTTGAGGATATGCGTCGCCGAATGACGGGCCTAGGTGTTCCGAGTACGCCTAGTTCACCCATGTCTCCCGCAGGGCCAAGGGGTATTTCAAAGCGGAAGAAGAAGAAGGAAAAGAAGCGTCGTTGGGTATGGACAATCGGACAGGAAGACGATGATGATGATGAGCATGTGGGAGGGTCTATCGCCGCTTTGAGAGCTGAGGCGGCCAAGATTAGGGATTCTGATGAGATCAAGACACCTGTGACCGCTATCAGGTCTCCTCCCTTCACTTTTCTCACAACGCCGACACCGAGCACGGATAGTTTCGAAAGCTTGAATAGCATCCTATCTGAGAACAACGATGTCGAAATGTCTGATACGAGCAGCTGTCTCACAATACCAGAGGAGCCTCAGCATACCGTTGGAGAGATGGACCTGGACATCAAGACGCCAATCGCCCAGCAGGATGATAGGGATAGCTCAGACATGCTCCTTCTGCCAGATAGCAATGTTGACGGCTCCTGTCTGAAAAGGGACTCTCCAGTGCCACCAGACATGTTGCGTACAGAATGAGCTGGCTTGGAGAAGATGGGATATTCTTTATGTACTTGTTGTATTCACTAACCAGTTTTCAATGTTTGGTTGAACGGGATCATATTATTCTTTTTAGCTTTTAGGGAGTTGGGACATCATGATACCGCACTCGTGGAGAGTGCTTATGAGAAATGAATAAAGCAAATGAACAAAGTGAAACGTGGTCTCTATCATGACACCCAGGTGATCTTTCTCATAAATTTATTCGCTGTGACAACTTTTCGGACTTAGCAGCTTTTACTTTCCTTCCATTCTTTGCCTTATGTGACTTGGAAAAGTTCAAGAATACAACAAGCCCAGTAGCCACTGGAAGATTCAGGAGACAGCGAAACCGGCGTCGTATTGACAAGGTATATCCAGTGTCATGCTCAGGTACAAGACGAATAAAATGTTAGATAGGTACACTGCAAACCATTATTGTTCTTGAGGCACTCAATCAAAAGGGCATCAATGTCCGTATTCGTCGATAGTCGTCACGCAATCAAAAATGGCACCGGCCAACATTCCACTTCTTAGTAACAGTATAAACAACATACTTCATTGCGGCATATTTCACTACGCTAGTCGTAAATTTCCCATTGCAAACGCTCATAATAGGCAAAGTCTCTATAAAACACAACTCAGCTCTCAACAGAGAGGGCCTTGGCACCAATGAGCTTTCCGTCGGCGTGCGAAATAACCCAATACTCGATTCTCGTCGAGTCTCTCGATACCTGGTAAACGCGCACGTCGTTGCCCTGAGAGGCTTCGCGAACAGCCTCGATGACGTCGGTGTACTTGCCGTGAGAGTCCCAGCTCAGAGGGTCAAGGATCTGGATATCTGCCGAGTCGGGAGAGGAATGGTTGATGAGCTTAGCAAATTCGGCTTTAATCATGTTAGTTTCTGACTTTCACAAGATACGTTGTTTCACTTACTCTCAGTGGGCAAACCGTTCTTGCCCTGCCAATTAAGAGACACCTCTTCGAAGGGCTCATCTGCATCGGAAGTGTAGACGGCCTTTTTACATACATCGACGATGGCCTTGGGAACCTCAGCGCCGTGATCCTTTGCCTTGAAGAATGTCTTCTCTTGCGCCGAGGCGCCTGCGCCGGTATCTTGGTTCGCCTTGTTCAAGAAGGCCATGTAATCGTCGTCGTTGGACATTTTGAGGGGTCGTGAGCTACTGAGTAGTCTCTGTGAAGGCCGGGAGAGGTTTACTGGTCGAGGAACAATATATTGCTTGCGAAGAAGAGAGCCAAGGTTCAAGTGGGTGGAACGTCTAAGAGGGGCTCTGAATGACATTTGGAAGGGAGAGATGTCAGGCGTCAAGACAAGCACAATTACATGCACATGCGGGTGCAAGTTTGGAGTACGGGGTGACGTCAGTGTCAAGATTCACAGCAGGGGTAACTCAACCAATCACGATGCTCAGATCGCGGGTAAACTGAAGATGAACCTTGATGATTGGCAGTGCCTAGATATCTAGGTAAGTGCCTATCATGAAATTGCTGTGCTTCCCTGTTATTAGAGTCCAGATAGACATAGTATGTTCTTAACGAATTGGGTGTAAGGGACTGTATTGAGCACACGTCGCAGGGTGATCAGGTAGCCGTTCAAGCACATTGTAAGACGAATAAGAGAGGGCGGTAGTTGTGTTGCTTGTTCTCATTAAGAGCAGACGAGCAAATAGAAAATTTTCTAATTTTGCACTGAATCAAGAAAGAAAAGCTTCAACAGACCATCACAAAGTGCACTACAATAAAGAGGTATTAACAACACAAAGTCACGAACAGTATCACGGGACGGCCAAGGTAGAGTCATATTAACATTGGGAATCTCGTTAGAATTTTTGATCACCATCCCTCTTCTAGCTGGACTTTTTTTATGCTCCATGCCAGTTCATACCTGACCCAGCCCAAACGCAAGGCGTAACGAACCAACCCTTGACACCGATGCAATGGAATGATTGGTTAAGACACAGAAAGAAACAAGCTGCCGCTTTAAGCGGAGGCAAGGTCCTTCTTGAGAGTACCCTGGTACTGCTTCTTCTCGGCAGGGGTCTGGAAAGCACCGTGTCCGAACTCGGACGAGGTGTCGATCCACTTGAGGCTGACCTTCTCGAGGGCCCTTCGGGAGGTTTGGGGGAACATGGTCTTTCGGAGGGTCATCACACGCTTCTTGACACCAGGGATGGAACCCTTGAGCATGACGAAGTCATTGTTGACCTCACCGTAGCGGACGAAACCACCAAGACTGTGAAATGTTAGCAAATCTGTTATCAAAAATACGGAGAGTGGAGGTCACGTACGGAGTGATGGTCTTCTTGGTAACATCGATCTCAGTGGCGGCGTTGTCGTCAGCGTCACCCTTACCAATGCGGTAGATCTTGTGGTTGACCGAGGTTCGGTGGTGGTAACCCATCTGACCAGCACGGGCAACAGTCCACTGAACGTGGGAAGGATGCCAAGCACCAATACAAGCGACCTTTCGGAGACCCTTGTGAGTCTTGCGAGGAAGCTTCTTGGTACCCCAACGGGCAGTGACACCGTTGAAACCGTGACCCTTGGTGACGGCGACGACGTCAATCATCTCATCCTGCTCGAAGATGCTGGAGACATCGACGGGCTTCTCGAAGAGCTCCTGACCGAAAGAGACCTTGTCGGCGATAGAACCACCGTTGACCTGGATCTCCATAAGATGGGCCTTCTTCTGCTTGAGAGGAGTCTTTCGGATCTGGGTGTGGGCGAGGACACGGACGACGGTGCAGTACTTCTTGATGCGCTCAAGCTCGCGGGTGATGGAAGCACCGTTGTTCTCGGAGTGCTTCTTGGCGTACTTGGTGAAAGCCTTCTTCTTGGACTTGTACCAGTTCTTGTAGAATCGGCGCTTGACCTCGTCGCTCAGATGCTCGGCCCAAACGGTGGTGAGGGATCGCAGGCCTCGGGGGGTCTCGATGTAGCCAACCAGACCAACAACGATCATCTATAAGATGTTAGCCATAGGCACATAGCCAAGCGGGCTGCATTGTTCGTACAGGTGGGGTATCGACGATAGTAACAGCCTCAACAATCTCCTTCTTGTTGGCCTTGGCGCCAGGTCGGTCGAGGTCACGGACGATGGTGGTCATACCGGCCTTGTAACCCATAGCGGCAGTCAGGTGGACGGGCTTCTTGGGGTCATCCTTGGGGAAGCTGTTGTTGATTCCAACGCGTTAGCTATTGCCATTGCTGCTTGGGGGTATTGCCCGAAAGAAATTTTTTTCTCTTTGGTGGAACAGAAAATACTCACGACTTGACCTTTCCACGGTGACGAGCAGCGCGCTTCCTGGGCAGGTAAGCCAGGGAGCCGTGGCGGGGAGCCTCAAACTTTCGGTGCTATTCACATTGTCAGTCTCTCAAGCAAACTGAAGCCATTGTCGTCGTCGACAGGCTGCACTCACACTCATCTTGGGCGGGCTGTGTGGTTTGAGGGGGTTAGTATGAACCTGAGTTTGACAAAGCCTGGGAGAAGAAGAAGTGATAAATGAAATCAAATGTGGGCGATATTTTAAGCGAATCGTTCGAATTTCGTGGGTGGCCCGTGCGCCGGTGCGTTTTTCCTGTTATGACCCCGCTAGAGTCTTCACCGAGCTCTCACCGAGAGGGCATGCGTTCACCGAAAGAGAGCCCTCATTGCTATCACGTGACTCATTAGACGTTCCATGGTAGGTAGATGGGTGCTACGGTATTAGAAAATTGGCCTATGAGATTTAAGATTCAAAAATAAACAGCAAAAGGTCTGACAAAAGTAGCATAAACTGACCTGTTTATTTCGTCTCTTATGCTCTTAGAGACCAATTTTTCTGATATCCTGACGGGTGTCAGCAACCTTGTCCTTAGTGTTTGTCAGATATTGATTGCACATGTTGAACAACCATCACCCGTTGATTTATTTCGGCTCTTGACCATGAAGATTTCTTTCTGTCGAGTCAAAATTGCTCCTTCATCTGGTTTGAGGCTTAGCCTGCGTATCAGTGACAAGATTTTCAGATTTTCACGCGTGCTCCTTTAAACGCATTACCAAGTAAAAAATGAGAATAGAGATGAATACAACTGAGTTTTTATTGATTCGAGGTAGGAAATTAAATGTGCATAATGATCTTGTTCGCCGGTGACGTCGTAGCCAAAACAAACGGTAAAAGACCATAACCCCGGCATGACCCTCGGTTTTGAATTGTCTCTCGCCTCTCCATCCGCACAAAAGAAACCCATGCCCCCGGTAGTAGAAATGGTGGTATACATGAAAAACACAAGACTAGACGGCGCAGGTAAAAAAAGAAAAGTCTTCAACTCATGACGAACAAGCAACAAGTCAAATTATAACTCATTCAACTTTTGGGGCGGCGGAAATTCCGTTTACACCAGCGTTAGCAGGAGTTGATGTCTTAGCGTCCCCAGCTGCGGAGCCAGGAGCAGAGCCGTTGGTGACAATGGCAGCAGTCTTCTTCTCATCCTCTCCACTGTCGTCGTAGTCCTCGTCGACTTCCATTTTCCTGGCCGCTCTTTCGGGCTCAGAAGGAGGGGCTGCGCGAACAGGAGGGGCATGCTCAAGACTAGGTGGGCGCTCGTCCTTGGGAGTTGCCACAACTGGAGGCTTCTCGTGAACAACTCCGGACATGGGAGTCGGAGGTCCTTGCTGCATTGGAGGCAGGTGGCTAGGACCAGAAGCATGACTGGGGGGGTGATGAGCAGCATCAGAAGGATGATAGCTCTCGGGGGCATGACGAGGAGCTGATTCGGGACGGCGAGGCTCTTCGCGACGTGACTCTTCAGGCCGGCGAGCATCCTCAGGGCGTCGGGCTTCAGAAGAGTTACGGCGGTAGTTATCGCGAGGTGGTGTAGACATTCTTCGGTGACGAACGTCATCGAGGCGAACCCGGTTCTCTTCGTTGGCCTGCTTCTTGGCAGTGGATTCCTCCTCCCACTCTCGCATCCTCTTGGGACCAACCGAAGGCGGCCTATCGTCCATCCTCTGCATAGCAGCCTCAGCCACAGCAGGCGGGGGTGGTGGTGGTCCAGGTGGTCCGGTTGGTCCTGGGGGTCCATTCTCGTTTCCGGGGGTAGACATCTCAGGGTGCTGGTTATATAGTGGAGGTGCTTGGTGCTGAGGATAAGCCGACTTAGGTGAAGGCATGCGGTTGTCGTGCACAGGTCGACCATCAGGACGAGGGCTGTTAGTGGGTCGGAAAGGTGCCATACCGTTAGGGCCATTAGAACCATTAATGTTGTTCGACGGAGGTGCTGATGCCGATGCTGAGGGTACTGCTCCAACCCAACTAGGGTTTGCGACGCGACGCTCCGAGGGCGGGGCAGAAGGTTGAGCCGGAGGAGGAGCATGAGGCGGTTGAGAGTACTGATGACCAGGAGGGGGAGGGGGAGTTTGGCCACGGCGTGGGCCACCTCGGCTGGGATCGTTGTAGGGTTGGCGAAGCTGCTCTGGTTGGGGACTTGGTTGTCGCAGTGGTGGTGCTGGTCCTCCTCGGAATTGCTCACCACCTCGGGCTTCATAGGGGTTTGGTGGCTGAGGCGGGGGGTTGATGTTGGAAAGTCTGCCCGCCCAATTCTCTCCTGGGCCTTGTGGTGGTGGTGGACCAGTAGCCGATGGCTGTTGGGTTGATCCTCCCCATTGAGGGCCAACGGGGCCAGCCGCCTGGTAAGCTTGAGGGTGAACATCGGCGGGTTGAGGCGCAGTAGGAGGAGGGCCTCCGTTTGTGCCGCCAGAACGAAGAAGCTGTAGTCTTGCCTTAATGTGGGGGTTGTTAGGATCAAGCTCAGCTGCTCGTTGGTAGGCATCCAAAGCATCGGTGATCTGGTTGTTGCAACTCTCATACTATAACATGTTAACACACGGCGCGAAGCAAGTGTTTGATTTTGAAGACATACCAATGTTCCAAGATCATACCAAACTTCAGAGATGTAGGGATTTAGTCTGATAGCTCTGGAGTAAGCATCGAGAGCATCTCTGTACTGGTTGATCTGGTAGTAGAGTACTCCAATAGAGCACCAGAAGGTTGGGTTCTTTCCATCTCTGTACACGGCTTGCTGGTATGCCTCATATGCCTTGGGGTACTTTTGTTGAGACATGTAGCACCGACCTAGGAGATACCAACTCTGCGCATCCTGATTATCTAATTCATATGTTAGTATAATCAGTGACGGGTGGATTCAACTAATATATCGTACCTGCGTTGACAGATTTCTCCAAGTACTGAATTGCGCGATCTTGGCTCTCATACGTGTTGCTTTGCTGGTGATGTAGCCATCCAAGCTGTTGAAGAACCTTGGCGTGGTTCGGGGAGTGGTCCAGCACGCGCTGGTAAGCCGCCTTGGCACTATCGAACTAGGGTCGGGTTAGATGATATAGCACGGCAGTGGCCAGAACCATTTCTTGCTTACGTCTTTTTGTTGTTCATGGACGTGGCCAATTTGAAACCAGATGTCCTCTTGAGTCAAGGGTCCGGGAGGAGAGTTGACGATGTATTTAAAACACTAAAGTAAAGGTGTGAGCCGCGCGCATCAACAGTGGGCACGGGACGAGGAAACTTACATCTAGACTCTGATTCCACTTGTTTTGTTGCTTGTATATTATGCCGAGTCGGAAGTAAATCTCGTTGGCCTTTTCGAAATCGGGTTGGATATTCATAACTTGGGAAAAAGCCTCCTCGGCATAATCGTAACTTCCATAACGATCATACAATATACCAATGCCATACCAAAGCATGGGGTCCTGAATTACGCGATCAGTGACTGCTTTCTCTCCGATTGAATCATATGTAATCGTTCTTACCTTGGGGTCCCTCAGGTTTACCAATGCCTGCTGATAAGCGTCGTAGGCCTTCTGCAAATTTTCTGTCATCAAGTAACAGTGTCCTAAAACTCCAGTCAGTGCTCCGTCGTCGCATTGAGTCAACACACATACCTAGATTACCCCAGGCTTCACCGTTGTTCTGGTCCAACTGTACGATGGCGCGGAAGAACTCTAAAGCCTTCTCGAAAGCTTCGCGACCCTTGAGCAAAACACCGATTGCGTTCATGGCCTGTGTCGAATTCGGGTTGGCCTGAAGCGCGCGCTCGTAAGCCTGCATGGCCTCGTCTGGATTGCGCAGGACTTCAGAATAGCTCCCTAAATGCATGTCAGTTCATGTTGGTTTCCAAACGCGACGCGACAACCAACCTATCTGCAACCAAACAGCCTCGTTCATAGCAGCGATCTGATGTGACGGCGCAAAGTGTGCGGGCTGAACTCCGGGTGGGGGAGGTGGCGGAGGTGGAGGCACCTGGCCTTGATGTTGCTGCATTTGCATCATCGTCGGCGACGCGTGATGGTTCGCCATGTTGGTCGGCACTTGAAGCGGTGATGGAGCTGCAACAGCAGGGGGGTTCAACAGCCGATGTGCGACAGACGCGAAGTCGAATTAATAGCAGAGGCTTTGAGCGTTTCGCAGTCGTGAATCAGAAGCTGAGCGACAGCTGCAGTTGCTGCTGCTCGAGGGTTCGTGATGGGTTGATGAAAACTGTCACTGCACCAGCCGACCCGACGGGTAATAAGGGCGAGATGGTGAAATAAAACGACGACGACAGAGCCGCAGCTAAGGATGGGGCGAGTAAATAACAAGCTTATGCAGTGAATGGTCAATTCGAGGTGTAAAGGTTGTTAGCGGTTTGGTGATGAGATACAAGACAAACCCAAGGCGCGACGGATGAGGCCTTTCGCGGGCATGGAATGCGTTGCAGGTGAAAAAGGTGAGGAGTACAGACAGGATGTGATGGGATGGGGAGAAAGGACGTGAGAGCAAACCAAACCGATTGATCCAAACTCACCTAACCCACGAGTAGCGGGCATATTAAGCGCACGGCCGGCGTAGAGTGGAATGGGGCATAAAACCCACCCACACTGACTGGAGTCTAACACTCCCACGCCCCACCATAACTCAACGCACGCGCTCAAGGTTAACTCTCACACCTCAGACTCAGACTCTCAGTTTCCGATGCTGTACCCGGCAAATCACACCCTCCACTGGGGCTACGCTACAGGGCCAGACAGGACAGGACAGGCCAGGGCAACCTTTACTGGTGGCGGCGGATTATCTACAGGCTCGTCCCACATCAGGTACGTACCTAGGTAGGTGCTCTGTTCTGCTCTGCCCTGCCCTGGGTCTCCATATCCTGGCCGGGCTGCACCTAAGCACCTTGCAGTTCCATTAAGCTAAGGTCTGTCTGTATGAGATAATTATGGAGCATCGAGGTCCCTGTCTTCCATTGCAGTCTGGCATCTGCGACGGAACAGTGGCGCGTTCCGCAAGCTTTAACAGAAGGGGGCATTCAGATTCAGAGCCTCCGCTCCGCCCCAAGGCTCATAGGCAACTCTGCATATAGTGGCAGTGATCGACGAGTTGAATCGATTATGAGATTCTAGGTTTTCGTCATGCTGTATTAATTATCTTATTTACTCAGTTTCATTTACCATCCCATATATTCATTCATTCATCCATCTCTTATTTTCACAGATGAAAATAAGAAAAGCATTTAGCATATCTCATGCCTCCTTTTCGCTGTTTATACTATATATTGTTCAGCGTCTTGGTTGCGGCTGGCTGCAACACTTTCTGGTACATTTTAACGCTGATCGCAGAGGGGGGCAGATGAACAAACGTCATAACGAGGGTTCAGTGTGCCAAAAGGCTACTGTACCCATTAACAACGTTTCGTTTAGTCGGGCTGTCAGGGCGATAGACAGTTCTGCGCCTGTCCTGTGACAGAGCTAGGATTTTGGTGCTGTCAGATGTTGCAGTATGCGTGGAACTGACAGAAGGGCTGTCAACAAACATGCCAGCAGCAACTTGATAAAAAGTGAGCAAAGTCGCGCACGCACGCACCGATGCTGCGGTGGTGTGTGGTGTTCATCTCGGGGGTGCCAAGCGAAACGATACCGATTAAATCCAGCAACGCACGCACATCCCGCATCTCTGTGTGGCGTATCTAAAATGTGTGTGCCAAGATGCTCGCCGAGGTACGTACTGTGATGGGTGATGCTGTTCTGTCAGGGTATGACAACTGAGGTTAGGGATGGAGGTGAGACAGTGGCAGCAGTTAAACACAACAGAAAACTCGATCTACACTTTCTGTCTCTGATAGGAACAACCACGAGTTCAGGGAAGTGTTCCTTCCGGATGATAACAAGAAGCGACATTGAGCAGGTAATTAAGCAGGCAATGATATCGCTAGACACTGGAGAAAAGAGTGTTGTATGAAAGAGATCCATAAGTAAGCGCATATATACGTGATATATCAAGTACCTACCTAGTATGTATCAGATACAGATTAACGAGAAATAGTAGGCAGGAGATGTAATGGGGACAAGGAACAAACGAGCTGTGCGACTACGGCACAATCCCCGTTGACAGATGATGATGATGATATGCACCCAGAAGGAGGAGGCTGGCTGGTACCTAGGCTCGATGACACCTGTGGCTCCCTAGATCGAGGCGGTGGTGGCTCGACCAGGAAGCAGGAATGGTAAATCTTTTCACCGCTCGCCGGAGTCGCCGCTAAGCTGTTCCGGAAGCCATCCACGTGTTTCGGGCCATTCTCTGCACGTACAGTCAGCAATCAGAGCCAAAGCCAAAGCCAAAGCCAAAACAAGCCGAGTCCATGCCACGCTCCGAAACGGCCTGGCCCTGGTAAGTGGGAGGGGAAGGGGGGCTACCATCATCGCCCTAGACCATCTCAGAGAAACAAACGAGCGAGCGACCGAGCGGGAAGGGAAAAGGGGGTTCCCGAACCCAAGCCAAAGGTAGCATTTATAGCGCCATTCCATTGCCCTGTCACCTTCTGACGGGAACTTTTACAATGGCCTACCAACTAATAAAACAACAACCAACACGATGTGATGCGATGAGAAATCTAGTCTTTGTTTAATTGTTCAATCGATCAGAGCCTGTTGCGCCAGTTATGCACAGCGGAGAGAGCCTAATCTCGGGTATAAGGTTATAAGTATGTGCAATGACTGCAGTCTTGTAGGCAAACGTGGTCAAGATGGACAGGATTCGGCTGCATGCCGTTACAACAAGACATTGATTTCAATCGACAACAGGTTTAGCAAACAGGCATGGGGTTTGTCCGGGAGGCTTCGAGGCTCGGCAGTCAGTTCAAGTTCATCCAGACAGATTCCAACCATCCTCGTCACAAAAAGCCAAAAGGCTCACGTATTAACCTAGGGTCGAAGGAAGAAGAAAAGAAGGCCAGTACGGTCCGTCATGATGGTTCAGCCGCACGCGCAGGGCGGACGTTGCTAAAAAGGGGAACAGTCAAAGTGCTCTGGTGCTTGGGTTGGGTTACGCTCCTCTGCCTGGCTGGGCTGGGCTGGGCTGGCTAGCCCGAAACAAGAGGGAACTGGACAGATACTGTAGAAGCCAATCGGTACACGCATAGCTTCTCCGCTACCTTTATGTGGTCGGATTAGGTGAGGTGATGCAATTCACTGCAGCGCGCTTGTTGGTGTATAGTGGGCGGTCTGGGGATGAACCCGAGAAGTTTCATTGGGATACAGAAGTCTATTCAGAGTCAGAGATAGTATTACAAAGGTCTTGCAGGGTAACAATGATTATTAGAGAAGCCTTTTCTTGTCATGTCGGTCATTTCGCAGAATGAGTGAGTGACCTTGCATAGCAGCCAACTGGGAGTGACAACACCAGTTCCAAGCAATATGGTCCTACATTGTGGGATAGAAGATTTATTAGTGACCAGCAGAAAAGAGAAGGTAGCAAAGAGGCCAGCCCAGAGTAGGGTAGTTAGGTGAGGCTCGTTTATTGGCAAAATGAACCCAGGGTATCTGGCTAGTCTGGCAGTCTGGGTACCCACGGGTAGCAAAATAATTCAAGTGATAGGATCAACAATGGGTCCCTGTCTCCGGTCTGTAGACCAGGTCAGGGCTTGTCTCTAGTCCAACTAAGTTGGGGCTGTCTGAGCTTGGGCTGGGCGTGACGATGCAGATGGGGGACGGGAGATGACAAGAAAAGGTGGGACATCCTAACAGTAAGGGGTGAGAAACAGCTCCCCGGGGGAAAGAATAGTGGAGGGAGGGGTGTGTATCTTGTAGTTTGCTGGGGGGTTGAAGAAGCAGAAGCCAGAAGCTGTGCAGTGGAGAAAAAATGGGAACAAGAGATGATGATGATGGATGGTGCGTCGGTTGGCCTGCAGTGTTTTTTCTCCTCCTCTCGTCTGCCTGGGGGAATGGAATTGGAAAAGCAGGGGTTGGGAGGAACGGTTAGGTAAGACATTCACAACTGTACTATTTCTTGCAGATCTCAACTGGAGCTCACTGCATTGCATTCAAATGAGTCTGGCAGTTAGAATTGAGGTTTTTGTCTGTGGCTTGGATGCTGCTGTATGGTGGACAGGTACTGTAATTGATTGGAGGTTGTCCTAGTATTTCAAGCCGAAGACCAAAGTCTAACGCTATATTGTACTGTAATTGATAGTTTATTCCCATCAAGACCAAGCAACGCTCATGGTAGAAGGTCAGCAACCCATAGAGAGTTTCTACTACTAACCTAATAGAGACCTATCACTCACCTGCGTCATCTAGCAAAAGAGGCTGTTGATGCCCTCAATCTTATTCACTCCAAGATACAAAGAGAAACAGATATAATAGCTATCCACTGTTTTCAAGAGGGATATGTTATCAATTGCAGCATTGAATAGCAACTGTGGCCAAATAGGCCTGTTTCTCCAACAAACTGTGTTGTATATATATACCCTGAAGCTTGACTTATGTTGGGTCAACCAGCAAGCTTCCCATAATATTGCTACTACCAGATGTCGAAATAATAAGAGGTGACAACCATTCCAGGCGGATGATGGTCTGTCTGATATATAATATGCACACGATCTCAAAGGTACACCAGCTCGCGCAGCAACACGTCAATGTCAACATCGTAGTTTTCGCACAACCTCATTCCACCACATACACTTTTCTACATGCGGTGTGACTACATGCCGATTACTACTAAGTACACATAGTACGTATCTAACAAACCAGATCCTATACTGCGTAGGATCACATCGTACTGAGAGCTGTATGACACAACACACAAAGGTGTTATGACGGTCAAGTAACTTTATCGATAATGCTAGTCGCCAGGTAGTAAGAAGCTTAAAGTGCTTGTTACTATGTTTGTAGCTAAATAGCGAGAAACCCTCGGAGATGCCAGACTCGGGGGTTATTTGAGTACGAAATAACAGCACACAACATGTAGTGTGGAGCTGCATCTCCCCAAGCAAGGCTACATGCAGACTCTTTCAATTAAACAAGCACCTTACCGCTAGACCCAGCTCCTACTGCCGTTCTCCGAATGTTGTACGGCTACCGTGACAGTGATAGTGACACGAGCGCTTTCTGCATGCCATCGCGATCTTCTGGGCTACCCATACTGAAGAGCGTTTGCCGATGGAGGGATCTACAGTACGTTTAGACAGACAGACAGACACCTGTATCCTAGAACATGTACATACAGCGCTACAGCCTCGAGCTCCTTCGCACCACCCCCGTAAAGACGACTTAGAACCGCTCCAGACCAACCCTGCATGCACTGTGCCGCGCGCGCGACACCATTACAACGCTCATCAATGCAGCTTATAGTCTGTTACACTTTGCCTTTTTCTTTCTTTTTCCTTTTTCTGCTTTGTTGTCTGCGCTTCGTATCTTGTGAGTCTAATCCTTAACAGGAGGGCTACCGCGAGCTGCACTATCTTGGCATGTGTCAGATTTGACACCCAGGGTTCTGTTGATGTCCTGTTACCAGTTCGTGTGGCCAGCATCGTACATATCAATCATTTGCCATGACATAAATAAACATCTCGCTTCAACTGAGAAGGAGTCAAGTCGCTCCGGCCCGAACCTCCGCAGGCCACTCGTTAACCGGAAATATTGGCCAAGACTTGTTACAGAGTGGACCTTTGAATTGGCAGCTGGTTCTTCAAGGTCAAGGACAAGAACCAGAGAGAAGAAAAGCAAGAAAATATCATCATGTCTTCAACATAAGCTAATGTTTCAAATAATGATCGATTAAGTGACAGCACTTGCAGTATGGTCTGGCTCATGATCACGACTCCAATGTTTACCTTATTGCTACATTCACATACGTAGCTCGTTTAGTAGTCTGCTTGAGCCCTGCAGGACACGGGGGTGAACTGCAGGGAAAGCAGAGGAGTCCGTTTATTTCAAGCCGGGTCGCCTAGGATCTGTTTACATTATCATCTCTCCACCCATAGATCGCGCCAGCTACTTTTCTTGGACCGAGCCTCTACCCCTGGTCCCGTTCGCCCCCCAACGTCTAATTCCACGCATTTTGTGGTACTTGTTACATGCGCAGGTACTCTGAATAGAAGGACTTGATTGCCGGTGAGTGTTTGATGATGCTGAAGTTTCCTTTGACTTGATTACGTGGACAGATCAAGATCAAGTGGTCCTAGATCCGTTTATTACCGACTCGGCTCCAGAACTCTCCAGGGATAAGGGGTCCGCTGCAGCTAACGCAAACCTGTCGACCCGATGGAATTAGGGAATCAGTTCCATAAGGCAACTACCGGCCCACTGCGAGATGAGGGTGTTGACCATCATCGATACACATTTGCATACCATAGTACAGTACTTTCTGTATGTACGTACATAGTACCTCCTAATGATTAGAGTGGACGTCAGGGAGCACTAGCACTAGCATTAGAGCACCCAATCTCTTCCACCCTTGAGGTTCAACGTAGGCATGCAGAGTCATGTGACCTCCATTGCAACGTGAACACATGCTGCCAATAACATCTTACTTGCTTTGCTATTCGTATCGTAACCTACATATATCTAAGACGACCGTATTGTTATTACCATTTCTGAACTCACCTGTTGTCACATGGCACGCTTGGTTAAACGAGTTCAGCTGAGCCAAGAGAAATCTGACTAAAGGGCACAACGCGCTTCGTTAGTCATACCAATCCACAGGACTCAGTTCTTCTAGAATGATATTCGACAAGGTTTCAGTTTAGCGCAGTCAAATCGCTTGCTATGTCGGGCCATTGCCCGCTTGAGACAGTGGCAGTTGTTAGATGCCTGATGCACTTGTGTGTATGTATTTGCTGATCGCCTCAGTTGCTTATATTCAGGATGCCTCTTGAGGCGGCTATAGGCAGTAGAGGCAATCAGGGCGTAACAGATAGGTTACTGCCCTCTGAGGACTATTATAAATAGCTCCTCTCTTTCCTTAGCTATCTCGGAAGAATCAAGCTTCTTTCCTTGTTTCATGTACAGTCTATCCCTGGAACAAGTCTGTTATCATCCCGCCCTGGATTAGCAGGGTCTCATATCGCCAACTGCTGTGGCACCAAGCGATGATCACATTCCGACCACGAATACCAAGTCCTACATAAATATCACGCGCCACAATCAATTGTTACTTGAGCGTCCCTCGAGTCAGGATGGTAGAAACTCCCTGACTAGTTGGCTCCAAAGCAGCCACACACAGCGCAGCACAACACCATATTAGGGAAAGCCAGACTCCCTTGCTTCACTCCGTTGCACATACACCAAGTGAGGATCGCATACCGTCTGCCTGTCTCACCTGCAAGCAAAGCCGCCTGGCCACAGTCATACTGACTTGGTGCTGTGGTCTACAGTCATGGAACAAACAGTTGTGATTATTCTGAGACTGGAGAGGTGGAGCAAGCATGGTATGGTGGCGTGAAACGTGACCATCGACCCATCTACTGGACGAGATGGTGGCGTTCTATCTAATTGTGAATCTCTCTATTGACAATACGGTAAGTGACCCTTTTGATGAGCGTTGATTGGAGCCAACGACTTGGTGACCAGCCTGGAATTGCATCGATTCGAATGGTAAGAGGCTTCTTGCTGGCACTTGGTTCTCGCAGAATCCTAGTGTTCAACCCAGTGGTGCATGGGAAATGGTATTTCGAATCATGTCTTCAGCTAAGAACATTTGATATCCAACATCCCATGAGTACAGCGCAACTGTTCTGGGCTCTGCTGCAGTTTACTACAGAGCTGCGTGCTCACTTTTAAAAGCATGTTGTCTCGGGCAGAGCGGCGGACGACGGACTTTAATAACATATTTGTATCAGACTATCGAATAATTCTTCGGGGCTTATATGAATACGATTTGGTCTCCAGGGCCAGAAAAAGGGCTGTGCTTCTTGTGTACTTGTAGTATATATAGAAGCAAGCCAATGAGATCGAAAGCTTCTGGCAAAAAGCCCAAGAACTGTCCATAGATCTCATCGATCATACTTGCAACAATTATATAATTCGTAACAGTAGCTTCGTAAATGAAGACAGGGTGGATGCGCGTCTGAATGAGGGTCTAGGCCAACAATCCGAGCAGTAAGTTATGGGTCAATCCGCACTTAAGAAATTCTTTGCCATAAAGCATCTTCTTGGCAACTATACTACAAACTTGAGGTCAAGAGGACGGGGCTTTTAGTTTTGTATAATGAAATTTGCTATAACTACCTATGCATCTCGCGCCTGTTTACTCTTAAGCTAGAGATCTATCACTCAAGTTTACAAAACCCGCTTTTAACTTTATCAACACTATGACAAGTCGATCGATTGGGCCTTCCTAAGAAGGAACAAAAAAGAAACCACCATCACAAGTTGCAAAAATGGATGTCGGTGGAGAGGCTCGAACTCTCGACCTTTGGATTACCCTAGTTTCTAACCAAGTCATACTTTGTCGAAAACAATCGAACGATATGAGACCAACGCTCTAACCAACTGAGCCACACCGACATTTAACATCGGAATGAATCCAATTTTTTGGTAGCAGGCGGGATGAAATTGAAAAGTAAAAAGGGTACACGGCAGGTGCCTGGCTGGGTACTTTTGCAATCAAAGTCTAACTGATATCGGGTTGATTAGCTGTAAAATAAGACCCGTCTCAACTATGTCGATTTGATAAATCGCAGTTTGAACTGTTCAAAAAGGAAGAGTGTCTGTACTGGTAGATAAACTAAAATTTCGAGTCTTTTGTAATTGGTGTTGTGGCTGTGTGGCTACCTAGGTAACTTGGACTGTTTGCTGTGGCGATGTTCTCCATGGTTTTCTCGAGTGGGACTACGGAGTATATCACCACATAAAAAAACATCGCCATCAACAAATCTGGCACAACAGCAAAAGGGAATGTCGGTGGAGAGGCTCGAACTCTCGACCTTTGGATAGCCCTGATGTTTAATCAAGTCATGTCAAACTGAAACAGATGTACTATGAGACCAACGCTCTAACCAACTGAGCCACACCGACATCGCTGAGTGAGCTAGTAGCCCAAGTTGATAGCGGAGGGCGAATCTAAGAGTCTACAAGAAGAGATTTCTTGGCAAACCCGAGGAAAATGAAATATTCGGTGATTGTTCTATGGTTATCAGGAGACGAATAGAGAAACCTTGAAACTCTATTTTCGTTCGTATAGACATCGTCTCTTCACGCGGGCACCTTCGTGTTGAAGTTGGAGAAACGTGATCGGTTTTGGCGGGAGGTCTCGCCGCGAGCATCATCAGAACACCGGGTGAATTCGTCAATATGTAGACGGAGTTTTGTCGTATTTCGGTATTTCACGATGTTTCGGAATTCACAGAAACCATGCTTGGATGCTGGATTGACGGGAGATGGAGGTGATTCGGGTGGTACAGGGAACGACTGTTGCAGAGTGGTTGTTGAGTCACTTTGAGCCACTTACAAGCATGGACCTAAGCAGTCGTTCGATGTTCAATATATGGATAGTACCTTGCCTTACCAGTGGGTATCTCTAGGGAATTGACCCAGCGTGATCTACGATTCATACAATCGATACATTGGCCACACTCTAGAACTTAGATCAACTGGACTGAAAGGTTCAAGAGTCATGGGAAAATAGAAAGAGGCAAAAAAAGGAACAAGATCATGTTCCATGAATCGGTCTTCAGGGTAGCACCACACTGTCCCAGCTCAATCAATGAGTGGAGATCAAGGGCCAATGACGAGCATGGATCCACGGAAGAATGGATACCTAGACTCGTAGAGTTTTAGCACGTTATTATAGAACCACCAATGAAAGTACCCCGCACCTCCAAAAATCGTAACCTTGACCCCGCCAACTCACCCTCATTCACCCTTTGAGGCTCAGGCTAAGGTTGCTTCTCGGCACAGGTGAGCTTTTTTGCCGCACCCGCTAGGTTTCCTTAGGTAGCCTTAGCTCCTCCCTTGTACCTTCTGGTGGCCGTCTTCGGAACCCGTACAGCAACTGAAAGGCAAAATTTTCTTTGGTTGACCACTCCAGGAAAGAGGGACCTTGACAGTCAGCCCAGCCCAGTTACTACTTATTACCTACTTCTATCCGTTCCCTCCCACATGCTTTTCCCTTTCCCTCTTCTTCCTCACTCACTCATTCACCTCTAAAGAAACATATCACCTGTTTGTTTCTTATCACATATACATCAAACAAACTTCACAATGTCTCCCACAAACGCCGAGTATGCGCTCTCCGAGTCGCACAAGGAGGTAAGCTCCCCTGCCATCACCCCTCGAGGGAATTGCCAGATCCATTGACTCACACCTTTTCAGATGCTCGAGAAGTCTCTCCTCGACTCCGACCCCGAGGTCGCCTCCATCATGGTACGTTATGCTCAATCGAGAGCCTTGAACCTCTAGCAGTCACTTACACCCACCACAGAAGGACGAGATCCAGCGCCAACGCGAGTCCATCGTCCTCATCGCCTCCGAGAACATCACCTCCCGTGCCGTCTTTGATGCCCTTGGTTCCCCCATGTCCAACAAGTACTCTGAGGGTTACCCCGGTGCTCGTTACTATGGTGGCAACCAGCACATCGACCAGATCGAGCTTCTCTGCCAGCGTCGTGCCCTTGAGGCCTTCCACCTCGACTCTGAGAAGTGGGGTGTCAACGTCCAGTGTCTTTCTGGATCTCCCGCCAACCTCCAGGTCTACCAGGCTATCATGCCCCCTCACGGTCGTCTGATGGGTCTTGACCTCCCCCACGGTGGTCATCTTAGCCACGGTTACCAGACCCCCGCCAAGAAGTGAGTCTGCAGAGCCAAGTTCAGGCATAGTCTCAAATACACAGCATGCTAACCATCAACAACAGGATCTCTGCTGTCTCCACTTACTTCGAGACCATGCCCTACCGTGTCGACCTTGACACCGGTATCATTGACTACGACACCCTCCAGAAGAACGCCATCCTCTACCGCCCCAAGGTCCTGGTTGCCGGTACCTCAGCCTACTGCCGTCTTATCGACTACGAGCGCATGCGCAAGATCGCCGACTCTGTCGGCGCCTACCTCGTTGTCGATATGGCTCATATCTCTGGTCTTATCGCCGCTGAGGTCATCCCCACCCCCTTCAAGTACGCCGATATCGTCACTACCACTACCCACAAGTCCCTCCGTGGTCCCCGTGGTGCCATGATCTTCTTCCGCAAGGGTGTCCGCTCTGTTGATGCTAAGACCGGCAAGGAGACCCTCTACGACCTCGAGAACCCCATCAACTTCTCTGTTTTCCCTGGTCACCAGGGTGGCCCTCACAACCACACCATCACTGCCCTGGCTGTTGCCCTGAAGCAGGCCGCCAGCCCCGACTTCAAGGCTTACCAGGAGAAGGTTGTTTCCAACGCCAAGACTCTGGAGAACACCTTCAAGGCTCTCGGCCACAAGCTCGTCTCTGACGGCACTGACAGCCACATGGTCCTCGTCGACCTTCGCCAGCACAACCTTGACGGTGCCCGTGTTGAGGCTGTCCTTGAGCAGATCAACATTGCCTGCAACAAAAACTCTATCCCCGGTGACAAGTCTGCCCTCACTCCTTGCGGTATCCGCATCGGTACTCCCGCCATGACTTCTCGTGGTTTCGGTGAGAAGGAGTTCGAGCGTGTCGCCAAATACATCGACGAGGCCATCAAGATTTGCAAGGAGGAGCAAGCTGCTCTCCCCAAGGAGGCCAACAAGCTCAAGGACTTCAAGGCCCGTGTCGCCAGCGGCGAGGTCCAGAAGATCAACGACTACCGAAAGGAGATTGCCTCCTGGTGCAACGCCTTCCCTCTCCCTGTTGAGGGTTGGCGTCTGGACGCCAGCATCTAAGATGCTCGGCACTAGATTTTACTGCTCTTACAAAGGCTATCCATCTCTCAACATGATGTGATACCTTAGTATTGACACGCATTTAACATGGATGAGGCAAATGGCGAAACGTTCAACAAGCATGCATTTCATCACGGCGCAAATACCTAGTTTTGTTTTTTGGTCAAGGGATTTTATTTCAGATCGGGATATGTGAGCATCCTTCAACAAGATGGATCCGCTGGAAAAAGAAGGTGTGGGAGTTGGGTTACTTTATGATATCAAGAAGATCATTTAATCTTCTCTCTGGCTTTTCCGATATTATATCCGTGTGGTATGGTGTTGGATGTGTCAGAAATAGCACTCCATTAGGGGGCAGCAGACAGTTAAAATATAACCACTGGTTAAATGTCTGAAACGAATTTGTTCCTTGCCTCTGCGTTGTATAACTTGTATCTTCAACCACACTTAACCTGGACTTCTATTGCGTATTTGTTTTAATGGTTCTGAGGCGTGGGTTGTTCAAAGCTTTATTACTTTGCCTACATGTTCTGATGGTAAGCACATTCGCCTATGCTGTGAACCTCCGTATTGAAAATCGAATCGCCTAACAATCGACCGTTCCGTATTTGTTGCTTCCCAATCGTCTGTCCCATTCCAACCCCAGCAATCCAAGCACCGACCATCTCATCCATCACAATTCGTCTTCCCATTCATCCATCACATCGCGTCTAAAGAAAGCAAGAAAATAATAATAATAATAATAGGGCAGACCATATATACGAAGCACAACAACCTTCCAGGATCCATCCCAATTGCCAGAGAGACAAGCTTTTAACTCATCAACTGTTTGTGCCGCAATTCATATGACCCATCCCGTGAGAGCCCTTCCGTACGCCGGCTAATCATTTTGAAAGCCATTCCACCCACATGCCTGTCTGCTTTTGATTTGTCCAAATCAACCCACGATGAATAAGCCTGCTCGCATGTCACAACGTGTGATGGAGACTGGTGTATTCGTGTGAAGAAGTATTGGCCATGTCGTGTATTGTGCATGTAAATGCTGTGGCAACCCAGAGCTCCAAGATGAGGAAGAAGGACGAGCCAGGAACGCCGTGAATAGATGATTTATTGAGTAATTACTCATATGCAAAGTAGAGGGGCAAGTAGAAACAAAACAGAAACCAAAGACCATCTGCCACGGCCGTTGCAAAGAGTTTGCGGGGGTATGAGAAAAGACGAAAGGACTTCGAGTATAGATAGTTGTAGGAAAAAAGTAATACAGGATTTATATAAATATGAAAGTCCCCAAGACACGGCTGGAGATTTTCTGGGATTTGTTGTTGTTTTCAGGCATCGCATTGAGCGTAACCGGCTACCAACAGAAGTGTGTGTTTGTTCAAGTGATGGAGATGAGATCCTGTAATGATAATCCACCGAATTCGTATACGACATTACCAGAAACGTTGCTTGGCCTACTGAGCAATGCTTTCTGGGCTCATCATGCCGATGGTGTCGTCCTTGTCAGTTTGGCTGGCGTTACCCTGACTCTGCATGCTATCTCGCCGTTCCATACTAGGAGCCAGAGCGATGATTGCAGGATTGGGTACTGGGCCAGTCGTGCTGGTCATGGACTTCTTCTTGCCAGGTGGAGCATTGGCACCCTTTTCAGGCGATGCGTTTGCGTTTGCTCTGGCCTCAGCAGCAGCAGCGTCCATCTTCTTTTTCTTCTTTGCAAGAGCCAACTGCTCCTTAGGAGAGCGCTTCTGAGCGGTAACAATCTTTCCGCTTGCACCCAAGCGAGGACGAGGCTTCTTTTGCTTTGTAGGCAGGTCTTCATCCTCCACAAGGGGCTGATCGCCGTTAGCGTGCAGCTTAGCCAGGAAGAAGTTCTTGACCAGGCCAACTTGCTCCTGGATGTTCTCCTTGGTAACTGGATCCGAAACTGGCAGGGGCTCGAAAAGATCAGTGGCGGTTTCGCCAGCTGTCTGTGTCTGCATCTGGTGAATATTGCGGACTCGGGTTTGCAGAAGATGCAAGGGCACAGAGATCATATCAAGTCCCATCTCCTTATCCAGACCCAGGGCTCGGAAACCAAAGAAATCTTCGCCGAGATCCTCAGCAAAGTCACCACTGACGAATTGCTCACTGCCATCTTTGAAAGCTCCAACCCCATCGACTCCAGCGTCTTGGGATAAGGCGGGTCGTAGTAGATCTGTGAGATGAAGCTTCATTCTTTCATGCAGACCGTCCAGCTTAGCACCGAGCCGATCAATGTCATCCTTGGCGTACAGTTCCAGTGAGCTGACATCATGTCCGTTCTCGTCCAAAGTATGTAGAATAACTTCTTCAGGAGTAAATCTGGGCTGGAATCTAGACCCTTCCGCATTTGTGGGCGCCGCCTTCTTTTCGGATTCATTGTATACGTTGAAAGTTCGAACCAGCTTTTGAAAATAATCGGCCGCAATACCTGTAAAGGCATCCATGGCCGAGGGCTGAAGCTCTTCAAATCCAGTGTGATATAGCACCTTAGCAATAGACCGCTTGAGAGCGTCTTGGCACGCTTCAGCTGCCATTACGGGGCCATCATCAGCAATGAAATGTGGCTCTATATCCTGTTCCACAAAAGGATCGGAATTTGACTTGGGAAACTGGTTTGTGTACACCTGATTATGTCAGTATAAAATCGCCTCGAACTTGAGTGCTGTCCTACCTGAGTTTGAACTTGCATTTGCTTGATGACCGAGATTCTGGTCGCAAGTTTTCTAGTCTCTTGAATTTGATGTATGTTTTCGTCCATCTTCTTTGTGAAACGACCGGGTGGAGCTACAAATGTTCCGGGTGGTACCAATCGAAGGAACTCCTCATGCTGGTTTATCACTTGCCCCTCATTATCTTCGACCCATTGGAGTTTAGGGTGAATATCAGGAATGTTGCTCAGGGTGTCGTAATAATCAGGGATCACCTTGGCAGCCTCTTCTTCGATCTCCTCTGCCAAAGTCTCAGTTGGTTTCACTGCTGGGTCGTCCGAGGTAGCAGTTGTCGAATTCGTCAGAGCGTGGGTGATGATGCCCTCTGCCTCTGCCTCTCGCTGCCGTTTCAGAAACCGGCGCATGCCGGCTTTTGTTCGAACAAGAGCAGGGGCTTCTGTGTTAAATTTGTTGTCCTTGAAGAGCTGAAATCGCTCTTTGGCTACCAGCGCCCGATCCTTCTTTGTGGTTTGTTTCCAGACCTTGTACTCTTCATCCTCAAATGCCTGCTCGGCAGCTTCACCAAACGCCGAGTTGAGTGCCAAGCCATTGATGCTAGGCCCATCGATGTCCATGGCATCAGCATTGCTTCCAATTCCAGAATGGCCGTTGAGACCCAATGGTGTAGTTGATCCTCCGATAGGTGGGGTGCCGAAGCCATTGCTTCCATCTACCTCCGAGCCCTCACGAACTTTCCCCAGGAGTCCGTTCACTTGTAGTATTGGCTTCTGGTCGATTGCTGGCGTGTCCTCCTTTTGGTCGTTTGGCGCCTTCCGCGCTTTACTTGTACCCTTTGCGCCAGCTTTGCGACCCCGTGAAGACATTATGGGTTCGTCATCAGAATCTTCGCCACCGTCATCTTCTCCTCCATTTTGTTTTCTCCTTTCTTCTGCTTCGACTTCGGCCCGAGAACGGATAGCAAGGTCAGGGATGAGCGGAATGAGCTTCTCTGCCTCTTTTCTCATCCCGTTTGCCATCCGTCGTAAGGGGTGGTTCATATCCTCATTGTACCTGAGGCAGTTGTCCCAGATCAAGTTAAGATCTACAACGAAATCCGTTTTGGACTTGTAAGTCAGACTCTTCAGCTTCTTTGTCATAGTACCAAGATCCATGGGGTTTTGAATGACTGAAAAAGGTTAGTCTCGACAGTGATATGGTCTTTTCCCTGGCATCTTACGGTTGTAGTAATTAGGGGCGTCCCTCTTATTGACTCTTGTCAAGAAGGGAGTGGAATATTCGGTATGCGCCTTGAGCTCTGTCAAGACCTTTTCCAACGCTTCATACAATTCTTCTTGATTTACGTTCTCCTCACTCGCCCATTTGCTCCTGTTCTTGCGGACCTCGTTCATTAAAAGCCGGAGCTCAGCGTCTGAGGCGCGTACTTGGTCTCGCTTCATGTCAATGCGGGCGATGAGATGTTTCAATGTCAGGCTAGAAGCGCCAAGGTTTGCGCTACTCAGGGTTCCCTGGTTGGGAGCGGTGTTGTGGTTGTTGATCGGGTGGTGATTGTGGTCCATTTCGGCCTGCAGCTGCTTCTCAGAATCCTCAAGTTGTTGTTGCTCGAGCATGGCTGCGTGGTCATTTTCCAGGGTGTGAAAGATAGTATGGAAACTCCTTCGCGCAGCAGCTTCAGTCGCTGTACGAGCCTCCTCGAGTTTCTTAATGGAGTCTTCGCCATCTTTGTCCTTGGACTGCGAGCTGTCTTGTTCTTTGGATTTATCACCGTGTTTCCCTGGTGATGTCACTGAATGAACAGGCGAGCTCCCTGATTTGGACGGTGAGAGTAATGTATTAGCAGGGGCAATTTTGGGCGCCGGCTGCGATGGCTCGTCGTCGTCCTCATCGTCGTCGTCGTAGTCATCTTCATCGATGGTGCGCTTCGCTTTCTTTAGGGGTGGTTCTTTGATGGGCTCGTGGTCGGTTGTGGGAGGGATAATATTGGCGGGAGGGGGCGGAGAACGCCTAAGAGCGGCGATCGCGGGATAATTGTATGAGCCATCTTCGGCAAACAGTAGCGCGACCTTGTCTTCGGTCTGACGATACAAATCCGCGAATAGGGCGCGTCGATTCTCGTCCTCGATATCAGGTTGTGCCTCAGGCATCAGCACAATTGAATTATCAATGGGAGTCTGAGTGCGCGCAGGGACATCATCAAGATGTGACAGACTTCTGTTGCTGTTTGTATGTTGTAAGTGAGGAGGGTGCCAGGCAGGCTGGCCGTTTGTGATGGACATGATGGACCCAGGGCGATGATAGCGACCACGGGGCGCGAGTCGCCATGCGCAACAAGATGCGCTCGCGTGCGGCAGGACCGGGGGCGATTGGAGAGCTCAAGACCGCATGGGATGAACGGTAAGCATCGACAGAGATGGCAGACAAAAATTGGCGAATAACAGATACGCGGAAGGTTGTGTTTTGATGGATCGCAATCTGCAGCTTTGTCGTCTGTTCAAGAGGTGAGGTTGAGGATTTGGGGGGTGCCTTGTAAGGTACCTTTCCCGAAGCGGAGACTTTCCTTGAGTGATCTGGCTGCTGGCGCGCGCTGAGCCGACTCGTGGGGGATCTCGCGGGGAGAGAGGTTACAGGTACAGGAACTTAGGCCCTGAGAAGGTCAAAGTATAGGTGTTAGAGCAACGAAGCCACACTTCAGTTTGACTGATGAAGCGGATATCGTTCCTCGAATCTTTGGGAAATGTGACAATTTCTTTTTTCTGATTGATCCTCCTTCAGGTCGGTATTCGACCTAGATCCGGGGTTAATATGTTACTGCCCATGTATTTTATACAAGAGTGAGTCCGCTTCGGCCCAAGTTTAATGACGGACCAGATCACCTTTGTCAGCAGATCACGTGCATCACAGCAGCCGTATAGAGGGAGAACAAAACTCGCGAAATCCAATATAAAGTTTTAAAAGAGCCACATATTGAAGGAAGAAGAAGTAGAGGCTTTATTTATTTATGTGTTAGAATAAGGCTATCCTCTTGAACTTGGAATTCTATGACTCAAAGCTGCAGAGTGAGGAACAAAGTTAATATTAGACTTTTGAAACCGCATAGAACAAGCAATAACTAGAAATGGCTTTAGAGCTGTATCAATGGATGTATGTTATTTCTTGCCTGTAGCGGAAAACAGCCAGCCAGCCAGTGCTACATAAGTTAGGCCGCCTTCACTGGCCAAAACAGTTTGTTTCGTGGTAGCTGGCAAAAGGACAGACTACCGATGTACTAACCACACGAGAGAAGAAATTATCTCAGTTTAGCAGTATCTCAACTATTTAGGGAGATACATACACGTATTTGCTTCTGCTTTGTACATCGAGTTTCGATGCTATGCTTCTATGTACCACTTGGCCCGTCCTAAACGGAACATCTGTAGGTGAAGTAAAATACATCCTAGACTCCACTGTCAGACAATTAAGAACAAATGCCATCTCTCCAGAAGACCCCCAGGGATAGTATCTAGCCAGTGATACACAAGATCCATCGTTAGGGGGATATGAGGGGCACCTGTACGTGCCTGAGTCTGTGCCTGCATCACGCAAGCCTAGAACGGGGGACCCATGAGATCACCAACGCCAAAAAAGAAGAGAATCAGACGTGGGCTAGGCGGGCTTTTTACTGCGCCTGGGGTCTGGAGCGAGTGCCCACGTTGTCCACTCTCTTTTCAATTCCATTGGTAGTCGAACCGTACCCCTGTCATATTCACCTAATGCACCGCCACTTTCACAGACGGGCCAAGCCACAAAGACAATCGTCGTCACTTTGAAGCTCCACGGTTTCATTTCTCTACTTGCTTCAGCTCTACAACTCCCTGCCTCATCACCTTACACGTATAGCTCAAGGCCTGTCCTGCTGCCGCGAGCTTCAGAAAAATCTAAGAAATAGTATTGAGCAGGCTTTGCAATCTTTAGGATACCTCCCATTCCTAGAAGAACGCACCTACCTAGTCTTTACTCCACAACTACTCTTCATCATGAGAATACGACTCCCAGTTGCCGGTACGTCACTACGTTGTGCCCGTCTCGATTAGGGGTTGGGAATGAGTTCTTGTTAAGCTCCATGAACGACACACATTGCTATGTCGGGTGATATTGACTACTCTCCTAGGCGCCTTCCTGGTTTTGCTGCTCATCGCTGCCTACGCTGGCCTAACTTCGATGCAGCTTGGTCAATATGTCAATGATAAAGTGCTCCACTTCATCACCTTTTTCATACTCACCGTTGTGTTCTACTGGATTGTAGATACTAACAGACGGCGAGTCATGAATATGACCTTGGTAGTCTGCACAATCGTCCTCGGCGTTGGTTCTGAATTCGTTCAGAGTTTTCTCGACAATGGCCGGGAATTTGATTTGTACGACATCGTTGCGAATCTGATAGGAAGCTTGCTTGGTGTCGGTCTATGCTCATGGTACCACAAACGTATGCTTGAGCGCAAGCGACGTAGACGGTACAGTGCCGTCCCTGGTGAGGATCAAGGCGATGTCGAGCTTGGGGAGGGCCACGAATCTGGTGTGGTGGAAGGAGCGAGTCGATCTCGCACTCTGGAAGAAGAGGTTGACAATTGGGACGAGAATCAGATCGACGATGATTGGGATGAGGAAGAAACCCACGACGTTCTAGCCAACACACATGCGCTAGACGATAGTGCCGATATCGGGGATTTGGCAGACAGTAAGAAACGAACGGACTAAGGTGGTCCTGGGGCTGGATTCTGGTCCTACAGGTATGCCTTAGCATGACTTATACTTAGTGAGAAGGAAGAAGCTTGATTCTTCTAAGCTAACTAAGGAAGAAGGAGGACTATTTATTAGTCTCCAGAGGGCAGTGACTCTACCAGTCATACCCAGGCTGCCTCTGCTGCCTATAGGTACCTAATGGCATATAGGCAACTGGGTAAACAGCAGATACATACAAACAAGGGCATCAGGCATCCAACACCTATGACTGGACGGTTCTACATGATTTTATATTCGACTCGATACACATCGTTCCTACTATCTTGATGAAAAATGATGGTTTAATCAGCGTTCAGGGACGGAGTACGAAATTTTGTTACTATCAATCCAACCACTTCGGCAAACTTCTCTTATTTCGATTGTAGTATCCATGATATACAAGGCAAGCCACATTGCTATGCTTGAACTTCTCGTGGTCCCAAATCTGCACCAGAAGATACTGGTCTCTTCAGCTTTGCGATGCGTCCATGAAACCTTTCGGTTCGCAACTATGCTCATCCATTCAGAAGCATCATCCACGCGACACGGACCAAAATCTTGGCGAAACTTCGTTGCCTTTTTCCTGCACAGGCTCTCAACTACGTGCTTGGACTAGCGTAATCGACCGCTCGAGCAACTGAATCTCGGAAGATAAGAGTCAAGGTGGCCCGGCACTAAGAGTGGGGGATTGGCAACAAGGCGGAGTCGAACAGCAATGGTCTGGGTCAATACTATTTGGTCCGGAGTCGTCCGCCCTTTCAGGATGTATGTCATCTGCTTGATGATAGTCCGAAGAAGCTGGGTATTGCTCATTCCACGCATCGAGAGCAAACCTTCCCACTGTCTCCTGATATGTTTGAGGGGGGGACCACATAAGTTCTTCTTCCAGGCAAGAAGGCAAGGAAAACCTTGACGGCTCCTCTTTTTCTAACATATCAGGACCAGATGTTGCCACGAGCTCCTGGTATGTTAGAGGGTGAGGAGATGGGGTTTCTTCTCCGGGAATAGGCGAGGAAGAAGTAGAGCTTGTTTTGGGGCGAGGACGACCATCACCGATAGCTCCGTACGGGTGAGGACGTCTAACGTATTTCTGAGGACCTAATTCTTGAGCAGTATTGAAAATCAAGTTCCAGATGTATCTTTGGGCATTGTCGTAGTGTACAGGGCATCTAGGGATGAGGCCCAACATGAGGGGCTCAGTCACCTCCGCTACCAGCCAGTGTAAGTGATCAGGGAATTGGAGAAAGACTTCCTCCCACCCATGCTGTACTATTGAGGATTCTGATGTCCAGAGATGCACGGCTCCTTTATGTGATGTAGGAATGCCAAAAACAACCTGGAACAGTTGCTTGTCGTCATGTTGGGAGTAGACACCTTCCACCCCCCGGAAGGCCGAGGGCCCCTCCTGTTGCTCGCACACTCGCATTGCGTCGATCTATAATAAAAATTCGCGAAACGGTTCCAGTCGTTGATCTATAAAAGATGGTTCGTATGGAAGCAAGTCCCTGGGATAGCGATATGACAATTTGTTTCGTATTTACGTATTTTCCTTTTTAGCTTTCATCTTAAGCTTAAGCCTTTCAATTTGACTCGCGGTTTTGAACTACCAGGGTCAACCCATCCGCGCAAGCGAAAACTCCATACATTGCGACAATGAAATCATCAACTCGGAAAATCAACCATTCAGATAACGAGCGATATAAAAAGACTTGAGATCATCTTGGCTGTAGCCTGGGGCTGTCTGGGTACCTAGGTAATGCATGTTCGAGTTCCTCATTACGACCATGTGGCTGACAACAATTCGTGAAGCTTTGCTCTGCCCCGGGGATGGGGCCCAAGGCAGAGTAACGTTATCAGGGAAAGAAAGGCTTCAAGGTATGGATCTTATAGACTATCATTTGAAAAGTTAGAAACGGTGGGTGCTGCTGTATCGACATCCGAATGGTTGTTGTGCAGGTTGGCACTTATAAGAATACGTTTGGTCTTATAGGTTGGAGTTGAATACCTCGTATCTATTTATATTGGATCTTACCAGTCTTGTTACTGTTAACTCTGGCATTATATACATTAACTTGAAGACACATAGTTCATCTCGATACAACCTTGCAATCAACTTCCAAAGAAATTGTTGATTACTGCGTCGGCTGTAGATTGTCTACAATTCAAGGTGAACGCCCCACCTTCACCGTTCACCGAAGCCAGGTGAAGACCGATGCAAGACCCCACTAACGAAATGCCACCCAGTCGCAAAACCCGACCACGCCTAGCAGCTTCAAGAAAGTAGGTACATCATCTTGTTCTTGAAAGTCCGGTCCCGACAAGATGGCATCAAAAGGAAAGGAAACAGCGACAAGGTAATCCGACGGAACAATTCGATCGCCTTCCAGTACAAATAAAAATAAGCAGAAACTGACGCCAAATAGTAAAGATGCTACACCTACCAATCCGCGGGGCATCCCCTATGCCCCGTTCGTGGATAAGGTCGAGGACTATGTCACCACCCGAGACGACGTCGAGCCTACTCTGCGCAGCTTCCAAGAAATGATATCGTGAGTTACCAACCGACCTCGGAGACAACTGAAGCACTGGCAAGCTTGCTCTATGCAGCTCGAGGTATAGGATTGGCGCTGACCGAGCATGGCGGGGTAGGAAATACCAATTCATGGAAATGAACTTGCAGAAACGAATGGGCGGCCTCAAGGAGAAGATTCCTGATATCCAAAAGACCCTCGACTCAGTCAAATTTCTCAAGCTAAGAAAGGTACACACATTCGGCACCTGTGCAAGCATCGCGATACTGATTCGAGGCATAGGATGATGATGAGGCGATAGAAACAACATTCGAACTTAACGACACTCTATACTCAAAGGCGAAGATTCCTGCGACTGAGGAGGTCTATATCTGGCTAGGAGTAAAACAGCCGTTCTCCTGGTTTGTGAGCATTGAGCTAACATATTTGTCTAGGCCAATGTGATGCTCTCATACCCCATAGACGAGGCAGAGACACTATTGAGTTCCAAGCTCTCCACGGCAAAGACAAGCTTGTCAAACTGCGAGGAGGACCTCGATTTCCTCCGCGAGCAGATCACAGTACGTTTTCAGAGCTCTAGACACTATTTTCAACTATAACTAATCATGCTTAGACCATGGAGGTCGCCGTGGCTAGAGTTTACAACTGGGAGGTGGTACAGAAGCGAAAGGACAAGGCGGTCGAAGAGCAAGAAAATAAGAAGGTCAAGTCACAAGGTGACTAATCCCCAAACTATGTACTATGGAATCCTATGTGTCTATGAAATGACGAAATATCTAAAAAAGGTAGAAGCAAAAATGGGAAAAGTGCAGTGGCTTTTGACAGGACCGTAATGTGTTGGGTGAAGATGAACGCGGTACTCGAGACAGCTGGATTCAAAATCATGATTGATAATGGCAAAAATATACCTTCATCACGAAAAGAAAGAAATCATCTCATTTCTAACTATTATGTCTTGCAATACGATCAACTTGTCTGTACCTACCTACCTATGTTACCTACCTAGGTATGTTACCTGGGTGCCTAGGGTAGGTTGTCGTGACTGGGGAGACCAATTTCGGATTGGTTGGACGCCAATCAAAACTAAGTCCGATAATGCCATAAACTCGATTGGTGCATGCAAAATACTTGGTGGACAGCGATCAGTTCCAACGTCACTGCGTATTATTTCCCTACCATCATCTGTTTCTTTACGAATATCTTCCTGTCAAGCCATTGCGATAGCTTAGGAGATATGAGGGAGAGATGTTGAGAAGTGCAACCCGGGAGCTGAGGCGAGGATGGCAGGTGTCGCAGCATGTGGTGACCCAAGCCAGGGTAAGTTTTGGAGGACAATCACGAAAACCTGGAGCTCACAACTACTTTTCTTTCTAGACCACCCACTACCCAATTTCTCGCCACTCTCGTCGGTTATGTTCCACATTCGATAGCATTGAATCTGCGATACTCGAGCGCCGTCACGGCCACAATGGCTCACCATCCAAGGCCGAGCTCAGGTCTGAGCTTAGAAAACAGTTAAAACGAGACCGGGATTGTGGAAACACCACTGACCAAGAAGTCGATGAGATTGAAGCCGTGATACTGCAGCGCCGCACGGAAGCCCATCAAGCATCACTGAACCCCGAAGCCAGGCGGGATTTGGTCAACGAACGACAAAACAAAGGCACAGAGCAACTAGAATTCCCGTCGAACTACCTGCGCACCCGAATCGAGCGAAAACTAAAGATGCAAAAAGGATGGGCGGACCAAAGTCCTGCCACTCTACTTCGCAGGTATCTTGCTACAGATGATCCGGAACCAGGTATACAAAAAAGCATCGCTAGTATTCGAAGTATGCGACTCCCAATCATCTTAATGCAAATGCACATTCGAAGACAACTAGCAGCCGATCCAATAGGCATGAAGGAAGTCGCAGAGGCCCTGCCCTCAGAAGAAGAATGGCAGCGCCTGATGGGTATTATGGAGTACAACGGACATACGCAAGAAAGCCTAAGCCAATACATCGATATTCTTTTCGCCAAGACTGACGAAGAACGATGCCAACTATTTATGGCAAACTCAAATGCGAAGCCTGTCTTCATTTTTGGCTATCTGCTAAGACTGGGATCGGGCATCAGTCAAGTCTCAACCTTGGACAATTTGTTAGAATACTTCAAGAGGAGACTGAAAACTACAGCGGAAAAGAAACGAGTTGCGAGCGTGAGATCGTATATTGAGGGACGTGCGCGAAATCAAATGCAAAGGTTCTCAACACAAGAGGCTATCGAGAACATGGAGCGACTTGCTTTCCACTGTCGTCGCATAGAGCCGAGACGCTTGGTTGCTCTTGCTGAGATAATCGCAGACTTTATTGTAGATCTCGGAGCAAATTCCCATAGTTCCTCAGACCTGTTCACGACCGATGAAATTCCGGCAGAAGCGTACCACGCGCAGTGCAAGTTCTTCAACGCTGCACTTGGTGCCATCGCTTCTCGGATGGGATCTGGGGCGGAGCACAAGGCAATCCCCTATGCGTACATCTGGGCGGCCCAGCGTGTGCTTTTGGCGATGTCCGATAGCCTCTCACAACCATTGGCGGTAGACAGAAGTGGGTTTCAAGCCATAAGAGCTGTTCTGGCTGGGATGCCCAAAAACAGGGACGAAATGCATGCCGCGTCCCGACACTCAAAGTTGTGGCCTCCATATCTAACACCAGCAGATGGCATCGACGAGGCCATGGATGCTGAGGAAAGTTGGTCCCGTGTCGTTCGGGCAGGGATGATGATGCAGGAAGCAGGTTTCCCTAAACAGGAGGTAGACGAAGTCATCGACATTTTGTATGGCTTGGCTCCTGATGGCAGCCCTACAATCCAGCAGCGAATACAAATCAACCCAGATCGGAAGATGTCAGCTTGGGCAGCATCTATTAGGGCGACGCGGAATTCCCATGAAGCATGGCAGCGGTTTAGAAACCCTCCGGAACCTGGTATGAAGCCTGGAGCACTCGAATATGCAGCTATGTTTCAAAGGTTATACGCCAGAGAAGCCGACCCCCAACGAGGCACGTTACCTGGAGACAACCATCTCAACTATCCGATGGATGAAGAAACAAACTTGACCGAGTTGGAGAAGCTGCGGTTACAGCCTCCGACACCAGGAGAACTCTATAGCATGATGAGAGAGGAAGGGATTCAGCCGGACGAACAGTGCCTTCGCATATTGGTGTCCAATGCCGAGAACATCGCGGAGGCTCATCGATATCTAGAGGATGGCAGCACTGTTCGAAAGAACTATGCTGAATTGACGACGGCCTTTCCTTCAACCAAATCGTTGAAGAGAACTCCCTTACCGCTATTCTCAGCATATATGGAATGCCTGTCCAAGATCCCTAATCTTGGTGGCAGAAATCTGTTACGTGCCGTTCGGCTCGCCGAGCGTCGCCTCAGTGGCAAGAACGCCAATTGGTCATCCTTCGTATGGGCGCCTATCTTAAAACACCTTGGGCAGCACCATGGCCGCTTACGGCTCACACTTGAGGCGCAACTCCGTCTGTTGCTATATGTCATGGACCACATTGATGCTGAAAAGTCCATGAATCTAGCTATTGTTGACCAACTTGCCAAAACCTTGCGAAAAATCTTCCGACGAGAGATAGAGACACTGGCAGCGACTTTACCAACGGGCAATGCGGACAAGAACTCATACGCGCATCATTACGAAATACAGGCCATAGAGGCTGGCAAGAACAGCAAGTACACCAGGAACGCACAAGAACTCACAGCACTGTCAATGTTTGAAATCATTGGCGAACGGATGAAGGGCCTGTTTTATTCAGTGGTCGTAAAAGAGAGACAGAGATACCGCCCAGGAGATAGCCTACACGTGTCACATGTGGATATAATGCGAGCGCGGAGAGACCCAGTAATGCCATCTGTCGCTCACAATCTAATGCTGGCACTGGCATCTGCAGGACAAATCAGGGCGATATCGGATTTGATGAAGTGGCTCATTCAGGAGTGGAGCTCGCCAGCCCTGCAGGAAGAGATACAGGACATGGGAGAGCTGCCGCAGGATTTGGACATGATCGAAACACTGTGTGCATTCCGTGCGTTTGCGGAACCCTTGGTCAGACCTCGAAAAGTCGAGCAAGTCATGCATGGTGTAATGGAGAATGAAGTATGGGAATGGCCGGATGACTCGGTGGTGGAAAAGTACATCGAAAGTCACGGGAACGGTGTCAAGGAGTTGAGGGATGTTGTGATTTGGGCACGCGATCGATTTCTCTATCACAGGAATAACAGAATTACTGATGTCCATGATCTCAACCTAGATTGGACAAAGACGCAACAAAGGAATTTGAGAGAACAACTTGATGTTGTCAATGAGTTAAGAAGAAAGGTCTTTGCGACGGACAATGACGAATTGATGGAAGATGAAGATGAAGAGGCAAACGAGGAAGACGAAATGATGGAGTGGGAAGAGGCAGAAGAAAGGGAAGAAAGAGGAGTCGGAGACCGGGCGGCGTAGTGTATTGGATACAGGGTTCTGATGTATTTTGAGCATAGAAAAAGCATGACTGGTAGCATTTAGACGCGGCGGCGCTTAGTGTATGCTGTATACCCTGGCATAGATGTTTGTACTACACAAATAGGGCGTTTGATAGCTGAAACAATAGTATAACAAAGAGTAGTGCAAATTTAAGGAAAAAGAGATATATATCTTTTGTAGCTTGGGGCTAAGATCTAAGCCACGGTCTATGGATGCGGTCAAGATAATTGAGCTACTAACGATGGGCGGCTATCGTCAAATGATGTTGAGATCCAAGGCGACGGGTTTGAAGGGAGTCTATTCTTAACTATCTAGCCAGTCAGGGAATAAGAATTAAAAGGGAAATTAAAAGGGCTGATCTGGTCTAGAACTCGGAGACCGTAGATGGGTCGACTAGATCCAAAAACGGCATGATCTCGACCATGATCATGACCGTGTCAATCTCCCGTTGTCAAGCCAAGTAAAAGCAAGGCCAGAAATGAGGGCATCACGAACCCCCTGTAAAGCACTAAAAGGTTGTACTATGTACTTGCACCGTAAGGCCGCATCTAGGTTCAGTGGAGAGACGACGACTGGTAGCTGAACCTAGTAAGGCCGGGTCGTGGTGGAGTTGGTGAACCAATGGGATCAGGCCGCGCATGGACAGTTGAAACAGAGCGCTTAGAGCCAGTCTTTTACCGTACAACTCGACAACGACGAGACGAGAGTGATTGGCTGCCAATGTCGGACAAATCTTTTTTCTTATTATGGGAAAATGTTTTGCTTGGATCTGATTCTATTTAGGTGACTTGCTGGGGGGTTTCTAACCTGGCCAGGGTTGGGCGCGTCGTGATACTCGGACTCTGACTTTGACTGGGGATCATGGCATTGCATGCATGGCATGGTTCAAGGAATCTGGAAACTAGGTAGGTTAGTAGTTTGCTACCGTGAAAATCGATCAGATTCGATACGAGATGAGACTCTACGTGAGGCGATTTGTCGTCTTTTGCTGGCGCTAATTGGATATGGCTTGTTCCTGAGGTCTTGGGGCGGAAGGAGACACTGCATACATTAACACACTGGCTCTACCTGCCCAACTTGAATGGTTTTACTCTACCCCAACATATACACTCACTCTCTGACTCTAAACCTTTCCTCTTTTCCTTTTGTCAAATTCATTTCCTATCTCTATCTCCTTTTGTGTGCAACTCTCTTTCATATTATCCCCCTTGATTCATAGCCCTGTTCGCCCTCATTGTTCGTCGTTCCCTTTATTCATTCTGTTAACAAGGCCGGGTTTCCCTTGTACTCAGTTTGTGTGTCTCGGTCTTAGGGCGTTGAATAAGTTCGTTCTTTGTTCACGGAATATTCGGGGTGAACATTCTTGTTTGGCTTTACTTACTCTTAATCTGTTTGGATCTTGGAGGAAGTATTTCGACAAATTTGCTTTTCTTTTCGTGTTACAATCATTGCAAACTCATACGACACTTTGACTCGCATACGTTCAACAAACGAACTGCACGACACAGCTATATCTTCCGATTTTACGAACGAAACACTCTTTACTTTCCTAACCCCTTATCGAATTATTCTTCATCATGCGATATAATAGAATGAGGCTCGCTGTGGCCATGTCACTCCTTTTGACTGTCCAGTCCGCACAGGCTGGCCCTATGTGGACTGGCAGAGAAAAAAGAAACCCTGGAGTTTTCCTCGACGTCCGAATGGAAAACTCACAAGCTCCTACTGTAGCTCATGATGGGTACGGATATGAGCCAGGCATGGTGCCAAAAGACGAAGATCGGTATCTAACAATATATGCTAGATCCGGGAATGGAGATCAGACTACGCCACGACCTATATTCGAGACACTTAACTCGACTCCCGATCCTAACCCACTACTCTCGGAGAAGCCAGGAGATGAGAAGAAGAAGGGCCCATACTCTGATCTACCTGAGCCTGTAGAGGTTATCCCCATCCAACCTACCAACGAGGCTCCCCAGCCAACTAGCGAAGGTCAGGAACCCACCCAGGAACAGCCTGTGAACAAGCCAACTTTTACGCAGAACACTTCTGCGGCAGTTATCACAACCTCTATTGTTCCTAAGGATCCTGCAACTGAGGTTGAGAAGCCAACTTCGGATCAGCCTCAGTACCAACCCCCCGAGGAGAGTGCGACAGTGACAGAGACTGCTCCAATCTCAAAGGAAGTCCCAACCTCCGTAAATCTGGCCCCAAGCTATGAACCAGCAAAAGAGGCTACTACTGCTGCTCCTGAAGTTTCTACCACCCAATTCGCCCAGCAGCCAGAGAACTCTGAGACGAAGGGTCTGGACTCAACAATTAATCTTGGCACACTGCAACCATCAGAGGGAGAAAACACCAAGCAAAGTGCTATCCAAGAGACCACAGCCCCTGATGCGCCTTCTTCTCCTGCGACTACTTCCACAGATGAGCAGCCTATGACCACACCTGTTGAGGACGTGACAACTACTTTTGCGTATGAGCCAACTCCTAGTGGACACCTCACAACGCAGGCTCCTGGTGACACAGCATTCCCCATCAACCCCAAGCATCCTTCCAACATCTACCCCAATCCTCCTACCACACCAGCAGGGGATATCCCGGAAACCTCGGCTGCGGAGACAAAACCTGCTGCTACCACAGAGACTGTTTCGGTAGTGCAGCCAAAGAACCCACAGCCTGAGACTAGGTCTGATGTGCAAGACCAGCCTGCACCAACTACGGAAGCTGCCCAGCCTGAGGGTGAGGTTCCAATTTCTGAACCTGTCAAGCCAAGCAGCCCTGCTACTACGTCTGAGGTCAAGCAAACATATCCTCCTGCTGAAACCCCTGATGGTCAAAAGCCTGATACACCTGCCGAGGCTTCCCCTATTGAGACTTCAGCGCCCATTGAGCCTCAGAACCCTGTGCCAACTCGAGAGCCTGCTCAGCCCAATGTTCCTACCACATCTGCAGCTCAACAACCAGCTCCTGCTCCTTCAAAAGCCGAATCCCAATACCCAGCTCCTGGATCCAACACCTTGCCCGCGGCGCCCTCTGGACCACCAACTACAACTGCCGTCGTCTCTAACCCTTCATCGCCCGAGAGCACATCTGTGACCAAGGTTGTTCCTACAGGCTCTCCAGCCGACGGGGTGCCAACGATCAACACCGAAGTTCCTACAGGCACGAGCGCAATTCCCGCTCCTGCTTACGCTAGCAATGTCGTTGATGCGCGAACGTACAATGAAGAATTCGCAAAGCTCACCCCTGAATCTGCGTGTATGAAGGGCCAAGCTGCTTGCATTACTGGACAAATGGCTCTATGCGGCGACGACGGTGCTTTCGAGCTTCTTCCCTGCGAGACTGAAGGCGAGAAGTGTTTTGCTCTACCTTTGTACAACGTTGAAGGAGGTATCAAGATAGTCTGCGAAGATCCTGCTACTGCAGCCAAGATTCTTGGAGGGACTCCTGGAGGTGGTGAGGAGAACACTGTCCCTAGCAACGGGAACCAGGACCAGCAGCCTGTACCTACCTCCATAGTTGAGAAGAAGCCCGAAGTTCCTGTAGTTACAGTCACTACTGTCGTTACTGTCGATGACGGCGCCGTCCATGAACCTACTAGCGAGCCTGCCCAGGAGCAGCCAGTTCAGCCCACCCAACCTGCCAATGAGCAACCTTCTCAGCCTAACTATCAATCACCCACACAGGCTCAGCCCGTGCATGAGAAGCCTACCCAGCCTGCTCCTGAAGAGACAACTCAACCTGCCCCAGAGCAGCCGAGCCAGCCTAATGCTGGACAGCCCGCTCAGTCCACCTCTCTGTTGCAACCCTCTCAGCCTGAACCAGAGCAACCATCCCAGCCAGCTCAGACCCAGCCCGTTCAGGAATTACCATCCCAACCAAATGAGGAAAAGCCTGCCCAGACCAATACACAAGAGCCTTCCAGCCCCCAACCCACCAAGGCTTATGGGGATCTTCCCCCTACAAGTCCTCCTGTTGCCGAGCCAAGTACGAACTCGATGAATCTCCCTGGTGGCACAACCTTGACCAAGTCAATCAAGAAGCCTGACGAGGCCAAGCCCACCGCCTCACCAGGTGATGACGATGGTGATGATGACAAGGACAAAGATGGCGATAACGATGACAAGCCTACATCGGTAGAGCTCATCCCAATCCCCGACAAGCCCACGAAGGCTCCTGCTCCCGCAGCCACAGAAGCCAACGCCGATAGCCAAGATGACAAGAAGCCTGTGGCTGTTACTCGTACTGGTGACGACGCCCATGCCACAACTATTGTTGTCGATGGCACACCTACCGTTTCTGTCTACTTCACCGTGACAGTTACAGATAAGGACCAAGCTACTGTCACTGTAACCGAGAAGGAGAAAGAGACCGTTACGCTGGTGATTAGCGCCTAAGTTTTGATTATTTTGTTTATAGAGATTGTCTTTACTATTATTTTGAGCTTATTAGTGTAAAAATGTAAGGAGCGTATTGTGGTAATGAAGTTGAGAGGATACATGTCGGCACGCGGCCGAAAACAGACTGAACAACAAGACTGCTGTCGACAATCTCACGATAGGATAGAAAGGAAAACAACAGTATTTCAAAATCATAATATAAAAACCGTTTCTCATACTCGAAGCTCGGGCATGCTTACACAGTATTTGTTTGCTGTATTCGTCCGCTTTCCGATCGTTGCATATTCGAATGTGATAGCTATTATACACAACCAAACCCCTTTCCGTGCTTGTGGTATCATGTATACTAAATAAAACCCTCTGCAAGTTCTTCCCGACTTGAATGCTACCTTGTTGTCGTCATCTCTGTTGCGAGATGCGAGCTCTATATATGGATATCATCACCCCAAAACGCGCTCCCATGCTTGATCATACACACCCCAGCTATATCATGTAAAACACAAGTAAATTGTGCCCCCGAACCCAAATCATGGAATACTGACACCTCCCCGTTCCCGCCCAAGACAACTTATATCCCAGCTTCGATCTTAACATTACCACGTGTCTCATGCTTCGTTCTAACTCGCCTGTGCGCACCGCCTTGCACAAATTCTGTTGATCTTATGACGAACGCCGAAAACTCCCTATCGCTAACTACCTCTCTCAATTTATAGTATCAATACCTTGATCGGCCTACGTCGAATCCGGTACTGAGTCGTCGATGAACGGGTCGCCTACCTCGAGCCTCTTAGCTGCGGGTTCGTTACCGTCTTCATCAAGGCCATATTTGTCTTGCCATAGTTTTCGCATGACTTGGTAGATGAACAGAAACTGAGGGCGGCCCTGAACCATACCCACACGCTGTTCTCGGAGAAGGTCGACGGTGTGGTATATCAGGTCAGGGCCCTCACTCGGCTCGTCGTAATTCTCAAAAGTACCCAACTCGAGCTCGCGTATGAGGTGCTCGAGAGTGATAAATGTGCCAGTCCGACCAACACCAGCACTGCAATGAATTATTCGTGGGTTAGAGGGTGCGCTCAGTTCGCGGGACAACTGCATGAGATCAAAGAATCCGTCCAGATCCTCGAGTTCAGGTACTCCGAAATCGGGCCATCGCCGATAGAGAAGATGCCACACAACACGTGGTTCATCTTCACCGTCGACGTGCATAAGCAGCTTGCGCTTCTCGATGGCACCTTCGGCCATCTCTTCGTATGAATCGTACGTCAGCTGGGCCTGCCATCCATCGTTCCACGCATCGTGTTCGTTCAGAGTCCAAGTCGAGTTTTCCTGGTCATCAGGAAAGTATTGGTGGCATTTGACAACTCCGCCTTCTGCCATGGTCGTGAGCTGCACGATAACAGCAGGTGAGGACATTTGTTCGGCAATCATGCGCCAGACGTAGTCGATCGACGGCAGAGTTGGTCCTTGCATAGCGATGTATCGTAATGGTTCCCTGTTCGGATCTGAGGGCGAAGGAACGATAATCTCAGATGCATTGACGTAGTCAAGCTCCTCCTCAGGAACTTGGAGCTTGACTCGGTTGTGGTTCCATGGCTTTATGTTGATGTAACGATCCATCACACCCTTTTCCTGGGCATCAACTTGTTTGAAAGTGCCCCATTTGAAATCCTGGTCTGCGTCGTTTTTTGTACCTTCTTGAACCCGTTCACGCTCGGCCCATGTCAGGTCCTGGAATTTGATGTCGATATCTATAAAATGTTAGTGTCTGATTAATGCGCCTATCGCTTTTTTTGATGCCATACTCTGCAATGAAGATTCCAGGAAGGCAGGGATCCGGGGCGTTACCCCATCATAACTGCCTAGCGCATCGTGTTCAGCCGTGACGGGTCGGCTCTTGACACCGTCGTGGCTCACGACGGCCGGCGGAGGAGGACTGGAAGGCAATTCGGCGGGTGAATCGTCGCGCGCTCTTTTGACAGAGCCGCGAAAACGAAAATTCTTAAAAGCTGCTCTCTTAGATAGTTTGGGTTTCTGTGGTTGGACTTGCTGTCCCTGCTGCAGTTGCGACTGGAGGTTCGCAGCCTGCAGTTCGGAGCTGGCGATGCTATCGGCAGTGTCGCTGCTGGAGCGTTCGATGGAGGTTTCGATTGTAGGGTTCTTGGGTTTGCGCCTGAACTTGGGGATCCTGTCCATGGCGTTAGGCCGGTGTAAAGACTGGCGTGAGGTCCCCAGGGAGAAGCAAAAGCTGCGCCGAAAGCTGGGGCACGTCGCAGTTTTCACCAAAGGTTTGGACAGCGGCGGATGCCCAAGTATAAGAAGTAGAAGTGACGGAGATTTGGGCACAAGAACAGGAATAGTGTCGTTGGGTCTCCCTGGCTGGTGGAGGCCGGACAGGGCAAGGGTCGGATCCGCGTGGGCGATGGGGCGCAAGTACAGCGCAGTAAGTTATGAGGAGGCGGAAAAAAAAACAACGATGAGACTGTTCAACGGTGGCGGAGTCGTAACATCGAAGCCGGTAATAGAGCCAGTGAAAAGAAGAGAGAGCGAGTTCTCTTTTAGGTCGAAGGCGACGAAGAAAAGAGAAATAAGTCGAACAAGACTGTGTGAAGGAGTAATGTCGAGAGAAGGAGGTGGGAGGGATAAGATAGCACGATCGGAAGTATTGGGTGGGAATCCGAATTGAGAGGAGTCGAGCGAATGTTGGGGAAAGAGTAGATATCAAAAGGAGAGTAAATAAGTGGAGGAAAGGAGAAATAAGGAGAGGTATGATGATAATAAGATAAAAACTTCAGATATCTGCAATGCATATATTTAGCAGTCATCAAAGTTGGGCTAGGAACGAGTGACGTGACGTGATGTGAAGACGTGACCAAGTAATGGATGGGTACTGACTGTCGAGTCCCAAGACGTCACAACGGACAAAGGTTTATGACACAAGACGAGACAAGACAAGACAATAGGGCAAAAGAACGTGGGGATGGCGGGAAAGAATGAAAGCAAGCGTCTTGGTTAACGTTAGTAGTTGCGCTTACACTTCCTCAGTGTCCATATCCGGGCTCAGTACATGCTGTAGGTACCACCCCCCTAGGGCCTCATTGTAATGGATGGACGCAGGGCCTGATCTGCAAAATAAGTCTCTCCTCTAATGATATTTGACAGATCCTAACCCTGTTCTTTTCCTTTCTTCTTTTGATTACGACACGTGCATCATCCTCGCTACAGCATTTCCCGATCCCGTGGTTCTGGACGTTGCTGATCATGCACTCGATTTATCCTCGAGGTCAATCTAGAATCGATAGTTCCACGGTACCTGGTTTTAGTAAATTGCTTTTCTTCTTCTGCACACGTCAGGGATAATTTTAGCTTCCCAGCGGCTGTTGGTGTCACTGCTATTCTTTACTACTACGTACCCGCTAGCTACCTAAATACATGTCGTGATTGTTTCTATTTTCGGTTTACCTGCGGAGAATGAATTCTTGTCCGATCCCTCAACTCCTTCAATCGCCTTCACTAGGTACCTACCTTAGAACTTAGGTACCTATCATCCAGGGAACCCACCAACACGGGTTCAGCAGTTATTAACGTCTCATTAGCCCATTCCTTCCATTTGCGATGTGACCTGCTTGCGCGGTTGAGGCTAAATTGAACCCGGCTGGTATTGGTCGTATTGGTCCAAGTTCTAATAAGCTCCACGGGGCCCCTGTAGAAATCTGACAGGGAGATCGGACGATTTTACTATAGCCTACCAAGATGGGGACCGAGCCACCAGTTGTAATCTACAAGCATGAAGGGTTGGATCGTGACAGAACAGGTTCATCCCAACGTCGCCTTGCGCCCTTTTAGATACAATACATGATTATATATTTCTGATAATACAGTAGTAGTGTTCTTACAAATTGAGCCCTGTGGCTTGTCATCTTAAACAGCAGAGTAAACGCCAGTTACATACTTGCCACACTCAACCTTTTGCTCCAACGACACCTTTCGTCCCTTTCCACCGTCCAGACGGACGGTCTTGCGAGGAGTGACACAAAGTCGATGGAAACCCTCTGTGCCTTCCTTGCGAGCATCTGCTGGACTGTCCAGGGCTGCGATATACGCAGGAGCGTTCAAATTCGTTCTTCTGCAAGTGCCAAGCTGGAAGTGCTCGTTGCCACCCCAGAACACAACATCGGCACCCCAGTTGGTTTCGTTCTCTGTTCCCTTGCTAGATACCGAGAGCTCTGTCACATTGTCCATGATGGCTGAACAATGTGTACTGCCGACCGAAAGAGACTTAAGCCTGATGGGACACATCGTGTTGGTCTTTTCGTCGAATTCAAAGAGAGACGACAGACCCTTCACCTTGGTTGGCTTGGCGGACACATGCGACCAACGACCAGTGCCCAATGTTCCGTAGACTCCTTGGCCACAAGCCCACAAGTCGGTGGTTACAGGCGGGAGCCTTCTCGCTGGTGCCAGAGCCTTTGTACTGCCAGGAATCATGGAGGCCTTTGCGTCCACGGTGAAGAAAGTGTTATTTCCACCTGCTGCTATGGATGTCACGGTTGGAATGAGCCCAGTATTGGCGTATGACAAGTTGGTAGGAACCATGACTGGGGTATCTGAAACTGAAAGACCGTAGTCGGTATCGATTCCAAGTTGTCCATAAGAGTTATCACCGAATCCAAAGATGCGTCCGGTCTTGTCGAGAATAGCCGAGTGGTAATCACCAGCAGCAATCTGGGTCACCTCGAATCCCTTCAAGGTGGTGACCTCGTGAGGCTGATCGTAAGGGCCCTTGGGTCTATTGTGCCAGCTCAAGCCAGCAACACCCATCTGACCCTTTGAGGGAAACTCGAGGGCACTAGCCGCAGCCGAAAAGACACGACCCTTGGAAGTGAGCATCAGACAGTGTTCCTGTCCAGCGCTGATGTCCTTGACTGTTTCGCCGTATGTAAGGCTGGATGGTGTCAAGTTACGGAAATGGATGTTCTCTCGCGAACCGCCAGAACCCCAGATAGACCAGGAAGACTTTTGCTGTTCTTCCTTGAGGCCACCTTCTTGATCGTTGCGGGAAGCGGGAATTGAATAGACATTGCCCTTCCGTGACAGGGCAATGATTCGGTCAAGTGAAACATCAATCTTTATAATGTCCTTGCCTGTGAGTGTGGAAACGGGGGAAGGATCTTTTTGGTTGTATCCAAGGCCCCATTGAACCAAGTCGCCCTTCTCAGTGACTGCTGCGCCAAAGATGGAGGTCAACTTGAGGTCCCGAAGAACTTGATCGTTGAAGTAGGAGATTCTTCGAGGTGCCTTGACATATTTTTCATTAGAGGTTGGATCAATGACCTTGCCAATATTGGAACCCCATGCATAGACTCCGGGATGTTCCCAGCTATGCTTGACTTGGGTATGCTGGGAACTGATAAGATCACGGTTTTCTTCCTTGGACTTGACCTTCTTGCGAGGCTTCTCAAACTCGATTTCGGCTTTAATGGGGGCCTCGTTCTTTTCTTCTTCAGCTGCCGATGCAGACTTTCCAGTCAATTTAGGATAAAGGTAAACTCCAGTAGCAGCTAGACCAAAGACAGCCGCAAGACTGATGATTTTACCTCCACGGTTAGATGGAGGCTCAGAATACTCGCTGCCATAATCGTGGGCATAACGAACCCATTGACGCTGAGATGTGGTGATAGGCTGGCGAGCATGAGAGCGGATAGCAGCTCGCCTGAGAGCAGCTCGAGAAACGTTCATGGTGGGCACGTACACTTGAGAATAAAGAATCTGATTCAATGCAACTGATGAAGTCTTCTACTGAAGAGTTCAGGTTGCATTAAAAGACAAATCCAAAGTTGCCTCCTAATGAACGACAAAATGTTGTGAGGTCATAGAGCTGAAGCTCCCGCAGTTTAAGAATAGGCTAATGGTAATGGTCAGCAAAATTCTTTAGACTGCCACAGGGTCCTTCCTACAGTACGACCACAGCCACAGATCAGAGATCAGAGGAGCACACGCCACATGATGCAGGCACTCTGTTAGCGTACCCAGCAGGGGCACGGATACTGTAGCACAACCCCACGCTTAAGCTTACCTATCACTTTCCCATCCAATGCATCGGCGGTTCGGAGCTGACACCTTCCGACTTTAATATTCAACGCTGCGTGGCTTCTAGAATCGCTCCAGTTCCAGCTCCGACTTCAACCCTAGATCCAGCGAAACTTCCCATTCAAAACTTTCTTAAGCTCCTTCAGCATCATGTATGAAGACTCGTGGTATACGATGATGCCCGATCTGGGTACCAGCAAAAAGAGTCACTCCAATAGCAGTCCTGGGCATCGTCGCAAAGAGTCTTTATTACAACAACCCAACGTATGTCCCCACGAACAAACACCCCACCACAACCTGGTTGAAGCTCACCAAATGGCATCAGGAAACGACCCAAATCCACGAACCCCCAGCGCCAATGCCCAATGTATACGAAGAAATCGAAGATACCGACACTCCACCCGAACCAAATGTTATTCGTCGAGCCAACTCATACTCCGACTTCTATCGTGTGGTAAAGGAGCAGCTGTCAAAGGATACGAGACCACGAACAAAAAAGACAGATAAGAAGAGCAGAGCATGGGAAGCTTTGTTTCTTCCTGATTCTAGCAACGACATCGGTGCGCATGAGCCGAGTATTTCAGAACCATTTGACGAGCAATTGCTAGATGCTAGTCAACAACAATATCTGTATGCATCTTGTGCGGGTTCACGTCCCTGAAGCCATTCTGACTCTTTGTAGACTGTATCACGACCAGCTCGCATTGACAGAACGTCACCTTGACGGACTTATTGACGATGCGAACGCGACTCTGAAGCTTCTCACCTCTCTTTCGAACTCATTCGGTTCCGTCGAAGCGCAAACATCAACTTTCCAGTCACAATGTGAGGAACTTTTGACGGAACAAAGGAGGCTGGAAGAACTGGCCAATGAAGTTGGAACCGATCTCCATTACTACGCCTACCTCGACAGTGCGACAAGACGTCTCAATGCGCCGGGTGCTAGTCGATTGGTCGATGATGCATCATTTGGAGAAATGGTTGAGAACATTGACTCTTGCATTGTGTTTATGGAGAATCATGTAAGGATGCTATATCAAGTCCGAGCTCATGCGCTGACACATTTAGCCCTCATATCGCGATCGTGACACTTACCTTGCCCGATACACTGCTCTTCTCACGAAAGCTCTACATCTTCTCGAGCACGGTTACAAGATCACATTAGAAAAGGTGTCTCCTGAAATCGGACGACAAATCATCGCCACAAAGTCCGAGTCTGCTCGTCATGCACTTGCATATGGACGCTTCCAAGAGATGATATTGGACTCTTATGGCCTGGTCCCCAACGTCCACCAAGTGGTGCGCCGAGCATACGACGCATACGGCCAGCGGAACGAGTCCTGCACACATTTCGACACGTACGCGAACACAGCTAATAATATCATCCACAATCACTTGACGACAAGAGACCGTGACCTCAAGGTATTGACGCAATCTGATATTGCAGAGTTCAACAAAGAGGTCAAGGACCTGTCAGCCGAGACAGCGTCACGTAATTTTATCAAGCAATGCTTCGAACGCATGTATAACGAAGAGAACCTCTTCATGAAACTGTTTGATGTAGAACCCATCTGGACACAAGCGGCGGATTCCGTTTTCCAGGCCATCAAAGCCATCAACACTACCATTGTCCATCCCGGTAACTTGACACCGCTAGTGACCAATCTTCAAACAGTCCTTCAGGCTGCGCCACTAGAAATTACTTGCAACGTTGTGGGCTTGCTTGCAAATGAATACTTTGGTGCTGACTTGGATGACATGGAATCGCCATACTTTCTCAAGTGCAAACAATACACTTCACAACTCCTTGCGCATCACCTGTGGCCCTTGACGGACACTGTGTTTGAGGCAGAAGTAACAAAAACAATTGCAAAGGCTCCTCTTCAAGACGCCTCTTTAAAGATAGGTCCTGTTGTGGGTGGGGTGGCGTCGTCGAATGCTCATCCTCTGGTGAAACAGGCTATTAAACTCCTGAGTATGTATGAGAATTGCATGCCAAAGGAGAGGTCGGTAAGTGCTTTTGGTTTAAGTCCACTGTCCGGAATCTGACGTGTCATGCCCAGTCGAAAAATAGTTCAGTTGTCTTCAATATTGTGCGGGAGACTATTCATGTGCTTCAACGAGCAGAATCAAGGATACAGTCATTGAAAGCTGGCACAGATCCCGACCTGTTTATGGTCAAGAACCTGCTCATTGTTAAGAACGAGCTTGTGTCACTTGAGATAGGTGACATCAGGAACCACGGTGCTTCCATGCAGCACTTTGTCCATATTTGGGATACGCTAAGTCCCCAAAACTGGGTCGGGTTCTTTTCGAACATCATTGGAGGTGGTCTATGGTCTCGGGGTACGCCGTCGGTGACAGCCAAGACGTTAACAGTCGAGGATATGAATGAGCAACTGGACGAGTTGCTGCGCCAGTCCATCTACAATTTCACACATCGCTGGGGCTCTCTCATGAACGATTCTCAGAACAGGAAGCCTGGCGTGAAGCCAATTGCCAAGATAGAAGCCGAATTGGAAAGCTTGCTTATGACTGCATTCAGCAACCAACCCGAGGTGGTCGGGAAGCTCAAGGAGGCTATTGAGCAGCATGCGCAAGCGCAGAACGATGCAAAGGACGAGAAGCAAGGAGCCAAACGATACTGAAGAGAAGGGAAGCAGTTTATGAACATAGAAGAGGTGTCACCTATGGAAAAGAGTCTATATGAACGATTGCTAGGATAATGATTGAACTTACGGATATATTATGAAGGGTTAACGTGTGCTAGCTGTATAAGTGAGATAGATATCTGTGTCGGCTTGCTGCGGTTCTAGAACAGATCCCGAGTTTCATTACGAATAATAGCCCGAGAAGTCCTGCAACCTTCCGATCGAGCAGGTCTTCAAGCTACTCACCTAGTGGAACCGCACTAGCTGGCTGTTAATTGTTAGTGAGCTACATGGTTAGAACGGTGACCGGAGAAGAAGCCGATAAGAAATTTCTCACAAGTAAAGTGCCAAAAAGCGAGATCCCCCGCGTTTTGAACCAATTCTGCTACGGGACTGGCTCCGAACAGCGCTGGTATCGCTGTATCTCACCAACAAAAAGTCACTCTAGAACACCGACAGTCCGGACTCCGTTACCGGCTTGCTAATGCTAGCACGTCATTTGCCGAGCACTCTCCGCGACAATTCGACCCCGGATTGCGATAGATAGACCGGGGGCATTCTTTTCTTACCTTATCTTTAGCCCTCTCTTTCCTCTTACTCTCTTATCTTTCACAAACCACCTCGCTGTACTTTTACCTTCTTCCCTTTGCAATCTAAGAGGGTGGCGGTTTTAATAAAGAGAAGGCAAGGACAAGGACAATTCCTGCCATATTAGAGATGGACGCTCTTGAGTTGGAATCGTCCAAGCAGAGTCCTGCGATTCAGACGGCAAAGGACCTGTTCTCTGGCGCTGTTGGAGGAATCGCACAGGTCTTGATTGGTATGTTCTGGTTTGTTCTTTTCCTCAATGTCGGGGCGGCTTCACAGCGCAATGAGAACGGCTATGTGTGATGAGCCAGACGACAAGCATGAGTGAGAGACACTCTTCGCAATGAAATCGTCGTGAGCTTAGTTGAACCAATTGCTAACAATGACCCTCCCAGGCCAACCTTTTGACATTGTCAAGGTCCGACTCCAAACATCAAACCAATATTCGTCTGCCATCAATGCTGCCACAACCATCTACAAGAACGAGGGCGCTCTAGCTTTCTACAAAGGAACACTCACGCCACTTATCGGTATCGGCGCTTGCGTTTCCGTCCAATTCGGTGCCTTCAACGCTGCCAAGCGCTGGTTCCAGGAACGCAACAATGGCGCTGAACTTTCTTATCCCCAGTATGGTGCCGCGGGTGCCTTCGCTGGTATCTCCAACTCAGTTCTCTCCGGCCCCATCGAGCACATCCGTATCCGTCTCCAGAGTCAACCTCACGGCGCTGGTCGCTTGTACAACGGCCCTGGCGACTGCATCCGTAAACTCGGAGCGCACAATGGTGTTCTGAGCGGTATCTACCGTGGCCAGTGCGTGACCATCTGGCGAGAGGCGTTCGCCTACGGCTCTTGGTTCACTGCCTTCGAATACATGATGAACTCCGACGCTGCCCGCAACAAGATCGACCGCAAGGATATCCCTGCTTGGAAGATCGCCGTCTACGGTGGTCTTGCTGGCGAGGTTCTCTGGCTCTCTAGCTACCCCTTCGACGTGATCAAGAGCAAGATGCAAACCGACGGCTACGGCGCCAACCAGCGATACAGCACCATGAGAGATTGCTTCTCCAAGACATGGCGTGCTGAGGGTGCTGGCGGCTTTTTCAAGGGTATCGGTCCTACTCTGGCCCGAGCCATGCCTGTCAGCGCTGGTACCTTTATCGTCGTCGAAATGACCATGCGAGCTCTTAACAGCTAGAAAGGGTAAAATTTATCCGGAGAAAAACAGAAAAAGAAGAAAGGTATTCAAAAGCATCAAAAATGAGAAGGAAGATATCTATAGAGCAAAAGGGAAACACTGTTGGCATAGAAGGTTACGGCGAAGTTCAACACGCGATAGCATTGGTGATAGGTCTGAGAGGTTCAGATACATGATAATATACCCAAATTAATCTATTCTTTACCATCCCACATTTTCGTTGTTCTCTACACGGCGTTGCAGAATGTTTCTGGCGCTCTGTGGCGACAATTCTTCGAGGTGTAGTGCCTCAAGAACCTTGCGCGCCTCTTCGTTATCTGTGAATACCCTATCGCTGGCTTCTTTGAGTGTTAGGCCACCTGCCTCCCCGGCCTCAACTGGTAAGCTTAGTAGTTGGATTCCCTCAGTCAGACTGTCGAGGATAGAAGAGCCATTGGGAATGTAGCGTTCAATGATGGAGACCAGAGCGACACCATCACGACAGAACTGAGTTGCGCCGTAGGTTGTAAAAGATTGGCGCATAAGGACTGTTTGCCACAAGTGATCTTGAAGCTTGGTAAGAGCTTCACGCCAGACACGGCGGAAGACAGCTGTGGACAGCACTTTGATAAGAAAATCGAAGTTGCGCTGGAGGATACGAAGGGGCTCGTCCAGTTCTGGAGTAATAGCAAGCTCATCTGTTGTGATGTTAGTCAAGGCCCAACAACAATGAGAACAAACGTACCCAGAATAGCCGTTTCGCCGACAGTCGTCCATTGAACGCGGGTCGTGTAAGCGCGGAAAGCCTTGTTATGAGACTCAACCAGAGCACCGACAAGAAGTTCTTGAGCAGCTGTGCGTCGCATACTATAAGCTGTAGCAGTCTCATCAAATAGAGCACCGTCTTCACGCTTCTCGCCTACTGCCGCGGAGGTGCGATCTTTGACATCGTCATAGCTCATGGTGTTGGTAATGTTATTGCCCTGGCTGGCTCGATGTAAGGCTCGAGTTTGGAGCTCATCCCACAGGGAAACGAAAAACTGGACATGTCAGGATCGAAAACTGGTACTTTTAATGAACGCGTGGCATACCTCTTCATTGCTCCAGTCCTTTAAAGTATTAACGATGTGGTCGGCGCTGCCAATCACTTTGCACAGCACTTCAAAAGCACCTGTGCCTTCTAGCACAGCAAGATCCTCCTTGTTCGCAGCCAGTGTACGGCCAAACGTAGTGGACATACTTTGGTAAGCTTGTAGTGAGTCTCGAAGGCGGTCATGGTAAGCATCCAAAATTTCGAGCTGGATACCAATCAAAAATCGGATTTTATGCTTGAAAGTACGAACTCTCTCGTACTGGCTTGTTACTGACCGCAGAAGATCGGTGACTCGCACGGCAGCATATGTCGGCTTCATCTTGCCCTGCAACGCATAATCGTAATCGATGTTGCGAGCGTCTTGCGAGTCTATAATGGTGTTGTACCTCTCCAGAGCGAATTCTTTCTCGGCCTTGAACCACGTATCGAAGTGGTCGTCAAGAACATATGCGGTCAAACCAGGCCATCCACTCTCAGCGTCGCCGCCGTCGTAGCTAAACTTGTAACGAACATTTTCGTCAAATGCCATAAGCTGTGACATGAAGCTACTCAAGAAAGATGGACTCTTGACAGCTTCGAGAGCGACCAAGGAGGTCTTCTCCTTCAATATTGGCAGCAGAGCGGTAATCAACGCAGAAACCGGGTCGATATAAGCCAAATTTGTTGCTACATCAGTGCCCCGAAATTTCTCTGCGAGGAGATACCCGAGATTGTCTCGAAAGAAGTCTTCCCATTTTTCAACAAGTGCGATAAACCACGAAAGACAATGTGTTCCAAATGCTTGCGGGCTGCTTGTCGGCTTATCGCTGAGAAAATGGAAACGGAACTCTGAAACAAAGATTGAAGCCATGATCTCGAATGGTAACAGTGTGACGAGCTTGTCGGTATGAGCTATCTCTGGTTTCTGCAGATCGATGAGCTTTTCGATGCAGTTGATCCATTCTTCATCCATCTGTAGATCGGGTTCAACCCGCGGCCATTTTCTCTGTTCCAAGACTTTCTCTAGTTCTCCGGACATGGTAGACTTAATGTCATCCCAAACCGAACTGATTAGATTTTCGGCGTAGGCGACGAGGTGCAAACCCTCCTGGCCCGGTAAGCCTTGCAGCTTGAGTACATGTTGCTTTAGCTTGATGTACGGCTCCAACGCAGCTTTTGGGTCTTGCGGAAGAAAAGACTTTGCTTCTGCTCGGAGCTTTTCAGCGTCTTGCAAAAGGATAAGGTAGTTTTGGGCCCGCTCAACAGCCTTGATCTTGTTCATGGGTGACTTGAGACGCTCGATGGCCTGATCGGGCGCATCTGAGGCAGCATAGATCTGGGCACGGAGATCAATGCTCTCCTGTAGCTTTTGGAACTCTTGAATACGAGCGGTGAGCGAGCCTTGGCGGTCGTCGGCTGTGCGCCTGGTCTCCTGGAGCTCTTTGACAGCTGTATCTAGCTGCGATTGCAGCTGATTACGTTGAAGCTCGACATTTTCGAGCAGTGTGTCAAGGTTTTCGAGATCGGCAGTGGACTGAAGTTTATCGTCCAGAAAGTCTTCAACTCGAATATCGAGAGAGATCCCCTGGGATTGAGAGGCTGCAGTAGCCATGTTGAATATAGTGGTTTCAGTGATGATTGTCATGAATCCCGTAGCGCAACGTAGCTACTCTTAGATGACGTGGGGAGCAAGCCCCACTTTATCTCGGTAACTACATATTTCCGTCTAAGTAAAATACTTCTAAGGTCACACTGGCCTCGATGAGCAACAATCACGAAAAGTTGAAAAGGTTTTGAGCGGGTGGAAGATCGGTTGGAACGTCCAAAGACAGACTATCTTTCGAGGGGCAAAGTGCGATTGCCATCAGGGGAAGGTTTGCGATTTTGAGGTGGCTGAACGTCAAGGATTTTAATTAGTCGGGTGGCTGGGCTCCCCATGAGGGTTAGTAGTCATGATGAATCCAACGGGTTTCTCGGCAGTATAAGCTCGCGACTACGATAAAAAGGATGAAGGAAAGTTTCACGTATACGTTGATCTTGTTCTTTGAAAAGAAAGGGCGTCATCAGCCATAATGTCATTGACATGAATTTTTGTTTACTCTTACGACGAGCTGACAACTCATCACCGCCATGGCGCACTGGAAAGAAGGGCAGTTTAATTGTTTGTGTACTCACATGATGTTGAGTACAGTAAACAATAACCAGCATATCCTATTTTGGGGTTTCACATGGCGATTCAGTTTGATCCCCATATACAATATTGATGGGTTATACAGCATTTGAATCTATCTGTCTTCATCAATTGAGAGTCAGGGATGATTGTTTTGTTCCCTACACCGCGTGAGAACCTCATCTATCCCGGAAGAGTGGATGTCGTGAGTTGTCTGGGCTGAGCAAGGGGCATGGAGTGGGTTCGACTCCATTACCAAAGAGTCGGGGAGTTTTAAGTCGAGCCACGCTTGCTTGGGGAAATGGGGCGAGAGAAGCGAAGCCCGCTGGGCATGCCTCAGGGTATCAGAAGAAATGGCCGCACGATGTGTGGATGACAAAACTAGTAGGTCAGTTTATGGCATTTAGATTATAGGTTTAGTTCATTTATTTTTATATCCTAAAGCTTAGAAGTCATTTTTTCTGCCACCCACTAGGCATGGAAGAGGATTGCCGAGGACGCTGGGTATCACCGCGATCTTGACCATCAGTGTCTGAGCTTCAAAAAGACAGAACAGGCCAGCCAATAATTCACACCAATTGAGATCCATGCTAAACAGCTCGTAAACAGGAATGGGCACCTGTATAAGAGTTTGCGATATAGGTGAGCAGCCTAGTAATCCCGCCAGATCAAGGTAAAAGTGCAGACAAGTTCAAACCAGGACATGTTCGAGACGCCGTCGGATTGTCATGACAACTGCATTAAGCTGAGGAGGTCCTAGTATAGTTCTATCCTTGGCACTGACGAGCTGACAAGGTCAACCAAATCAAGGTCGCGTTTTGGTCGTGGAAGAGCGCTACGTAAGATCGTAGATCCTAGGGTCCAGGGATCAAGCCCTGTCTTAAACTACCTGGAAGTTGATTGAAGCAGGCGCTGCTGCAGGTCCAATTAGTGTTCTTAACCGCTAACGGTTTAGCCCCGGTCCGCGCTTACCTCTCCTTCCCTCTACAGTACTGGTTGGCGGGTTGCCCGGTGCTGAAATGGACAGGAAGGAGCTCTCGCAGCGGCAAGGGTGGCTCCACATCTAAAACGTCACCATCCCCCTGCCAACGGAAAGTAAATAGGTGGTTGGGCACTACACCTCTCCATCACCCACAGAAAAGTCCAGAGGTTGGTTACTGTCCCAAGTCTCCCCAGCCATCCAATATTTGCCCAATATTCTGGTATACGAAACTGCACTACTAACTGACCTGACTTGACTGACTGACTGACCGCTCCTCTCTTTTCCCTCTCCTTTTCTCAAGGAGCTCTCTTCTAACAAAACCAATAAGTCTTCACCCTCATTAGCAGAAAGTGTGAGCTGATCGTCAAGGCTTTCGATTAATCGTCGCCAATCTACTTCATCTTAACTCACCTGATTTTGACTTAACCCCCCTCACAAGATCTCACTATCGCAGGGTCCGACTTTCGCTCGTTGATCTCAACCGTCGCCTTTAACCCGCGCACATTCCAGCATCGACTGTCTACCGAGACATCGATTCCCACCGCCCACATTCCATCGCTCATCAACTAAAACAAGAACTCGCCGTTACCGAGACAGATAGACTCATCAAGTGGAGGACGCCTACCAGTTTGACAAGTTCAATAGTTCGAGGACAGCTTCTGAATAGCTACGAGACCAAAAGGTAGCAGAAAGAGCGCGGAAATCAAACGATCGCGGTTCCGCGCACCTACCTCGTCACTCCCTGGCTGGGAGACGACATCAGACAATCAAGTTGTGTCTGTCGCAACTTCAACAGACGGAATCTTGAAGGAGAACAGAATCTACCATGGCTTCGAAGACGAGTACGAGCAGCAGCTCGTCCTCAAGGAGACAAAAAGTTCAGGTCGGATGGTACCGTAAGTGAACCTCATCTGTCTCGGGATATCTCAATAGGTGTCTCATTCTTCTCGCCAAGTATGCGGCTAACAAGCGATCTGATAGGTTTTGTACCATTCCTCGGCTACCACCATGTGTTGATGATTCTCATCGCCATTACCATTATTCTACTATGTGAGTGATTCGCGGTTTCAAGACGTGAGGCATATACTGACCTGGATCAGCTCTGCTACTTGCTGGCTGTTCATCCTCTTCACCGCTCATCCCCGATATCTTCCTGCTCTCAATCTACTATAAGAGCTATGATGCAGTGCCCGATACAGCCCAAGTCGACTACAACCTTCATTCAGCCATTGAAAACATTGCCGGCGACGCCTCGCTACAGGCCCGTGTTGGTTATTTCGGTATTTGCATCAACCCTGACGGCGGTTCCTGGCTGTGCAGTAACAATGCAACTGCCCTGGCTAAAGAGGTTGATGTCGACCAAGATCCTCTCAACCTTATCTGGCTCGCTGCTCAGTTCAAGGATATGATTGTGTTTCCCTACCTTATGTCAGTTTCTCCATACACTTCAATGACGAACAAATACTAATTGGATTTCAGCATTATTGCCATCATCTTCGCTTTCATCTGCCTTCTTCTTCTTGCCACTTTCCCTGGTTGGCACGAGGAGACTGACTCCGAGGGCTCCGACCGCGAAGTCAAGCCTTTCCCGTCTCGCCCCGTCTCCCAGATCGCTTTAGCCCTGATCTTCATCTCGGCCATTTTTGTTCTCGTTTCTGTACTCTGGCAACATACAGCGTCTGTGGCCGCCTCGGTTATAGCCCAGGATTTCGGCAATGGAGCTGTCAGGAGTGGTGTCGGTACCAGCGCCATGGTGTTGGGTTGGTTCTCGTTCGCACTCCTGATCGTTGTCACAATCGGTCTTCTCATTATGATCCTCAGTATAAGCGTGCTCAGTTCGATGGTATAGGAGACCTCGAATTCACCTGGGTCCTCGCGGACTATTGAGGATTGAGTTACCGAATAAATAAATGTACATACGTCGATTCTATTCTTCGACAGGGAGACGGTAAGACTAAAGACGGGTAAGCGGCATCAGCATCGGAGTTCGGGAAATGGCTTTTTTTTGTATTTGAAAACACTGAGCGATCGGTATTAATTTCGGTCATTCAACCTCGAAAAGGGACGGCAAAGACACGACACCGTCCCGCAACGATTTATTCTATTCATGACACCTCCTTTCACGACCTGAGCAGATCTCGGATGATCGACACGATGGCCTTTGAAAACAGAGGTTTTATGACTGAGACTTGGCTATGGTTGTTATGAAGTGAGGCGAGGGACGCACATCTTTTTTGCATATAGACTGCGGTTTGACCACACATACAACCGATCTCTCGAGATGGGAGATGAAGGAGAACGCACGCGCCACCAGAGACGATTTTGGGGACCACGACACAAGGGCGTGGTACGAGATATGGGATATATGTTTTTGACGCGCGAGGAGGAACAAGAAATGTTTATGGGCATGTACTATCAAGACAATTTAATGTCACGTTTTCGAAATTGAGGATTTGGATCTGATTTGAATCTTTTTGCACTCACGCTTGCTCTTGTTTGTTCTTCTCTTCTTGAAAGATATGTTGGGAGAGATTCGAGATGGGTCAGGCATCTCCTGGGGGTATGACAGAAGGCTTGGATGGGAGGAAAGGATATTATTTTATATGGGCAGGATAATTGTTCACCCTCACTTAACAAATAATGACATCCGAAATATTCAAATCGCATGTATAGATCGATATATCCTAACGTGATCCGCACTATGGAATCGCATATTATCTTGAACCTCTCCAAAACACCCCTTGTCATGCCATCGCTCTGACTTTGACTTGCCTTGTAATCTTATATCACTGGCCTTTCTTTCCATGTTTTTCAGAAACCTCCCCTTTGAGAATATGTATTTGCGTTTGGTAATGAATTAAGCGAGGCCGGCGCTCATATAGACCTCTTAAATGGATGCGCCTCAGTATTCAGAACCCATTCGTCGAGACTGATGACGTTAGGTGCTGAAAAGAGTAAGTAATAATACTTAAGAGTTTCGGCGATCCAGAAGCTCTCCATTTCGTCCTTGAGGCCGTTCTGTGTCTTATCTGTAACATCTTCAATAGCGCTATTCGCAAATTCGGTACGGGTCGCAGCGATTGTGGCCTCGAACATCTTCCAGCCCTTGTCCATCCAGGTAGTATCGCCGGTAATACGATACATATACCAGACAGATTCAACAGCTTCAGGTCTGTGCAGGCCCATGTCAGTGTGTAAAACAAAGCAGTGCGTATTGTTAACTTACCGAAGCAGGTAATTCCGGTTTTGGATATCAGTATAACCTGGCGGTAGTCGTTCCTTCTCAATCCTGGACTTGACGTATTCCTCATGTGTTTGTGGCCTCTCTGGAGGCACGTCGTCTAGAGAAATAACTTGTGCGCCATGTATCCTAGCACCAAAGCTGTCCGGTATGGCAGATTTGGTTTCAGAGGTCTTCCCCGCCTTATCTTGAACGGTGTTAACTTTCTCAATCTCAGTCTTGCTGGTGTCAGCCTTTTTCTCTTCAGCCTTGTTCAAGCCGATTTTTTGTTTAAGAGAATCAGGGAGAGTCGAGCCGAATTCCGAACTGTCCTCCTCCATGCTCCTGTCCAGTTCGGGCATCGGTATACCGGCCCGCTTGATCACCTTGGGGACTTGAGCCGGCGGGTTGTGTTCGGATCCAACTTGGGCGGCCGGAGGTTGAGAGTCGTGGATTGCTGCAGCAGGAGGGGAAGCGGGGGCAGCAGCACCACCTTCGGCAAGCTTCTTCAATGCCTCACCTTCCGACCACTTGCTAAACTCACTGTCGCGCCATTCGCTATTGGGATCTAGATCCTCATACCAGCTCTCCTCGCTGAAAGGGCATTTTTCTAGAGCAGGGCAGGCTACCAGATGAGCGTACTCAGGCATGAGACCAGTTGCGGTTGACTGATATGCCCATACACAACCATCAGTGAGCTTCTTAGCCTTGTCGATGTCCCCATCACGGCCAAAGATCTTGCCACCCAGTCCATACATGCCTCCAATAAAGCATGTGAGATGGGTCATTTCATAACTTTTTGTCCACTCCGAGTCTCCTCTGCTTGAAGTGGTTAGTTTGCCAGTAAAGAATACATCCCAGCCCTCGTCCTTGATCATGGGTCTGTAAAGTAGCCATTCGTTGATGGCATCAATAGTGTTTTCGTACAGAGCACGGTATTTCGGTTCGAGGCCGTTCAAAAGTAAATATTGCTGGGGTTGTTAACGATTATTTTTTTGTGAAATTAGATTAGAATAACATGCCTTGGGGAAGTACTCGTATGCTGAATCCTGGGCTCCTCCCATATGGTAGTGGCCGACGTTTGGGCTGCTGGCAACAAGGCCTTGGGGTTTGCAATCCCAGTCAGCTGTAGCCCCATTCGCGGTCAAAGGCGGTGCCTGCTGGCTTGCAGGCGGGGGCGCTGGCTGATCAGCCGCAGGTGTATCACGACGGCGAAGCTTGTCTTGCCAACGGCCATCATCTTGGGGAACCTGTGGAGGGGAACCTGCATTTTCACCTTGCTTTGTAGGGTCGAAACCTTGAGGCTCCTTGCTCACATCGGCAGCATCGACTTGCTTCTGAGCTTCTTGGCTGAGGCTTCCTGCCTGGGTGTCGACGGTTCTGTTACACCCAGAGGCATTGATGCGTTCCGGGAATAGGCCTGGAATTTCTGTCCCAGCAGCCTGCATATTGACTAAAGCGTCGGTGATACGATCGATAGCATCGTAGTATTTGGCGGTTCCCGTCAACTGAGCAAGGCGAGTGAATTCCAGAGACAAAGTAGCAAGTTCAGCAATTCCAACAGTACCAGCACGGTGAGGTTGTGACGCATAGGGCTCACGCCATCGATAATACAGCAATGGCATGCGGTTAGGCGTGTCAAAAATGCCCATGAGGATCTCGGCAAGCTCGACAGCCTTATCAAGCAGAATCTTGTACTGCCCATTGGCTCCACCGCTCACATCATAAGCCCCGATTAGACCGCCCAAGTAACGGATCGTAGTCTCAAAGACGGGAATGTCATTGCGGTGGGTGTAAGTGAAATCAATTTTTGAAACAGCCTTGGCAGCTTCATCAAATTCATCTTTCATGCCAGCAATCCACAGGGTATCGAGCGAGTCAACAAGGGTAGCACCCCACCCACAAAAGCTGTCGCGATACTTCATGGAAGCAGGAGAGAGCTCGTCATGCATGAAAGCAGACTTGCGATAACCAGACCAGGCACGTACAATTTCAGACTTGACTCGTTTCAACCGTTCCATGCGAGTGGTGCTTGTCTGAACATCTTCAGCCTGGAAGTCAAATTGAATCCTGTAGACATTGGGAGCGGTGCCAGTCGGGATTGGTCTAATGGACTCAGGAGGGATGGGGAAATGCTCCTTGGGCTTGGTCCAGTGGATCTTGGAACCATCGACATTAACTTGGGGAATATCAGGGTTATCGGCTTGTTTAGGGGGGTCCTTGAATTGAATCGAAGGAATCTGAGGTGGACCTTGTTCAGCAGGTGGCTTTGTGTCATCCGTTTTTTCTCCTGGCACTCCTCCATTGGTATTATCTTCAACTTCAATAGGCTTCTCAACGGCTGGCTTGTCTTCCACCGGTGTCTCGATCTTCTCGGGTACTCCCTCGGGAACCTTCTCTGGCAACTTTGTTTCGTCCTGGGATTCGACCGGTTTGGGCTTGTTGGCAGAGTTGGAATCCTTTTCGGAATTGGGGAGCTGGACTGGCGGCGGTACGACAGGCGGTTCGAAAGCTTCTTTAGAACCCTGTACTGGCTCAGAAGCAGACTGGTCCGGTTTCTTTACGGTATCGAAGTGGGGTGACCGTGTCCATGAATCTTGTGTGAAGCGATACAGCAGAAAAACCATAACCACAGCGACTATGGCGTAAAATCGGCCACGTCTGCGGAGCGGAAGCATTGCGACAAATCGTTGCTCGCCGAGGCGAGACTTTTAAGGTTCGTTCGAAGTTAGTCTGGACAAATTGGATCTCGAAGAGGGTCGTCTCGTCCTAGAGGATACGCGCGGGTTCTTTTAACTATACGCTTTCGATAGTGGTCGTTGAAGACTCGAGTTTCGTTTATAATATTGCTGAATGCTGCATTCCGTCTGGTACCTGACCTAGTTAAGACTCGTTCGTTATCTTGAGCTTCTCCCTTTGTGCTTCATAACCCCGATAATAGAAACGATTAAGATGTAGCCAAAAAAGAGAGAAAAAAAGAGAAGATGATAGAGAATGCAAAACAGGATAGCGAGCGATGAAGATCAGGAACAGTGGTTTCAAGTTCTACCTACTCGATGGAAGGAGTTTATCGATTACAGTTACCCTTAGCTTGGCAAGTCCAGGAGTTAGCGATTTTAGTGCCTAGCGTTGGTTGGCTGATAAGGTGATTCTCAGGGGCTGCACGGTGTCTAGGTAGTCGGGCGGGCTGCTAGTGTACAGTACGGTCCTTGCTGCTAACTTTAGGTGCAACGTAGAGTTGGAGCTCAAACATTTGCAGGGACTATCGTTTCTTCCCTGCTATTGGAAGTTTAATTGAGAGGCTAGAGAGGGTCGCAACAGGTGTTACCCTACAGAAATGTAAGCCACAGCTTGAAAGAGAGAAAAGCAGGCTAATCAAGGTAGGGAGATATATCCATATAATAAGTACCTAATAATAACCCCATGCTTCATAAGCACATGCAATACTTGTCTACGCGATTTAGTCTCGTGATGTAGTGGCGGGACCAATCGGTTGTAGGTATAGACGGTATGTAACTCTAAAGTCGTATATTATGTATTTACATTTGGATTTTGCTGCGGAATATCGACCTTTAGTCGCTTGCAAATCAAATATGTATGGAGTGTAAGTGTATTGTGATCATTTCGCTGTTTCCTACATGGACCCTTACCAAAGAGGTTATATCGGAGCTCGTTCTCAGCGCCGGTGCCATGCCGTCTGGGCTCCGTGAAATATGGGTCAATCGGAGGCACAACCTCCGGTCTCGAAACCGGCAGCTTTGTCTTTTGTCGCGCTCAATGATCAAGACTGGAAGCGTAAGCCAATCAAGCCCTTCCACCTTCGGATCGGAGCTCTATGGTATACCAACGATCTTATAGCTGAATGGACAGATGGGCTTCTACCAAGCCCTAGTTGATCCACTACACCAAGAACTTGGGCCCACGATGCTCGGCCAGGGCGTCAACAACAACAGCGCCTCCCCTGTGGCTTAGTTGGCTAAAGCGTCCGACTGTTATCAACAAGACAATCGGGAGATCGGAAGTTCGAGCCTTCCCGGGGGAGATAATTTCTTTTACTATCTAGAGCTTACAGACTGTATGAGAGATAACTTTTTGCTCTTACCCGAATAAATAGACAACAGTGTTAAAGACTTGGACTACCTCTTAGAGGTTGCTGCGAATGTCTGTATCCTTTGAAAGTGTACAAAACTAGGTGCTAAGGCTTTTATATTTCATATAGGCTATAATGAACTTATAATCTGCAGTGCAATTGTTATTTCCCCTAATGCTTAGGAAAATTTCCTTTATGCTTGATAAATATTAGTTATTTAAAGCCGTTAGTAAAATGTATATAGTAGCCTTATGAAGTTGAGAATGTAGGGTTGACTAAGATTGAGTTCCAGTGAACTTACACCCTGAGTTAGGTGTTTTGTACTATCTCTCTTCTAAGCTGAAGTTTTTAATGAACTGATGAGGCTGGCAGATAAGACAAAACGAAGCTTTCCATGCGGGTTAACTTTTGAGATTTTCTATTTGTGGTATGGAGTATTCTTGGCATCTATTCAGCGGCAAATTCAGTTGGCTTTTATCGTTCGTGACTGAGTGTACATTTACGCAGGTTTATTACTACAGAAATGAAGTAGGGGAAAGCGTCAGAACACAAAGCCAATGGTGCAAACAAACATTTATGTCTTCTAAATGCAATCCTGTGGTTGGTACCTCGACTGGCCAGTTTACCCCAGGCCTCAATCAGCATGGGAAACGCGGACGAGCTCGGGTAGTTCACGTCGATTGAAACTGAACTGACGAAAGCCAGACTTTCTAGAGTCTGATTTGAGAAGCGATTTAGGTCAGAAACTCTTCGTCGGAGCCGCCTCGCCAACAACTCGGCGTTGGCATAGACCCCATCATCACGCCCGCACACTATCCAACAAGTTTCTCCCCTGTGGCTTAGTTGGCTAAAGCGTCCGACTGTTATTAACTGACGATCGGGAGATCGGAAGTTCGAGCCTTCCCGGGGGAGTTTCATTTTCTTGAATGAGTTCTTTTCATCTTCTGTGGATATCTTTTTGCTGCCTTGTACTGGACAGGTGGATTGCAACCAGAGCACTACACTACCTAGGTACTAGTACAGTGTAGCCCGACAGCCTTTACAAAATGTCTAGGATAGATAAATATGCTGTATATACATACACATATCAATACCAGAGATACATAATAATCATACCCAGCGAGAGTTACAAGTTACAACTAACAAGGAGTTAGGTAGGTAAGTACTATAGTTGTTGAACTGAAAGATGTATTATGATTGGTTCAAGTTAGACCCTGGATAACTACCTAGGTACCTACCTAGGTACCAAGAGGAGATGGCCCGTGCATGACTGGGGCAGGACATGATGAGAAAGATTGGAACGAAGACTGCCACATTTTTTTGGGTGGAAGCTTCGATTCATCACAGCTCCTCCTCCCACTTCGAACCCCCACCAACCGACCCGCGGAACACTTGAGCCTGTACATAATTTTCGACACGACTACAATTTTCAATAATCACATCCGGTTCGCTTCATCACTTTCAAAATGTCATTCGGTGGTCAAACACCGACAATTATCGTCCTCAAGGAAGGTCCGTTTTACCCCACCGCCGCCCGCTTCACCCCTCGAAATCTAAGGGGGCCAGTCTCCTTCAAAAACAGCAATACAAGCAATACGCAAATAGCAAAATGCATATGGCTGCGATAGGTCGCTGACAATAGAGCTTGTTATAGGAACCGACACTTCTCAAGGAAAGGGACAAATCATCTCCAACATCAATGCCTGTCTCGCTGTTCAGGCTACCATCAAGTCCACTCTGGGTCCCTACGGCGGTGACCTTTTGATGGTTGATGAGAATGGCCGCCAAACTATTACCAACGACGGTGCTACTGTCATGAAGGTTCGAAGCGCCCAAGAGAATGTGCTTGCTGTTATCCCATTGCTAATTCAAGAAAAGCTCCTCGATATTGTCCACCCTGCCGCTAGGATTCTCGTCGATATCGCCCGATCGCAAGACGCCGAAGTCGGTGATGGAACAACATCAGTCGTTGTGCTCGCCGGTGAAATTCTCAAGGAGGTTAAGGAGCACGTCGAGCAAGGCGTCAGCTCTCAGATTATCATCAAGGGTCTGCGAAGAGCGTCTCAGATGGCAGTCAACAAGATCAAGGAAATTGCTGTCAGCACAAATGAGGCTAACCAGCGTGATACTCTCATTAAGCTGGCTGGCACTGCCATGACCAGCAAGCTCATCAAGCGAAACACTACTTTCTTCACCAAGAGTATGCCAGGAACGCCCTGAACTTGTATTTGACCATTCTAGCTAACCAATCACAGTGGTTGTCGATGCCGTTTTGTCGCTCGATCAAGACGACCTGAACGAGAAGCTTATCGGCATGAAGAAGATCCCCGGTGGTTCCCTAACCGAATCCCTCTTTGTTAACGGTGTCGCCTTTAAGAAGACCTTCTCTTATGCTGGTTTCGAGCAACAACCAAAGTCTTTCGACGACCCCAAGATCGTGTGCCTCAACGTCGAGCTCGAGCTCAAGGCCGAGAAGGATAATGCCGAGGTCCGTGTTGAGCAGGTCTCCGAGTACCAGGCCATCGTCGATGCTGAGTGGCAAATTATCTACAAGAAGCTTGATGCTATTCACAAGACTGGTGCCAAGGTTGTTCTCAGCAAGCTGCCCATTGGTGACTTGGCTACCCAGTTCTTCGCCGACCGAGATATCTTCTGTGCTGGACGTGTTGCTGCTGAAGACATGGAGCGTGTTGTGCAGGCTACCGGTGCTGTTGTCCAGTCAACATGCTCCGATATTCTGCCCGAGCACCTGGGTACTTGCGGCAAGTTCGAGGAGCGTCAGATTGGTGGCGAGCGATTCAACTTCTTTGAAAACTGCCCTGAAGCCAAGACCTGCACCCTCGTCCTACGTGGAGGTGCCGAGCAGTTCATTGCTGAGGTCGAGCGATCTCTGCACGATGCCATCATGATTGTTAAGCGAGCCATCCGAAACCAGCTTATTGTTGGTGGTGGTGGTGCTGTTGAGATGGAGATTTCAGCATACCTTCACCAGTTCGCTGACAAGAACATCCCCCATAAACAACAAGCTATCATCAAGTCCTTCGCCAAGGCCCTTGAGATTATCCCTCGTCAGCTTTGCGACAATGCTGGCTTCGATGCTACCGATATCCTGAACAAGCTCCGTGTCGAGCACCGCAAGGGCCAGACATGGGCTGGTGTCGACTTCCAGAATGAAGGTGTTACTGACATGATGGAGCGATTCGTCTGGGAGCCCGCTCTTGTCAAGGTTAACGCTCTCCAGGCCGCTACTGAGGCCAGCTGTCTTATTCTTGGTGTTGATGAGACAATCCGTAACGAGGAGAGTGCTAAGCCCCAGGCACCTGGCCAGCTGCCTCCTGGTGCTGCTCAGCGCGCTCTGCGGGGACGTGGCCGTGGTATGCCCCGGAGGTGAAGGCATAAAATGTAATGAGAGATGGAGAATATGATCAAGAGTAAAATGGGGAAATTTGCTTGTCCTGGAAACATAGACATTTGAGAAGAAAACAGGAATGGCGATGCCGTGGCTAAGGAGCCGGAGGATCTGTATGATACCTAGACTTATCTGACCTCTAAAACTTGATGATGACCTCTATCTCCTACATTGCGTACATTGGATAGCCTCAAGGCGACATGAGTGTGAAGGTTGAACTCTTACGTATTGAAGCTCCTCCGATAGGAAACGACTCCGTCAATGCTTCAAAAATGAGATCAATATATTTAACGTTGAGCTTATGCTCACAAGCCAGAAGGAAATAAACGTTCAGAACTCGCACGCTCCATGCTTTAGTCCAACAAAACGGCAACAAACGACTAGTATAAGAATTACCCCCCTGGTCCTCCAAACCCAACATCATACAAGCTCCTTTCTTTGTGCACCAGCCCCTGATTCTCTGTCTCGCCAACACCCATGCCACTTATGTTGACAGTCCCATCCATCACATTGTCATCATCTTGGTGAACAATCAACATATCCAAATCCTGATCCACAACATCTTGTCCTACGTCCTCAGTCGCGTTGAGTAGTGCTTGGAAGTCGGCGGGTGAGTGGTATTGGTCGAAAGGGCCGAGATCATGCGGCGGGGACTGGTTGATGATTTGGGGATCGATAGGCTGATATACAGAGTGGTCGTGTGGGTGATGGCCGGCTGGAGGATCTTGGAGCATAGGATTCTGCGAGTGAAGTGGATGTTGTATGGTGCTGTTTTGAAGGGCGTGAGAATGTGTAATTAGAGAAATATCAGCTGGGTTAGCATAAGGATTAGGCGGGTGGTCGTGACCTGGGCGTTGTTGCGATAGTGTCGGTATTATGCCGTGATCTTGTAGTGGCAGCATTTGTGTCGTAGGAGGGCTCGTCGCTTGTACTTGATGTTCATTCGAGTCTCCCCTTACTACCCCTGACCTCCTCCCACCATGGTTACTTGACGATGCTGCTTTCCGCGCACCGCCAGAATTAGGTGTCTTGCCGAGCTCTTTACACTCCATACAACTGCGAATGACGTCGCTGACTGTTTCCTTGATACGACTCCAATGGTACTTCTCTGCAATAGTAGCGGTTGTCTTGTTGATACCGCCGTGCTGCTGGATATGCACTTGGCGAGCGATGTCGAATTGGCGAGTTGGATCAGATATCACCTCTTTGTCCTTGAGCATGAGCTTATCGCCATCGAGAAGTTTATAGTGCGTCGCTGCGCTCCGGAGCCTGCTTTTCTCGGCGCGGTCAGCGCCGTTCGGGTACTCGCCGTACTTGAGGTAGAACTTGATTTTGTCGAAACGCTCTTCACTCACGAGTTCCTCGCTTTCACGCGGTGACAGATCCCGGCCATAGATGATAGCATCAATAAGTTGGCCCGGGTAGCTGCGAAGGTTTCCACAACCCTTGACTCGGCCGATGCGTTTGAAGCCCAAGGCATCCCAGATGCGACACGACGCCACGTTTGTCTCGTACACCAGGTTGAAGACACTGTAGGTATATCCCAGACGGGGGGCCCAGTCTAAGTAGGCCTCGCCCATCAGACGACCGACACCGCGGTTACGAGCGGCATCAGTGACCAGAAAACCAGCGTTGCATACATGGCTGCTACGGCCGGGGTAGTTGGGCTTGATATAGAAACTTCCCAGGCATTCACGGGACCAGTCTTTGCCTTCAACTACATCCTCAGCACGTTCGACATTGCCAAGCAGCATGATAGCGCCAAAGTTCTGAAACCAATAGGAACCGAACTTGTCAGCGGCGAAAGGCTCCATCATGGGATACGTATCGCCGCCTTCAATTTCCTTATTGATCTGGTCACATAGGTACGCAATCAGTGACTCCGGAACCTGGTGTTTCGAAGCAAACGGGACAATAGTGGCCACTGTCTGGCGATCACGAAGTGTAACCTGCCGAGGGATGATATCGGCCGGGAAGCCGGGGCTGCTCGGATCCGGGTACGGAGGTTGACCAGAGACTCGGTAGATAGTGGGGCTTGCCGGATCATCAAGCATGGCCGGCATTTTCTTGGAGCAGACCCTTTATGCGGGGTTAAAGCAAAAGATTGAAAGAGGAAAAACAAAAAAGAAAAAGACAGATGTAATTGGAGGATCAAATTGTTTATGCCTATCAGCGAATCGTTAGCATTCAGATTCTCTGGTCACTTACGAACTATCCTCGCAGTCTGGGTGACGCCGTCTTACACCAAACCAACACCAGCAAGACTGAACGTGCAGAATGAGAGAGTAGATAACAAGATGCTGCATACCAATTCAAGAGCGAAAGCGAGGCAATTTATTAAGAGTAGCTCGGCTCAAAAGCTAAACCATTACTGGTGATTCCGTGGTTGTGGGGTGCGCCTTCCAAATACCGATCTCGCACCGAACTCTCTTCCCGGATCTCTCAGATTCCAGGCTTTAACTGTAGTGGACCAACTGCTGAAGCAACTTGCTGTAATAATTCCCCAGGAGTAGGTACTGATGCGCTGGACAGATGGTGGGTGACCTAGGTCCTTGGCTGGGAAAGGTTGGCAGGTTGGGTACTGGACCTGTGGCCTGGATTCAACTGTCTGGGAACCTCCACTGAGAACTGACTGCACCTGCGGACGCCTGTATTTGATGTAGGTACAGCGGTAGCCCCAGTAAATACGGTACCTAGTATGAAGTGCTCCGCTATGCAGGCCGGCGTGGTGCTGTTCAGTGCAGTACCGGGCCTGTTTTGCTGTGGAATTCGTCGTGACTGTGCTGAAATGTTCTTCGGTGATGAGGGGAAATGCGCAGGGCCTGGGCTTGTCCAGGTGAATCCTCACTAAGGCGCGCCCCAAAATTACATGGAGGCGGGGCAGGCACCTGGAGCTGGAGAAATGGAAGGAAGCCCACCAAAGCCAACTATCACTAAAAATGGGGCTATCGTTTATCCGTAGACAACGCCGCAATCGGACCAAGTACAGCAGTAACTCAACTTCAAAGAGCAAATGCATGCAATACAGTACATGTTATATATTCATATCAGCTTACATCGCTTCCTTAACCTATTTCTTCCGTGGGCTATTATACAGCTTCCATATTGTACACAGCTTTTCTATTGCTTGCCGCTTTTGATATCGGCTTCAATAGCCTCCGCTGCATCCTTGAGTCCCGACAACTGCTCCTCAATGCTTGTCAACCTTGAGTCGCTTGTTGATTCAGCAGGCTGAGTCTCGATCTGGCTTTCGACCTGAATTTCAACCTGGGCCTCGGCAACCACTTGGGAGACGACAGGCTCTTCAGACAAAGCAGGGGCTGACTCTGTAGGCTTAGCAGCGGACTGTGCTTCGGCCTCGATGGCCTCAGCTACAGCCTTGAGGTTCGATAGCTGCTCTTCGATGCTCGCCAAACTTGCGTCGGACGATGACTCGGCAGGCTGAGCCTCAACTTGAGCTTCGACGACTACCTCAGAGATAACAGGCTGTTCAAATGAAGCAGGAGCTGACTCTGTAGGCCTGGTGGTCGAGTGTGTCTCAGCCTCAATAGCCTCGGTGGCAGCCTTGAGACCTGACAGCTCCTCCTCAATGCTGGCCAGCCTGGGGTCTGATGTTGGCCCAGAAGCGGCAGGCTTAACCTCTTCCGAGGCTGCCTCGGCCATTATTTTAACTAGATCGCTGTCGGCGGCCTCAGGTTCCTCTCCGTAGAATTGTTCCCGTAGAATCTTCTGCTCTTCCTCGTTGAAACCTTCCAGGTTGTGCTGCATCTGACCCATGACATTCTTGCGTTCAGCAATAGCCACCTTCTTCTCACGGCTCATGTGCTGAACAATATCAGGGGGGTTTTGCCAAGTCGACTTGTCTTTCTTGGCATCTGCCATACGCCGCTGATAGCCCCGTTGACCAGCTCGGCCTAGAACACCACCAACAACAGCCATAGCTCGTAGACTACACATATGTTAGAATGACTAAATTCACAGGGCTTTCAGGGGTTCTTACCTGTCGTCATTAGCAGGAATGGTGTAAGTCACCCATGATGGGTCAACGTTGGTGTCAATGACACCAATGGTGGGAATACTCTTAAGACCACACTCGTACAAAAGAGTGTAGTTCTCAAGGGGGTTTAGGCAGACAACCAGATCAGGCATCAAGGGTCGAGCTGAACCTCTGTAGTTCTCAAATCCAGGAAGCTCCACGTCTTTATGGTCCACAACCTTGGTACCAGCCATCTTCAAGATGACATCTCGGTTGGTGATGCCACCAGGAGTCCACTTAGTGAATAAGTGGCAGGCACCAGCCATCTCGGCAGCCTGAGTAACGATCTCCATTTGACCCTTGCGGTTTCCAACAAAGAGGATCAGGCCAGCCTTGTAAGCAACCTCCTCAACCACACGAGCCGCTCGTCGAAGATGTGCCGCAGTGGTCTCGAGAGAGATCATGTGCACACCCTGGCGTACACCATAGATGTATCGAGAGTTGGCAGGGTTCCAGAGCGAAGTCTTGTGTCCAATATGCGTTTGCGAAGCCAGCAACAGCTCCAGAGTGATATCCTCGGGTCCTGGTGGGTTGTTGACAAGTTCGGTGGGGATATATCGTTTGACAAGTTTTGAGCCGAGGCTTCGTGTGTTAGCCTGAATACGCTGCCATTCTCTGTACTGCTGAGCAGGCGTCGCCGGAGTCGCAGAGTTCGAGTTCTTGTGGGGTGTCGTCCATGTCGAGCCCTTGTGCTCGTGCGCCGAGTTGGTCCTAAGAGAGAGAATACCGTCCTGCACAATCCGCTGCTTCTTTCGTGCCGCTGAAACAATCTTGGGAGGAGCTGAAGCGGTCTGAGAAGTCGTCCACTCCTTCACCTCGGGTGCGGCCTCGGTCTTGGTGGTGACCTGGGTGGACATTCGTCTGAGGATGGTTCTGGAGACGGGAGACGCCATTGTGTGGCGGCCTGCTCCTATTAGCAAAATATTCCCATTGGCAGCACCTCAATTGACTCACAATGCCGCACAGGAGCGTTCCTCAGGATCATGGCGACGACTTGCGGATTTACTCGACTGTCGTGACGGTCGTTCGACGGTAGCCAAAATTTGGCTATGGCGGATGGTTCCGGGTGCACAGATGTTCCGGCCCGATCAACATCAATCTTTCGATTCAACTTAAACGATGATTTCACAAAAGTACAGGCAGGCAAGGTGACGGAAAAAATCTTGACAAAGAAAATTCAATTAATCCTGCAAAGGGTAAGGGTAGTTTCTACTATAAGCACTTCTTTCTCTTTCTGTGTATCTACAACTAAACAGCGCCCCGTCTTCATCATGTCGTTATGAGGATAGTGAATGGTGTCTTTACCGGCTGGTGAGTCTTGCAATAGTAAAGACACCAACAATAGCAACCGCCAATGTGACAATCGCACCGGGAAGTATCAGTTCATTGGGCACACCGGCGATGATCTGCTCCTCATGTGCATGTGCATGTGTATGCGCCGCACGGCTCTTGCGCCTCCGTGCGGGATGTTCATCCTCGGAATCGTCATCGTCCTCTTCTTCCTCCTCCTCGGGCCACCACTTACGGCGCTCGCGGAGACCAGCCCCGGTGGAGACGGAGGGTGTAGCAGGATGTCTAGGGTCGGCCGCAGAGACGGGAGGCTTCTCAGGATCGTGCACAAAGAGATCAACCTTATCGTGATGAGCCTGGCGAGCAAGGATGACGGCCTCAAGTAAATCATGATCAGCGGTGATTGAAATAGAGTCTCCCTCATCGTCCAAGAAGCTCAGGCCAAAACCAGCACCGACAATCTTTCCATCTTCCACATGAGGCACTCCACCGATGTTGTCTGCCTCAGCACCAAGTTTGGAGGCAATGGCTTCAACAAAAGCTTCGATGCCGTCTGTAGCGACGATCTTCATGCGATGTACTCGACCGGAGGGGGCCTTGAACTTGAAGGGGAAGGGGAGTTCTTCAGGAAGTTGATGCTCAAGAACATCGGGGAGGATTGAGCGGGGAGGTGATTCCATGCCAACGTGAGAGGCCGAATCACCTGGAGCCACAGTGTCGTTAAGACGATCACGGACCATATCGGGAGACGTAAGACGAGAACCCAGGTTGGTGTGCTGAGCCTGGCTGCCCTCTCCTGACATCATGGATTCGGTCTCGGCGTCGAGAGAAAGCCAAAACTTGTTCCAGGCAGGACCCTCATCGTTGTTGTTCGACATGGCATTGATCTGGTCGAGCGTGGCGTAGGTGAGTTTGAGGACATCAACCATACCGACGATCTCACCGCCATCATTCATAACAGGTAGGTTAAGGTAGTGGCCATCTTGAAAGTTGTTAGCGGCGTCACATATAACAATTTAGATGTCTTACCATGCATCTTGCGGAGAGCGGCCTGGAGGGTCATGTCCATGGGTGCAAAATCTGGGTGAGGGGTCATGACACGCACGACACTACAGTTGGCGGGGTCCAAGCCAGGGGCAATGACTCGAAGAACGACATCCTTGCTGGTGAAAATACCCGTAATAGCACCTTGATCCTGAACAAGGACAGCAGTTGTACGGTTCTCCTTCATGAGCTGAGCAGCCTCTTTAACCGAGGTTCGCACGCTAACGGTGGTGGGGGGAACACCGTTGAGTACGGTTTCCAAAGTAGGTCCAGACATCTTGCTGCGCAGAGCTTCAACGTACTGAATGATCTGCTGAGGCTGGGTAGAACCCAGCTCAGACTGAACACCCTCAAGAGCATCGTAGAGCTTTCGAGAAGAAGAGTAGGCACGCTCAAGCTTTTCCATAGCATCGTAAAAACACTTGGTAATATCCAGCACACCGGAGATATCCTGGTTCTCGTCCATAACTGGCAAATGGCGGAAACCCTTTCGAACCATGAGATCCAAGGCATCGGTGGCGCTGGTGTCGGTTCGAGCGCAAAGAGGGTTCTTGGTCATGATTTCGGCGATAGTGACAGCGGAGGCCTTGGCTCCAGCTCCTACAACACGGAACGCAAGATCCTTGGCAGTGAAAATACCAGCAATCCGGTCGTCATCGTCGGTGACCAAAACACAATCCTCTCGCTTTGCCGCCATCAACTGGGCAGCCTCAGAAACAGTAGTGCCAGGCTTGATCTGGAGGGCCTGGCTGGGCTTCAGGGCAAGGACAGTTCCGGGAGGAGCTTTGCGAGAATGGCGAGCTCGGCTTGTGAGGTGCTTCTTCTTGGAGAGGTCATTTTCGAGCTTCTTTCGGATAGCCTGAGCCAAAGGTTAGCAACCTTGTTACACAATTCAAAGCTTCCCGAGATATATATCGCATTCAAGATAGCGGGGAGAGGTATATCATGACGAACCTCATCACGTTTGCTCTGCTTCTGGCGACTCGCGCTGAAGGTAGATCCAGTCTCGGTAGGCGGTGTGGGCTCAAGAACAGGACGAGGAATATTAGAACTACCGCCGCCGCCGCCGCCGCCGCTGGGACTGTTGGCAAAGGGGACTGCACCACGGCCCTTGTTGGGCGTGCTTCTGTGAGTGTTGTGAGAATGTCCTGACATGGCGGCAGATGGAACGAGGACGAGACAAGAGAAGTCGGTCCGGTTTATCGTCGCAGCCCGAAGGACTATTGCTATTCTGTTTCGCTGTAGACAAAAGAGGGTCGGCAGCAGGACGATGCAATAAAAGGTGAGTTTCTGCCCTGGTTGGAGAGAACCTAGGAAAATCGAGGATCAGCCAATCGCAGTGGGCGAGATATTCTGCGGCTGGAGGAAATCGGGTGACAGTGTTTAAGGTGAGTGACTCTTTGAGCTCCAAGGATGGTTGGTACGTCCTCTTGGCCCCTGGACTTTCAAGGTTGTTGTGGTAACTCTTTTAGTGGGTGTTGACTCTGTAGTGGATATGGGCCAATCATATGTCATTGAAAGCCGTTTCACCGCTTGATCAGACAACTTTTCCAGAGGGTACTCTCTCAATCCCTAAAGACCAACACGAACATTCGAATTTGATATAACATTCTTTTCAGGGATCTAGACTAATACTCTATGATATGCATCTCCGTCCCATTCATGACCCGCATATTATCGTATCTTGCTTATAGTTCATCGGGAGGATCCATCGTGACCCGAACTGTCTGCACATCATGGGCCCGTGCTATTATGCATACATCCCTCCTCGATTCCTATACCGCCTTCATCCCTACCGGCTATGCCTCCCGGCCGGTTATTGTGACATTGTACCAAGACTCTTCCAAACCTTAGGCGGCTTCAAACCTGAGCTGGTTGCTACCTTTCCTTGCTCAAGTGTATTGTTTCCGGAAAGCAGAAGCTTTCTCGGGTTCTCTTTCCACCATGCACACTGTATATCCTCAACGTTCTCGACCTTCCAAACTCCACTCCTGCCTCTACTTCAATTTGAGCCACGTAGACGGCAGCCGATAGCTGAGGCTGGCGAAGTTTCCTTCTTGGGGAACTGGCTGTACACGACATCAAGAAAATTGTACATATTTTCCGAGCCTCCGATGTAATCGAGTGTCTCCGTAATGGCATTCTTCCATTCGTCACTGAGGTCTCCCTTTACAACGCGCTCGAGAAGTTCGGTGACAACGACAGCCATTTCCATGCCGCCTACGCAAGTTCTTGCGAAGTTGTCTGCTGTTGGCACACGACTTCCACTCATACCTCGGAGAGTTGTCGGCTTGTTGTCCCCGTGATCCCCATAATGTTCATGGCGCTCCTGGTGCTCTTGGCCATTGTTGTCCGTGCTGGGTAAAAGAGGAAGTCTAGGAAGCAAGGCAGGGTGTACCTTGATGGGCGAGCCGGTGATGAGATCATGCAGCTTCATGCTGTACTCTGTAAGTTGATCGTCAGTGGTGCGTGCGAGAACCATGGTTTTTCTAGAACCAGTGGATGTTGTGCGATCCTCTTCCGCCGTGGAGTTCTCGCAAAGTGCAAGGTGACATTGATCAGGTTGCTCAAAGAGAGTCTTGATGGGACCGGGATATGTCAGGACATATCCGCTGGAGAAGTACACTCCTGCCCATGGTGCACTTCTGCCTGCGTCAGGGTCGTAGCCGGCCTTTCGGGCAATCGATCGATTCATTTCTAGGTTCTTGCATTTTAGAAGATTGTGTCTCTGAGTGAGAGTTAGATCGAAGGCCTTTTCGTTTCCGTAAAGTTGCAGGGCGCGCTGATATCCACTGTAGGGGATACTGCCTCCGCCAGTTGCATCGGCTGCACGGTCGAGGCGAAGGAGGAATGTGCCAAAGTAGAGGGGATCGCGTTCCCGCTCGGGCACCTCGCATCCCTCAAATTTGATTATGCCTTCTTTCATCGCGTTCGTAGGTAACGAAATCTATTCCCAGATGATGATGAGAGAGCTATGAAGGTAGTGGATGTTGATTGAGAGATTCTTGTCAGCTGCTGGCACGGAGTGAGAATATAGAAAGAAGAGGAGGAAGGAGTGGCAGTGGGCGATAGATGGAAAGGTAGGCAATCGTCAGAGCCTGCCTGTTTGGCAACTGCTGCGCAGTGCCTTCCTCCAACCCGGAAACCAAACACAAATGACCCGGGTAACTGACATAGATCCAGCTCACTTGGTTCCATCTGATACTTTCAGGGGCCAGATACTCCTGCATGCTAAGTGTTTTTCCTAGGTTTGGCAACTACAATGTTCTTACTGGTAGGTACAGGCTGGCATAAAAGGGGTGCATCGCTCAGTACACATCCCCTGAGGCAGGTACCTGTCTGCCTAAAGGTCCTGCAAGCATACTATGAGTCGAATTGATAGTACGAGGCAGGTTTTCCACAAGCTGGTCGGGGAAGACGGGAGACAAATAACGCTATCCGAGGGGAGTTTTCAAACATTTCCCAGCATGCTGTGGGCATCTAGGAGGTAGAAGAGAACGAAAGACCTAAATCCAGGGCGCAAAGGGTAAAGGAGATGACCGAAGAGCTCATTAACATTTCCACCAACTAAGACCTCTCCTTTTCTATGCTGGTCATGTCAAATTATATTATATCGAGGCACAACTCGTAAGTTCGTAGCTTCTTCCATAATTGCCCGGTTATGTAACGGTATATCACAAACAGAATGCGGACAATCGCATTAGGTCGGAGCAGCAATCCGACGCTGTCAAGCCTTATAGGACCGTATATGATAGATTGATAGAACCCACAATCCCGTAGTTGGTTACCTGCCTACTATATGTAGAGGATCAAACACACGCGAATGCCGTTGATGATGAGAAATCCACACGCACTTGTTCTGGGCTGTTAAACCGTCCCACTGACGTTTGGGCCTACGTTTTGTATACAACTATAGTGTCAAGAGCGTTGAATTCTATTGGCGCAGCAACTCGTTTCATTTGGATGTGGAGTTCCCGATGCACCTAGGTTTCCTATTCTGGTCGTTGTGTAAGATGTCGGGTAAGAAGCACTGTAGTTGAAAGTAGGTACAGGGTAGTATGCATCGTCGTGATCAACGATGATGAAGACTAGGTTCGGCAAAAGAGAAATGACCTTGCGATGTCAAGATTTTCTTCAGCTTCGGTGTCTCAAGTTGTTGCAGCTGGTATTTCACACCTAATCTGTTGTCTTAACCTCGAACTATAGAGTTTGTGCCACTTAAGTGGACAAAGAGTTGGGTGTGAATGATGAGCCGCAAAAGAGTAAGCCCGAGCGATAAAGGAACTCCAAGTACATTGTAATATGCACTCTTCAACAATTAGCAAAGGATACACTAAATACTTATTAATTGCGAATGATTTTACGGACCAAACTCATTATGATTACATGTGAATTGCCATGCAAACGACCCCGGGTTCTAGTTAGATGGACATGGATGCCTCTCATTAGTGGAGTCAAGAAATATATTGATCATTTCGAAGAACATCACGAGGTCAATTGACTCGCTGTGAAGATTCTAACTGACTAACATACACACATGCCCAATTGGGTTCAAAGATGGGGTTGTAGAGATGCCAGATGCCAAGTGTTATTCTGTTTGCTGACGAACGCCCCAATCAACCTTAAAGAGCCGAGTGCTAGAATGTACAGTCATGGACTGGGGAACCTAGGCAACATATTGCAGATTGGATGATTGGATTGGTGACTATGACACAGCATATCTCTGTCAATTGTTTGGTTGGAATGCAAAAGCCCGTTGTAAGCCTTTGGGCGTTTATCACTATCCAATGGGCCACATCCACCTGGTATGGAAACCATACGCATGGCTTCCGCCTGGCCAGGTTAGTTAAGACAGCTTAGCTTTGGAGCTGTGTTGATCCTGAAACAAGACGTCATTGCATCGGCTGCAAGGATTGTTTTTTTTCCCTGGCTTCCCTTGTTGCTATAATTGAGACATGTGCTACTAGTGTAATCCTAGATAGGTAGGTTGTTATGGCAGCAACAGGGAATAAGAAGAGACATGACCCTATTCCCGATGAGTACGCATGTTAAATTGTTTATCTTTTACTTCCTCGGCGGTTATAACTATTGAAACTACAGAGGCTTATCGAATTAGGAAAGTTAGTAAGTAGGTACCTAAGTAGTTAGCTTCGTGGGAAAAGAGGAGAAGGGGACAGTACCAACGCATCGATCATATGTAGCTTGAAAATAGCTCAATGTCAGATAGATACCGAGGATAACATGGTGTAAGACGGAAAGTCGTCCGTCGTCCAGGTCACGTCTCAGAAGCTGGGTCTTCTCTTGGTCTTGGTCCGATCGACTAACCAACTTAGCCGCTAAGCTAAGATGTACAGTACCAGGATGAGAGGAAGTGGGCTGAGCCCATTGCGCATCTGGATTTGGTGGCACACGTTGCCCTAGGTGATCAGAATATGTTTACATGATTGAGCATCTGCCCAAGTAGATCTGGAGCGCCGACCCCAAAGATGCAAGCTACCCACTACTCCTCTCGTATCTAGCTCCAAAGCTGCATATTCCATACACACTGATACAGAACAAACAATCTGTTCGCGCATCAATTGTATCTATCACAACTGTTACTATCGTCTCATCGCATTGCAAGCCATCTTATCTCAACACCTTCGTCTTGAAAGAGAGGCGGAACTTATATCATCCTTTATATCGCACAAAGTCGACTCCGACTGGAATAAAAAAAGACTACTTCGATAGCCCGGCGCATTGTGCTTGCGCTGCGTGAGGTAAGTTGAAGCCAAAAAAAAAAAAGACAATACCTGTCAGTATTGGGCCAATTGACTTATCAATGGCTCTAGTTTCGGACCAATAGGTTCCCATCGACAACTGAAAGACCGACGACAATTCAATTCCGGACTCCTCTTGCGACAAAATGCTGTCCAATCCATCAGGAGGACTTCACGCTCGACAAAAGCAGCATCGGCGTCAAAACTCGACACCGACTGCTTTCGAGGGTGCCAAGATCCCCAATCTGCCAACTACACAACGACAAACCGTACACCGACGCGGCATCAGTCTCGATGTTCGAAGATCGCAAATGACAGCATCACCAACAACAACAATGACAAGGCAGAAACAAATGGTAGGTACAAATACTAACAGCACAGGATTAGCCAATTATCCGCAGCATAACGTACTGCGAGAAGCGCAGCAGCAACGCATACAAGCTCGCCCGGGCACACAGAACCCTTACGCCAACTTGGCTTCTAGCGGAAGCGAGAACTATCTCATGTCACCTCACGGAACTCCTCAGACACAGCGATTCGAACCGTCCTGCTTTGACCAAAACTCAATTTCCTTTGATACTTACCCCACAGACCTCAACGTGATGATGAGTAAAGGCCAACAAGCTTACGGCGACAACTTGTCGGGAGGTAAGGAATTTGATATTTTTAACAATGACAGTGCTCTTTCGACACCATCGTTCATGACCTTCGCCTCCGAAGGGTCCTCTGCCCAGGGCTGGGCCTCTGAAGGTGACACCTCCAGCACAAGGAGGACCTCACGGAGGATAAGTGGAGGCATCTTGGACCGCGTCAACAAGTTCGAGAACTTGGACTCAACGAGACCAGCAACTCCCCCGAGCCAAAATCAGAACCAAAACCAAAACCAAAACCAAAACCAGTGCCATAACACACAAAGTCAGTCCTTCGACTGGACGATGCCACTGGTCGCCACGACTAACCCGGAGAAAGGCTATTTTCCCCCTACGCCCACTGAGACTTCCCAAGACCGATTGGTCAAGGACGAGCCTGTGCCAAGTCGCTTCTCCGATGGCTACGATGAGTCTATGGAAGAGACTATCAAGCCCATGAGGAACCGTGGGGGAAACCGAAGGGCCCAGACCATCTTCCAGGATATCAGACAACACTCTGAGCAGGACATGTCTAGCCAGGGTCAAACAGACTCTGCTTCCGAGTCATCCTTTCAGGGACTGCCAATGTCGGCTCCTGACTACATGAACATGAACAACTTCAACAACGAGTTTATGAAGATCGAGAACGGCTTCGGCCGTCAAGATATACACGGCCTTGATGTCACTCCCAACACACCCCATATGGCACAGTTTATCGATCTTAGACCTTACCCCATGAGCGCCCAATCCATCACTGGCACACCCTCACAAGCACCTTCCCGTCGTCACTCTCCTCACCGCCGAACAGAATCTGTTGCAAGCATCGCAAGCGCTGCCAGCATTGCCAGCATTAACATCGAGGAGACCAAGACAGAGACCGGTGTGACTCAGGATGAGATCGCCCAGTTCATTAGCGGCCCTGATGCAGGCGATGGCAAGTGGACATGCACATATGAAGACTGTGGTAAGAAGTTCGGCCGTAAGGAGAACATCAAGTCGCACGTCCAGACTCACCTCAACGACCGCCAATACCAATGTCCCACATGCAAGAAGTGCTTCGTCAGGCAGCACGACCTCAAGCGACATGCCAAGATTCACACTGGAATCAAGCCTTATCCCTGCGAATGTGGAAATAGCTTTGCTCGCCACGATGCTCTTACTAGACACCGTCAACGAGGCATGTGCATTGGCGCTTTCGACAATGTTGTACGCAAGGTTGTCAAGCGAGGCAGACCTCCCAAGAAGAGCCGCCCTGATATCGAGACCCGAATGGACAAGTCAGCCAGAACCCGCAAGAAGAACATGTCCATCAGCTCAATGTCGTCTTTCTCTGCATGCTCGGACAGCTCAGCTGTAACCTCGCCAGACCAGTTCATGCTTGACGACATGATGGACATGGGAATGCCTTTGCAAAGCCAGAACCTTGCCGCCGTCTCATCAGCACCCATGACCGGCCTCACTGCTGCAGCTCTCCAGGAGTATGCCTCTTCACCATCTGCCGTCAGCGCTCACTCTTACGTGTCCCCCGAAGCCATCATGGATGGCACTCCCATGCACGTTGCATCTCCTGCTAAGAGCGCCGCGAGCCAATACAACACACCCCCTGAGCTCTCGCAATCATCATCCCCTCCTGCCACGCACTACTTCGAGGTTGAACAAAATACCTCGATGAACACGGACGACCTGACCGCCATCCCTGGTACATCCACTTACGTGACCTCGGCGACCATGGCTGCTACCCTTCCTCTTGGAATGAGCAGCGCAGACGACCTTCTGCTGCAGTTCGGCGGCGACAATGGTCTTATTCAACTAGACCGCGATTCCCACGTGCTCTCCATGGGCAAGTTTGAGGATGATGAATTTGACAGCAGCATGTTTGCCGGCAACGACAATGATATCTTCTTTGGCAGCAACTAGTTTGCGCTCCCACGCCTTGGGTTTGATATTGTTTTGTCTTTTACTCAAGCGGAAAAAGCCTTTCCGTAACTTAATCAGCAACGGCGTACTTTACTCTATTCTCTATTGTGGATAATATTTGCCAATTTGCGCCTTTGTTTTCAAGCAAGCAACCATCAGAATGGCATTGTTATTATTTATCTGTTTCTCTTCTTTTTTTATTCACGACGTTCACGCTTACGCAGCCATGCATCGATGCATATGCACGCATAACAGCAACTCATGTCTTGTCATGTACAAACCGATACGGAGGAGTCGACAAGGTCACAAAAAGGCACGGGGTTTGGACTTTTCATAATTGGGGAGGGTTTTCCTCACCACCGGCACCAGGGTTTTGTTTTTAGAATCAAACTGCGGGAAAGGCGAAATGGATATGGGATTTTCATGGGATTTGGAAATTGTTAGAGAGCAAAGGTCTCAACGCGGCGGCAGGACACCCTTTTGGACCGCCTGGATGGAGTTTTTAGGTTGAGGCTTTTGCTTAGGGTTTATCAATGGAACAATCGTTGATGACTGCTACCATATCTTTGATGTGAAGTGTATGGAAACTGACAGCCAAGTTATGCGTACCATAAATGAAAGCCAGTACTAATGTAAGTGTACTATCTACCTAGGTAGTTAGCGGCCCGAGATTGGAGGACTGTTACGTTACATACACCTATTGTTGCGCCGTGCCTGGCATACACCTGCCTCAAACATATTTTTCGCTATACGTCTCTTAGTTGACATATAAGTAACTTTAAGATTTCTTAATTGCTTCTTCTATCTATAACATTTCTAATGTTTTGCAACTACATACCGCTACCTAAGTGCTAAGATCCCAGCGTCTCGCTACTAATTCTCCACTCAAGAGCTTCACAGCCACCTATGGATCACAGCTTGGCTCAAGCTTCTCAATCAACCAATCCCCTCCACTACTTTCATTAAGTCTTCTTCTCATACGACATCGCTACCATAATTGCAGGCAATCAGTTGTAAGACTATCTCCTTGACGCTGATTGACCATGTTAACGCCTACCATCGCCGTAAAAACCGGCTTTCTCTACGCTGTTGGAAATACCCCAGCAACCAGCTTGACCCGATCTGTTCCTCATGGCCAGGACGTAGATATCCTGTCACTGGGATGTGGTGACTTACGCAACGTTCTTTACACAACATATCTCGAGAGAGGACTTCGTACGTTCTTACGCAGCCTCTCGTTCATATAGTAACTGACCGAAGTAGCCCAGAGAAAGATCGACATTACCTGTTGTGATATTGCGGAGAGCATCATCGGTAGGCGAATTACCCTGCAGCAAAGTTCTTCAAAGCTACTAACAAGATTTAGCCCGCAATGCCTTCTTTCTGATCTTCCTCCTTGACGAGGACTGTAAACTCAGCAACGAGCAGCTTTGGAATGTCTACTACCACCTTTACGTCGATGAGGAAACAGCTGCTTCCGTGCTACAAACCGCTACCAAGCTGCTCAGCATATCCAAATCCCTTGATGAATGGAACGCCAGCACTTTTGCCAAGTCTATCAAGTTTTGCGATGCCGACACTCTGTCAGATGTTCGACGTGTCTGGATGACCATCAACAATGCAGCAGCCAAGTGCCAATCGGGAGACTATATGGAGACGTTCCAGCAGAATGTCCAGCCATCCAAGGACCACCACAATGAGATGCTTGGTGAAAGAGGCGCCAACATCTCGGTCCTGCGTTCTGCAGCACCCCTATCCTTGCAGGCAGGAGCAGGACTTATAGAGATGTCTCGACAGTACTGGAAAGAAGGTACAGTCACGCCACGACAGGCCACGGAAAAGTCACCGAATCCACTCCTCGTCAGTCTTCTCTCCGAGAACAGTCTTCTGCATTACGGTAGTGACCCCATAATGGGCTTCCACCTAGCCACTGCTTATGCTGCTCTCCTGGAAGGGTCTCCTCTTGAGCCTAAGGGCTCAGAACAAGACTTTCCCGCCTCGGCTGCCGCCAAAACCCAGTTCAATGAATGGGTTTCTGCTTTCAAGTCAATGAAAAAGAACATTGTAATCCGCTTTACCGTTGCAGATGCCTTGACTCTTTGTCACTGCTTCCAGACCGCCCAGGCATCAGGGAAACCAGCCAATCTCTACCGACGAACCTGGGATTCACGACCCCTAATTTTGGACTCGAAAGAATATGGTAAGAGTGGCTCAGGGCCTTCATCGTTTGATATGATCGATACATCGAACCTGTGTGACCACATCGGAACTCTCAATATTCTTATCGCAGCAGGGCCCCTACTCAAAGATGAGCCGTGGGCATCGTTGTTCACAGAACTGCTCCTTAAATCTGAAAAGTCCAAGGACAATGCTCTCGACAAACTCCTCTGTGGTCATGCGCCCACCATTTCGTTGCTGCTCGGATTTAGCCCTGTGCAATACTGGACAAACGCCAAGGTTGAGTCTCACGTTGACGAAATCCTAATCGGACTCATGAACCAAAAGAAAGGAGAAGCGCAAACGCGTACTCGGTTGGCGTGGAAGCGCAACACTTGTTTTTCGGACCAAGCTAGCCACGGGAAGCTTCACATTGACTCCAAGCAACTGATCAAACTGCTTTCTCCCTTGTACGACTATATGTTTGAAGCCGAGAACATTGCTCAAGCCCAAAGTATGGACCATAGGTCATACTCTTATGGGCATTTCAATCGGGCAAGTTTCGCCGCTATGCTCAAGATTGTCATGACACGAGTTGCGACGGAATGGCCAACCATGTGCTCAGCATTGATCGATGCTATTGCCCAAGAGCATCGCTTTCTACTAGCTAGTAATGGCATGCAGGACTTTTGTCTCCAGCTTTATCTACATGGCGTCAATACCGAGCCGTGGATTATACAGGAGAGCAGATCCATCCCAGCAAATGGAGGCTTTAATCGCTGGAAGTCACTCCCCCCAGCAGTCGCTGTCACAGTGGTAATTCCCCGAAAGGCTGCTGCTCGACTGTACAAGCACAAGGAAAAGGCCTTCAAGACAGCATCACCACCACTTGTCGGATCGGTGCGGTCGAGCCATAATGCAACAGAAGCATGGCAAAATATGTTTGGCGATATCCAGATTGCTTTTGGCAATATCGAAACCAAGAAAATGCCAGACGATGATGAATTCCAAATCACCATCGACAGAGATCGGGCTGGTTGGGACGGAGAGTCACCCCTCATTGCATCTTTCTACGTCCCTACTTCAACACTACAGAATGAACCAAAGTCGGCGTTGGTAGGTCTATGTGTCCCGCCAACGGGACAGAACTCAGTTATTTTTGGATCTATCCTTGGAATGACCATGACGGTCTTCGAGACGCGAATTGACGACAGGTCAAGCGTCTACGTTACAAAGCACCTGCCAGGTCAAGACGCATATCCTGTCTTGTGTGCAGCTGTGAAACCTCTTGAAAAGGCAGTAAACGAGGGCCAGAACGATAAGACAACAAAGACTTTGCTTGATATACCACCATCTGAGTCTATCATAACTACGATCACAGGCCACTTGAATATCACCTCGAAAAGAGGAAGGGATCTGCTCAAGAATAAGGTCCCAATTGAGTTTCGTCAACAGAGCCCCTTTATTCTTAACATTGTATTTGGCGAAGACGAGCTTATTTGCCCCCTCAAATTTCCAGTACCCATCACCAAGGATGGAATCAAGTCACGAGTTGCTCGAACAACGGGTTACATCGAATTGATAGCGCCACTGGCAAAACCAGCTGAATCTCCGGAATTGCTGAGCTTCCTTTATCCTTCAGCAATTTCTTCATCTGGCGTCCCGGCAAGTCTGAATATGCCGCATTTGAACCTCGACAATCTCCCAGTTCTTGATCTGGAGAACGAGGATAGGAATCGGTGGATGACGACCTTGACATCACTGACGTTCTCTTCTCGGGAGAAGCACCTGCGTAACGTGCGTGACGAAAGCGGCATCTCGCGTGACCCAGCGGTTAACTTCAAAGAGTCCATATTCACCATGTTCATGATTGCTTCAGGCTTACAGGGTGGTCAGACAGGCCTGTTCGCTATCAACCACCCCGAACGTGGAGGTATTCATATGTTGGTTTTCGTATCCGCCATCAGACTTGACGGTGACGCAGCCTCCGTCGTTCTTGATGCAGCTGTCATTCCATTCACAATGGATCTTATCTCATCTGGTCGAATGGAATCCTTCCTTCTCATGCTCAGGGAACTTGAGTGTGGCAGCGTCGCCGTGGATGATGCAGAACTCGATCTCTGGAAGAAGGCCCTTCCATCAATGGTAGAGCGATGCCGCACTTGGTCTCACGGTAAGAAATGCGAGTACAAGAGGAAAGGAGCTACGATACCATTGAGCACTAAAGACGGCGAGCAAGTCCTGTGTTCATGTGGAAATGGTCGTCTCCCTAAAGACTTCGTTTCGCTGCCCGAGTGGGCCAATGCAGCACCTAACGCTATTCGGATCGCAATCAGCCCAACATACGCAGTCCCGTTCAACGAGGAAGTCATAAACCCGGCTGAACTTCCTCAAGGAGCTCCAGTCACTCGAGTCGAGCGATGTAGAAGCTGTGGAAAGCCCGAGAACGAAGAAGGGGTAACGCTGAAGAAGTGTTCACGTTGCCAAAAGGTCAAATACTGCAGTGGAGAATGTCAGAAGAAGGATTGGAAGAAACATCGGGCCGAGTGCAAATGAGTAGATGAAGTTGAGAAGTGGTGCATGTATCAATATTGAAGAAGCACGTGGTGTTGAAGCACACATCTAGTAGTTGATAGCTACTCTTGTAGTTATTAAGTAGATAGATGAGAACTAAAGCACTTTGCATGATGCACGGATATTATAATCAGTGATGAAAGCAACAATAGCCGTGCCTTTCCTAGGGATGATCTAGTATGTATTCGAATTCCATACGGCTCGGACAGCATCTAATAGTAGGTACCTGGTACAGTAGGTAGTAGTTGGGGTCCTAGTGATTGGACTCTCACCGAGCCCCTCTATAAATTCACCTGGTACACCGACTGGTTGACCCACACCGCCTTCACCCCTTGGAGGGCAGGAGGGGCAGAAAAAATGTCCCAGCCTAGCCTGTCCGCTATTGCCTGTTGACCAGCTGGTGCAAGCTTGTGCGGTTACGAAATCGCGAAACCTTCAACACTAGCACCGCTTCTTCATAGCCTCGATTTTCTCGATCTCGAATATAGCAATCGTGCCAACAGCAGAGATCTACAATCATGTCGGCTGCACAACTTCTCAACCCAAAGGCTGAGTCCCGAGTACGTCGAAATAATACCCCCCGCAGACAAGTGGCTTTGCAGCCTGCTAACCCCGTTGTCGCAGAGGAGGGGCGAAGCTCTGAAGGTCAATATCAGTGCTGGTGAAGGCCTACAGGATGTCCTCAAGTCCAACTTGGGTCCTCGAGGCACCATTAAGATGTAAGTTTCTTTCCTGGTCTTGAATGTTTTCGATCAAAACTAACCATTTATCAGGCTTGTTGACGGTGCGGGTCAGGTACGGTTACCTATCAAAATGCCCCTCGACGACCCCTAAACTGACCGATACCCTCAGATCAAGTTGACCAAGGATGGAAATGTTCTCCTTCGTGAGATGCAAATACAGAACCCTACCGCCGTTATGATTGCCCGAGCAGCGACCGCCCAGGACGATATTTGCGGTGACGGAACTACCTCAGTTGTTATGCTGGTCGGCGAGCTTCTCAAGCAGGCGGACCGTTACATTTCGGAAGGACTGCACCCTCGAATTATCACTGATGGTTTTGAGGTTGCCAAGGTCGAGGCTCTTAAGGTGGGTTCTTCGTCACAATACTTTGGAATTCTGACTAAACGTTGTAGTTCCTCGACTCTTTCAAGCTCGCCAAGGAGGTTGACCGAGAACTCCTCCTCAGTGTCGCTCGCACTTCGCTCACCACCAAGCTCAACGCCACCCTGGCCCAAAAGCTTACTCCCGATATTGTCGATGCCGTTCTTGCTATCTACCAGGAGCCCGCAAAGCCCGATCTACACATGGTTGAGATTATGAAGATGCAGCACCGAACAGCTGCCGACACTCGCTTGATCCGCGGATTGGCCCTCGATCACGGTGCTCGTCACCCCGATATGCCTAAGCGACTCGAGAACTGTTACATCCTTACTCTGAATGTCAGTCTGGAATATGAGAAGACCGAGATTAACTCTAGCTTTTTTTACTCCAGCGCTGAGCAGCGTGATAAGCTTGTCGAGAGTGAGCGTCGATTTGTCGATGCCAAGCTCAAGAAGATTGTCGATCTCAAGAAGGAGCTCTGCGGCAATGATGGAACAAAGAATTTTGTCGTCATCAACCAGAAGGGCATTGACCCTCTTTCTCTTGACGTCCTTGCCAAAAACAACATTCTTGCTCTCCGAAGAGCCAAGCGCAGAAACATGGAGCGACTTCAGCTTGTTTGTGGCGGTGTGGCTCAGAACAGTGTCGATGACCTGTCTGAGGAGGTCCTGGGTTACGCTGGCCTTGTCTACGAGCAGACTCTGGGAGAGGAGAAGTACACCTTTGTCGAGGAGGTCAAGGACCCCAAGTCAGTTACTCTTATGATCAAGGGCCCTAATGCCCACACTATCGCCCAGGTGACAGATGCCGTCCGGGACGGTCTTCGAAGTGTCTACAACATGATCGTCGACAAGTCTGTTGTTCCCGGAGCTGGTGCCTTCCAGGTTGCCTGTGCTTCCCACCTCAAGAGCGATGCCTTTGGCAAGACTGTCAAGGGTAAGGCTAAGTGGGGTGTTGAGGCTTTCGCCGATGCTCTTCTCATTATTCCCAAGACCCTGGCTGCCAACGCTGGCCTTGACATTCAGGATGCTCGTAAGTTCTTTTGTTTTAATCTGCGAGATACCATAATTAACCTATAATAGTTGCGGATCTCCAAGATGAGTACGCCGATGGCAACGTCGTCGGTCTCAACCTTGAGACCGGTGAGCCCATGGACCCTGAGCTGGAGGGTATCTTCGATTCTTACCGAGTTCTGCGAAATTGCATTGCTTCTAGCTCAAGCATTGCATCCAACCTGCTTCTATGTGACGAGTTGTTGAAGGCTCGACAGATGGGCAGAGCAGGTGGCCCTGGGCCTGGCATGGATGGACCTAATGATCACATGTAGGAGATACCACGTTAAAATGAGGCTAGATAAAAGACTCTGGGACGTAATATACAATATTGCGAGTTCGTGTTACGATTAAAAAGCACTATTGTGATACAGTTAATAATAATCTGCGAACTGATATGAATGTTAGGTTAGTAGTTGTAGTTGGGCTCTGATCGTGACGCTAAGCCCCGCAGTGTCCGAGACTTTGAACGAGGAAAAAAAATATTTACCCCACCATCATCACCAGTAATCAACCCCATCAATATCAGTAATATGGCTTCCTACGATTCTGATTCTTCCGACGGCGAATTCGAGGAGACCAATGTTCTTCTCGGATATGCCTCTAAAGAAGCAGATGAAGATACTGTTAGCAAACTCGGTGGTCGCCCTGTAAGTTCTTGGTCTGTCCCGCACCTCACAAACTCATGGTTGCTAACAATGGAGTTAGGACTGGTTAGATAACAGCGCTCCTAGCGCAGCCTATGCACGATGCAAGGTCTGCAATGACTTTATGGCTTTGATTCTTCAACTCAACGGCGAACTTCCTGAGCGATTCCCTGAGCATGAGCGACGAATTTTTGTCTTTGCGTGTAGGCGACAGACCTGTCGACGCAAAGAGGGCAGCATCCGTGCATTGAGAAGTGTACGAGTATGGAAGGAGGATAAACCCAAGGAGGAGAAAAAGGTCGAGGAAGAAAAGCCAAAGAACAACGGACCTGGGCTGGGCGACACATTGTTTGGTTCTAAGGGCTTGGGAAGTGCCTCCAACCCAAACCCCTTCTCCAGCAATGCCAACCCTTTTAGCACCTCCAGCAATCCTTTCAGCTCTGGATCTGCCAACCCCTTCTCTTCTTCTGACTCGCAATCTGAGCCGGTTAAGTTTGCTTCTCCAGGGCCAGCCAAACCAGCCTCTCCCAAGCCAGCAACTGCCTCACTTACAAAGAGCTTTGCCGAATCTCTCAACATTAAAGATACCCCGGCGACACCACCTTCGCCCTCCGAGCCGTGGCCTGCGGAGGATGCTCAGGCACAACCTTACCCTACTTTGTACCTTGCCGATGCCGACTTTGAGACCTTGGACCCCACAACCACGAATGTTCCTGCCAATGCCCGACTCGAAGCTGCTGACGCTGCGGAGCCTTCTATAATTGACCGCGAAGCTTTCGAGTCGTCTATGGATGCCACGTTCCAGAAATTCGCCGATCGTCTGGCGCAGAATCCCGACCAAGTTATTCGATATGAGTTTGCAGGCAATCCTCTGCTGTACTCAAAGAAGGACGCTGTTGGTGTAGCTATTAACAAGGGAGCCATTCCTCGATGTCCTAACTGCACAGCCAGACGAGTGTTTGAGGTGCAGTTGACGCCGAATGCTATTGCTGAGCTTGAGGCCGACGACCTGAGCCTGGAGGGCATGGAGTGGGGTACTATTATCGTTGGTGTATGTGAGAAAGACTGCTCCCCCAGAGGAACACCAATTGGTCAGGTTGGATACGAGGAAGAATGGGCTGGCGTACAATGGGAAGAACTGTCCAAGGGCAACTAGACAATTTTGGTCAAATTGGAAAAAAAGAAAAGCATATAGCGACATCACAAGCACTGTAAGAAGCGGCCACATAATTTCGTGGTACACGGGAGCCAAATACTATAGATCAACAAATCGCAAAGTTCTATGCATCTCTAGATCCTTGGATTGCTCTGGAATGACATGTCCGATTAAACGCCTAGATTTTTGTAATGCCCCGCCATGCTACCATGCGAGCCCTTCCTAACCTTTCCACATCATGGGTCATGTCCGAATCCCATCGTATGAGGGGAAGTGCGCGAAAAATCCCTTTTGATCCGCTAAAACTCTGAAAAAGCCTAAACAGTGTCCTCCCATGACCGTCGGAGCACCCTGGAGAACTGCTCGACATTGACGTCCTCACGGATCTCAGCCTTCTTGGCTTCGTTATCGGGGTTTGAGGGAACCTTGACGTTGCCTTCAGCATCGACAGTCCAGCCGCAAACCTCAGTTACAAACTTCTTAGTGGCGTCCTCGTTGAGGCCGAGCCATGACTCAAGATGGCCGATCTGGATCTCACGGAAAGCCTGCGAAACGAGAAGGGCAATACGGTGACGGACCACCTCCTCAAAGTCGGGAATGTCGGCAATCAAATCGGCAACCATGTCGTCGTCGAGGTCGGCCCAGAAGCGGGAGTACTGAGCACCCTCAAGTTGACCATTAAGGGATCGGAGCTTGGTGACGGCTTCGCCGAGGTCGCCAGTGACAGCAGAGGAAGGGTTGATGAGGTGGAGAGCGAGAGAGAACTGCGCGGAGGGGAACTGGGTCATGGTCTTGACCAGAACGTTGGTGATTACTTCATCCTTGATGCGGTCGGGGTTGAGCTGGTATCTGCAAGTGGATTAGTCTCGTGTCAAGAAGGTATGAATCAAGTCAATCGGGGATATTGGGCATTTCAGGCACACTAATAGTTGACTTCAGGTGTGGCCAAGTTGAGAACAACCCGCCAACACTAGTCAGGTAATAGGAAACGTTGACAAAAGGTCATCATATATAACCCAGATTACAAAAAATAGCAACAAAAAAGCACTACACTCACAGCTTCAGTAGTGTCCGGTTGGCATTGCAGTCAGTGAACTTCTGCTCGCATTGGTCCTGAAGGTAGGTCTCGAGAGCGCCGACAGCCTCGGGATTATATCGCTCAAGTCCGTTGATGATGGACGAGATCTCTTGGGGTCTCTCTGGCGGGTCTTCTCCGTTCATGGTGGTGGTATTTAGAGGGGAGGGGTCGTTATG
>JAATNT010000075.1:0-39517 GCA_020137375.1 Fusarium chaquense
ATCTATAAAAGATAAAAAATAAAGGTATCAAAAGGGAATATTAATTAAGTAACTTATAATTTAAGTACTTAATTGCAGTTTTAGTAGATCAAGTTTTTCTTCCACCCTGTGCATGGCTACTGACAATAGGATAGCCGCGCCCTCCTTGTACTCGTCATTGTCATTCAACGGATCTCGCAGCACCTTCTTGTCTTCGCTTACACCCAGAAGACGATCGGGCATCTCCTCCGGGAGTGGGAAGAACGGAAGTCCCGAAGGTAACTTTTGAGGCTTTGATGAATTGTCGCCAGCGAGCCCACCGAATACATCGCCACCTTCCGCCTCCGGATCAACTTGAGGTGCTTGGCTCAGCAGCTTCACGACCTTCTTGTAGGCTTCGTTATCTGGTTCCTGCTTTTGAAGACCTTCAAATATGAGTTAAACAGCGCGAACGACACTATCTAGGGCGCCAACAATCCAGGCATGATGGGAGGATGATGCTTCGCCAACGAGATACAGTTGCCCATAAGCGTTGGGCTTGATGATTTCCTGCCACATGTTCCAGAATTGACCGGGCCCGAAGTAAGCAAAAGTGCCCGACATATTCTGGTCGTTGTACCAATCATAAGCGTGATGGTCCTGATATTGTTCCTTGAGTGTCTTGAGAAGGTTCTTATAATCCCAGTCGCCGGTTTCCTCAGCATGGAGAAGGGCAAGATCATGAAGGAGCACCGATATAAGCTGCCGTTCGTTCTTTGGAGAATCTGGAGAGATCAGAGAACCCACGCGCTGGGCGTCTTATCCCTAGGTGTATGAGTGTATGAGCACAAGAGAATAGCAGGTTTGTTAAGGTCCCAGTCTTCTCCTTCGTTTGCTTTGATGTTGTAGGATGGGTAGACACAAACTCGAAGAGGAAGATCGGTATGCGCGAGGCCACCCTTCCTGATGCGAAAGGGCTCCTTCTGCCATCACGCAGTCTTGAAGTTGATGGCAACCTTGCACGAAGCACCATATCCGAGGGCACGAATGGCCTGCTTTATATCCCAAAGAAGCCCAGAATCTTTGAGATTCATACGCTGGAGTGCGCCAATGGTTGTGCTGCTGAAAACAGCAAAGTATTCCTTCTCCGTTGTCGCCTCGCCATTCGAGATCTCTAGTTTCATGGGGGTGAAGTCATTCTTCTCTTTGCGCTTCGGAATTTGTGCGTCAATGGCTACCACCTGGCTCTTGTATTGGACAGGGTTCTTGACCTTCTTGGCCATTCTCTGCGCGATTGTTGGGCACCTCCGTCAACGCACCACCAGCAATTGATCTTGGACTTACCCGTCGGTGTTGGTGGGGTGGCAAAGTCGAGCTGCTCGAGGACACGTTTTGTGAGTGACTGGTCGTACCAGCCAGTGCCACTGAAAAATGTCAGAAATTCATCATCAACTCTCATAACGCTACTTACTATGTCGCTGATTCGAGCCATTAGATGGTGCTGTAGTTGTATCCCGGCCCACTGGGCTTGTCATCAGGACCCCTGGAAGGCGTCAGTCAGCAAATGAACATGTCCCTCTCGCGGCAACTTACAATGGAAGGAAACTGTCGAACACTTAATTTGTCAGTTCTCGTCAATATTATTTTCCAGAGCTCGGTCGCCTTGGCCTCATTCTCGTTATTCTCTTCGACTACTGCTTCAAACTCGGCCCTAGTACTGTCTATCAGCTTGCCTAAAGCTGCCTCTACGAGCTTGCTGGGGTTCTTCTTCAGAAGCCTGAACGTGTTCGCGGCTTCCCTGAATTGTTTGGGTACACCTAATCGACGGGAATTTTATCCTTTTCTTCAGTCCACTGTTAATCTTGAAGGGACCATCCGCCTTATCAGTCCAGACGTCGCCCGCTTTGCGTACATCGGTGAAGTACGTAGGGCAAACTCCGTCGTCATCGTCCATACAGTAGGGGATTGTTCCACCCTCTCCAGGCATTATGCCGACGTGTTTGAACGGCTGGAAGGTTTTGTAGCTGATGAATAATAGATCAGTGTGGTATAGTTATGCAACTGTCCTCTTCATGATGGCGTTGTTGGGGAATCGCATGGCTACAACATCATAGTAATCATGTTCAGCATCGGAGATCATGTGAGTATAAAGACTTCTACTAACCTCTCGGCAGCTTTAATGGTGTTTTAGTTAATCTTGAGTCCGAGATCCTTGCACTCTTCATTCAGCCAGTCAAATACCAGAGCAGTGAAGAGGTCAGCGACACCCCGATCCTCTTGGGGGATAAAGAGAAAGGCTTTGGCTTTACTCGTCATTTAATGGACTCGAATTTGACGGCAGTTCTTTCTTATAATTCCCAGAGGATGAGCTGGAAGAGGTTGTTAAACTTGCTCATGAATGCAATGTATATGTATCCATATCAAGTAACCTGTCCCGCTGATGCTGAAGGTATAACTGACCATGTAGCAGGGCGAGGGAATGCAGCATGTTCTTCCGCAGTCTGACCCAGGCTAGGCGGTATAGCAATATCTCAAGACTCAAAAGCAACTCTACTTCGACTTGATGAAACTCCTTGCGGTTTCCGCCTTTTCTACCCAAGGATTGACTGCGGATCGTCAGCATGGTACATTCAGAAAGTCACCAACCCGAAATGTCGTTCTCAATTTAACGCAGGAATCGATACAAATGCCCCAGGATTATCTTGCATAAGAATATCTGACACTTCGAATATGATCCACATGGGTTAGCGCTTCATCGACGCTGGTGTTGAGCGCGTCATGGTGGAGAGCGAGGGTATCACAACGGATGTCAAGCGTTGGAGGAAGGTATCCAGGTACAATCTATTACTTCGGGTCGGTATGTAATTGCAGGACATAATTAATGGATAAATAGAATTGAATTCAGTTATTGACCGAATAAATAAATAATTTTCGCATTATGAAATGGAGATCGCGATGCGATCGTGATGAAGCAACAGCCCCGCGAGGTGGACGCATACTGACATCATCAACGACAGTGATAAATACTCGACTCTCTCTTTCTCATTCTTCCTCATTCTTCCTCATTCTTCTTCTCTCACAAACAACAACACCAATAATTCTAATTTCTCACTGCCTAATACATTAATCCTCAATCATGTCTCAAGCTGGAAAAGATGGCACTTTCCATCCAGTCCCTGAGGCTCAAGCCCAGAACCTCCCCGGGTACGTCACAAGATCATGTCCCCCCAGAGCCAAAAGCTGACCTCTCGCAGAACCGAAAAGGCGATGAACCCTACCAGCGAATCTACAAAACTAGAAGGAAAGAATGAATTTCACGAGTATCGCGGCGCCAACAAGCTCGAAAATGCCAAAGCTTTCATCACCGGCGGAGAGTAAGTTTAATCATCCACCAACAACGTCTCTAGCTCAGTTCTGACGTATCTAGCTCTGGAATTGGTCGCGCAGTCGCCGTCCTTTTTGCTCGCGAGGGCGCAGACGTGACAATCGTTTACCTCCCAGAAGAGCAGGAAGATGCCGAAGAGACCAAGAAAATGGTCGAGAAGGAAGGTCGCAAGTGTCTCCTGTTTGCCGGTAACCTCATGGACAACGAAACGTGCAAGAATGCCGTTCAGAAGCATGTCGATGAGTACGGAAAGATTGACGTGCTGGTCAACAACGCTGCTAAGCAGATCATGTGTGAGGATTTCAAGGATATCGATTTGGAGAACGTTGAGAGTACTTTCCGAAGCAACATCCTCCAGATTTTTGCCATAACGAAATATGCTCTTCATCATATGGAGACTGGTGGCTCGTAAGTATCACTCTCGTGGACATGATACAAGATTGCTAACAGGTGCAGCATCATCAACTCAACTTCCGTGGTTGCATTCCGCGGCACCGCTTCCATGGTCGACTACGCTTCTACAAAAGGTGCCATCGTGGGATTTACACGATCGCTTTCTAAGCAGCTCGTCAAGAAGGGTATTAGGGTCAACGCCGTTGCTCCAGGACCTGTACACACACCCCTCCAGCCAGCATCTCGGCCAGCGGATCAGATGGAGGGATTCGGAAAGCAGTCTCAATTGGGTCGTGTTGGACAGCCCAGTGAGATCGCAACGAGTTTTGTGTTCCTGGCTTCCAAGGATGCTACGCTCTTTCATGGGCAGATCCTACACGCGTATCCTCTCGGAGACTAAGTTTTGTTCAACAGGGGAAAAATAAAATTAGGCTGTGGTAATATGGGTTGATAGTGTTGTGTTACAAAGTTAGGAACAATGAGAAATGTCGACACGTTAATAAGTGCGGGCGTACTTCCACTATACATGCTCTATATCTCAAAGTAATCCGTGCCACGTCCAAACATCCCCTTCACATCTTGCCTGTAACAACACTAGAAGTTGACCGTCTATCAGGCGGCACACAAGTCTCCCTCGCCTCAGCGCTCTCCCACAATTGAGGCGAGTAGTATATAAACGGCAGATCCTCAAATGCCAGGTACGAATTCGCTCTGACAAACTCATCGAATCCCTTGACATCCTTGTTTCTAGACACCTCAATCTGGACGCGTTGCACCCAGAACGTACTCTGCGTCAAACCGACCCTTTGAGAAACCTCCAACGCCGTGGATGAGGCAATTGAAGCAGGCTTTTTCTCCGTACCATTAACAGTAGACTCTCTTTTCCCAGAAAGACGGTTGAAGAGAAAGCGTAACAGACTTGCGTGACTAGTGACGTTGAGTTCGGACTCAGGCATGAGTTTCGCCTCATCGACCAACACAGCTGCTAGAAAGTCTAGGTCTTCACGAGATGGCAAGTCCCAAGGTTTTGCAAAGCGATGGCTTATCGCGTTGACCATTTGTGTAAGAGCAAGATCCATCCTAGCCTGCGAAGGCATACCAAAGACATTCGGAAGAGCTTTCTTGTCAGGGTTGACAAAACTCATTCGAGCTGGGATGCTCTCCCATAGAGACTGGGAATAGTACTGACGCCACTCGTCGCCTGTTATATCAAATAGAGATTTGAAAGCTTCAAAGGTCAGACTGGTAGGTGATCCGCTGAAGCGGCTTTCTCGAGAAGGGTTTTGAACTTGTAAAGACCCAAGATAGGCGTGGGTAATCTGAATCCAGAAATATGCCTGCGTCTCAGAGTATGGAGGAATCGAAGAGTGTAATGCGCGAAGGCGCATGGTAGATGACTGCAAAGCTTCAAGGGCTTGCTTCACGATTCCGCCACGTCTGAGCTGAGATGACAACGTTTTTTGGACGACGGAAAAGGCAAATCGAGGTAGTCGATCAATATCATTACCGGCGTTCTTCTGGTGCGGTTGTGCAGCGACTTGGCTGATTGTAGGCAGAGGTTGGATATCAGGAATATGCCAATCTTCCTTCGCTTGAGGTGTAAAGAGTAGATCTTTGGTGTAATAAGCCCTCCACAGACCAGAGTTCATAAGATGAGGCGCTGAAAAGACGATATCTGCGTACTCTTCCTGCTCGGGAAATTTGTCTGATCCTTTTTTCACTTGATACTCTATAGCAGCGACCTGGATCTGGTGTAGCCAGAAAATGGTCATTGTCCTGCAAAGTTTAGCAACGAAGATGGATATCGGCGGATACGATGAAAACATACTTATGCGCAGTATTGCGGAATCTCTCGGGATTGCCTTCTCTCAGTCGATTCAGATGAGCCATAAACTCGTCAGCGCCTTCCAAAAGGCCAAATCCCCTAGCGAAGCAATCCCGGATAACGAAGAAACCTGCTCGGAGATGGGTATAATGATCCCATGACTCAAGATTGCCGTCCAGGAAACTCTTCCAAAAGGTTTGCGCATCGACGCTTGTAGCATTTGCTTGTCTGATTCGATTGACGAGTTCATCCTCACTTGGGCCTTTCTCTTTCTGTTCAATTTCAGCTTTGACATTCTGAGTTGGCTTTTCATGTTTCAGAGTCATTCTGATCTCTTCCATAGCGGCATGCAGCTGTGTGGTGTCGTGTAACGCGCTCAGGCCGGGATAGTCCAAGATTCTGATGTCGAGTTTGTTCTCATAAGGTTTGATCTCTTTCTCGATCTTAGACTTGAGTTCTTTGACGACTTGGGTCGCTTCCTCTGGTGAGAGACGATCCTGTTTGTTGAAGAGGATAAACATGTTCTTCGCTTCGCAGTCCTCCATCATTCTCATCGCCATGCGTAGGTACTCAAAGGAGAACTCGATCCGATCGGGATGTAAGTCTTCGCAGCTTTGAAGGAAAATGACGAAGCGATCTTTGAGCATGTAATGACGAGTGAGAGGTCGGATCATATCGCATCCTAAGCTGTTAGATGAGTTTGCAAGCTATGGGATTGAACACACCTCCGATATCCCATAGTGTGATTTTGTCTCCATCTGGAAATTCCAACGTCTCGACATTGAAGCCAATGGTCGGGATGGTCTGAACGATTTCTCCTAACAATAGTTTGTATAGAAATGTTGTCTTTCCACATGCATCGTTCCCTAACACCAGACCGACATGTTCGGTGCCTTTTCTCAAAAGCCAACGAGCGATTCCTAGATCGTTAGCATTCGTGCTTGCAATGCGAATAATACTCACTCATGATGTTTAGCAAGTGTCGATTGAAGTAGCTAACGAATTGTCTCCAGAGAAATGGATATTTATATACCCATTAGAATGTCGCTGCCTTGAAGTGGGGAGCTGAACAAGATGTGGCCTCAAATCTGCCTTGTCCATTTCAGCCATACCCGAGCGCCATCTCCACGCCAGCCTGTCAGTCTAATCTGAGCTGTCAACATCCAAATTGAACCGTCGTGACCACAATCGGGGATTGAGACTGCAATAATTGAGAGGAAACAAGTGTGAATCTGCAGTCGTCTCTTCATGCCTTGGGTATCTTATTCAGTCTAATCAACAGACCCAGCCAGCGCAACAGCACTAAACCTCAAATCCGCACCCTCCCTTTCCAGGAACTTGAGCGCGCCTAGTGCCAAACCCTTGGAACTAAGCACATCTTCATTCTCATCCAAGTCGCCTCGTCGAATAGGTCCCTTTCGTCGTCCATCGAGTTCCCAAAGTCCGTTGTCTGTTCCCTTGGCAAAGCAAACATAGTGTAGCTCGACGTCGTCCTCGGCATCGGGAGCGGCCGTGTCGCCTTGAGTAGCAGCCTCTTTATGAGCAGTCGCTAGTTCAGGTGTTGATTCGAGAACCTTTGCGCGGCCGCGAGGATCGAGAGGCATGCTCTTCTTGATGACGGTGTCGAGGGTAGAGCCCTCCTCTGTCAAATGTTAGCTATCATTTTTGTGTCCAAATAGGTGAATACGTACCGATAAAGTTTCGTGCGTTTCCGTTGGTAACAGCGTGTAGAAGTCCCATAAGACCACAAGCATTTCTAATCGTCTGAGGCCACCACAAAACGGGCTCCGTGTCTCCCTTGCCCTTGTATTCGTCCACCAAGCTGTCTTCGGCCATGCGTTGGCTCTCGTACACGGCACTGATGGGGAATACGAGCAAAAGGGCGAGCGCAGGACGGGGGATAAAGGCCAGGAGTTCTGGTTCAGTCAGGGAGTACACGTCGTGGATTTCGAGAGCGTCAGATACACCGAGCTTGTGGATGAGGGTGGTCATGAGCTGAGGGTTCGCTTCGAGGGGGATAAAGGCTGGGCAGCCACCGGACGGATCGGGATCTGTTGTCAAAGACATTTCGGCTTCTGCTCAAGGTGGTTTTAGGAGTGTAGTAAGTATGCGACGAGGTGAGGTATTGATTGTGGTGATGGTGATTTGGATGATTGAAGCTGCAACTGAGGAAGATAAACCCCACATGGTTGGCGGGGTTGAACTGATGACGTCGCTACACTTTATTAAGAGAAAGACTTTACCAACATGCACATGCAATCACGATATGGGAGTTTGTTTTGTTATTTCCAAAAGACAGACCCTTAACTTCCCTGCACTTACACCAAAGAGTCTAATGTCAAAGACAAAACAATTAAACCTACAAACATCACAATCTAACAGACTCGGACATATGCTATAGGGTAACTTCACCACCAACTATCAGTGACTACTCGCAAATTAACTGACTACCTAGTCTCGCCAATCGCGTCAAAGTCGGTCCAGGAACAATCGACGGACCATCATCGCATCGCATTGACTGCTGATCCCATTCTCCTAATATTTGTCCTAGCGGCTTGATCAGCACTGCCATCTTAATTGCCATTTTTAGTTTCCGTCCGTCTCGAGACCAAATCGTTAGCTGGGCTTTTTGTTTAATGACAAGCATCGTGTCGGACCGGAAACAAATTTATCATGAATCACGGAAGAAGCAATGTCACATATCATTAAAACTGTTCTTACTTGGTGTAAACAAAATGGGACATGAAACATTGGAGCATTTATCCGACACAAAAAGAAACAAATGCGGCAGATCTCATCTCCAAAGTTTCTTATTCTAATCCTTTCATGCTACGTTAACGACCAATCGATCAGTCTCGCCCGTGGCCATCGGGGATTCGGACTATGCGCCAATATCAAAATGAGGATCAGCTAGTACTGTATGCCCTACCGCTTGGTATGACAAATGTTACCCAGATAGACTCACCAGTATGAATACAAACACAAGCACAAACAGAATACAATACCACATGGCAATTTATACACCAAGATACCGTAGCATCAGGCTCATCAGTAGCGGCCCGTTCCTGTGCGAATGTAACGCAACTGCCCGGTCTAGTAAAGGCGATATTGCCATTGTCGTTACAACCGATCCAATGACTCGGATGCCGACACTCTAATACAATTCTTTTTTGTCTCGGACAAGCCATTCTTTGTTTCGCTTACCTCAAAAAATACAGTATCTACATAAATCCGTCCCTTGTAGATGATGGTAAGGGTCAGCCTTGTAAAATCATGATAAACCCACAACGGAGATACTCATTTATTTTTTTCGCCCCTTGAAATCTCCATCGCATTCCCGAACCAAGCAGCTGGAGTCCCCCTCGCCTATAGTTAATGCCGTATTATGGAGAGGGATGTTTTACTATTCTCCACGTAAAATCGGAAACAAGGCCTCTATAAGCCGGAGACGGTATAATAGTCATATGTCATTTATTTGCTTCATGCTTACTTACCATGTGTGTTGTGTGTGGCCTAAACCGACCCTTGTTGTTGGTCAAACTAGATTTAGAATGTCGCCACGCCGTTTCAAAACTCTCAAGATGGCGTCAGTCGGTTAAACGGTTGCTGTTTGAATGTCGCAAACGTTGAGACAAGCACCCTTTTTTTTTTGTCTCTTCTCCCTTGATTTTCTTTGGTTTGCTATTTCTTCATCACAATGCCCATGCCGCACACAGCATTCCCGTCCCCGTGGCACTCAGACATGACGGACGCCCCCTGAGCTTGGACTGTTGTGGTCCCTGCATTGATCAGTTTGGGCGTTGTTCCAGGGAGGAGACAGCCCGTGTAGAGTTCAGGGGTGGGGCCCTGGTCACCAAGTGACAGGCCGCTGCAAGTCAAACGCCCCCCCTGATCCGCCGCATCCTGGGGGACGGCAATCGACCATCTTGTTGCTGTGATTCGACGCATGTTGAGACAAAGGAATATGTCTTAGTAGAGGAATTGAAAGATGTGAGCGATTAGAATGAATTGAATACCATCCAAAAAAGAAAGGAGAGATCTGATCTTCTTTGGTCTCTTCTGTGTACCTGGCTATCAAAACGCGCATGGACAGGACAGATACAATAGATCCGTCCGTGGCCTTTTAGTTTACCGCCCTCCTTTTTAGTACATTCGCATCTGCGTGAGCGGGCCTTGGTCTCGTCGGTTGGCGTCATTACTAGCTTCCTTGACCCCTGTTCCTGTCTCCATTTACCAAGTCTCTTGTCCGTTTTCAGTCAAGGATCTTGTTAAAGGAAGTTTGCACGGAAGATTCTCTAACCAGGGCCAATTAGTTGCTATGACTATCTAGAACTTGATCCATTTATTGGGGTGTCGTGTCGTCTGTACCTGTGGACGTGACACTGGACTGGACTCTTCTATTCTAAAAAAGTCTAATGCCCCCCAGGTTTGGCTTGCATTAGTCCCTCAAGACCTGTCTCTCCCTCCTTCTCTGCTTTTGTTTCTACTAAACTACGCCTTCTTACCTTCCTTTTTCCCCCTTGCTTTTCTTTTATTTCAGCTCGGAATGCTCACTCACTTTTAATTACTCTTCATTGCTTGGCCATTCTAATCCAATTCCCTCATAATCAGCCGATACCGCTCTTGATGCCAACTTGCCAAATGGCAGGTTAAGGTCATCATGGGTTTCTTTAGCAATATTTTTGCGCGCAAGTCGAATGCGAAGAGGGTTTCTGTAAAGGGCCAAGAGTACCATTCGACTGTGGCAGCAATTCCTCCAATTCAAGGTACGTTCCCCTAAACAGATCGTCCAGACAAGCAATCTAAGCTAACAGGGATCCAGGAACATATCCAGTCGCTGGAAATGGCCCAAACATCTTGGACCAACTGCAACGAGCAGCCAGGAAACGTAGTCAACCACAACTCTCAAGCATAACACGACATGCCAATTTAGACGATGATGATTCTGGCGCTATTCCTCCCATGGTCCCCCGGTTTCGAGGCATATCCCACTCACGACCGACCACAGCGCCCAACCAAGTTGACAACCCGACATCACGGCCACTTTCCTTCTCGCGCAGTATTCGAAGCTCTAATTCAGCATGGAGTGTCCCGGACAGACCTGCACGGGGCGGTGCCGAGAACTTACCTCCAGTACCCTCCATCCCGACTCATCACAGGCGCGAGAGTTCCTTCGATTCATTTCAGAACAAGCGCAATTCCTTTGTCGACATTCTTGATGCACAGGGCGAACTCAAGCCTTTAAACTTTCGCTCGCGGGTTACAGCCACTGGTTCGCGAGAGTACGGGGAAGACGTTGCCGAGAGAAACTTGGGCGACAACGGTTTGAACCTTAAAAGTGCCTCCACAAAAGCACTCTACCGGCTCTCTGGCAGTGGACACTTGGTGTTGCCCACTGATGAGCATAATTACGAAGAAGATGATGATGACGATTGTGCGCCTTATCCTGGTGTTCCGCATGGTGATTCAGGGACAAAACGAGACTACTGGTCCAAGTCTGGTAGTTCATCAGCTTGGAGGAGATCATACTCTGGCCCAGTTGCGAACGATCTATCGAGACCCAGCAAGTCACATCTTCGTGAAAAACGACCCGAGTCTCCCCAGAAAACTGTCAAAGCAGCGCCATTGTCAAAACAGGACCGGAGGAGATCTTTCAACGCATTCGCTTCTCCGCAAGAAGAAGAACAACGTCAAAAGCCAAGACCTCTCAGCCTGCATCCGTCAATCTCGAGCTTTTCTTATGAAAGACCCCCATCCCCAACTCTATTACCACCCATATCACCACCAGCATCGCCGCCTTCAGTACATCGATCCAGGCCAAAGACGAGCGAAGGTCAGACTCGGCGAAGGAGTTTTAGTCGCGTCGAGATTGATACCGTTGAAGAAGATGATGAGAGTTTTGCGCCGTTTCCAAGTGTGCCCTCGCGGTTCAGACTATCCGAGCAAAGGTCCACCTCATACCTCGAATCAAGCTATGGTTACGACCGTCACGATTCGTTCAACGCACGTCCGGAATCATACCATGGGGGATTGGCACTCTCATTCCCACGCTATGACTTGACTCAACCTTCACGCCCGTCTAGTTCTTCATCCATGGATAAACCATACAACCGGACTCGCACCATGACCAGCGCTCGCAGCCAGCGCCTCGACAATATTAACGAGCACATCCCCGTACGGACATCATCGCTTTGGAGGGCGCAACCCTGCGTCACACCATCAACAATGTCCTCTGGCTTTAGCAATACATTTACCAAATCAGTGGGCCACCACACCCCGAGTACATCTATTGATGCATCTCTTCCACCCTCCATCAAAATCTATCCTGAGCATGAACAGAAGAAAACATCGGACGAGATCAGTTATTACAACCCAGGCGATGATGACTTTTCCGCTGATACACTGGTCCCTTCACGGAGAGAAGTCGAGCGGGATCTCGGCCATCCCATGAATGATGGCATTAACCTAGATCTTTACCTCTCTGATGCAAGCGAAGACTCGATTGACTCTTTTGTCGCGTGGAAGGAGAAACGCCGCAACGAAGAAGGTCTGTTAATGAAGGATCACTATGGCACTACTGGCGCGGCTCTTCCTGGTCTTTTTGAGCCTTCGCCTATTTTCAGGGCTGAAATTGAACCCCCTTCTGTCCCTCAAACCCCGGCCGAGCCTGTTGTTTCCAAACGTCCCAAGACACCAAAGAGTCCTCGACAACCTAGCACACGAAGCAGCAAGTCCACACCCCAGCGATCACAACAAAAGTCACGACAGAGCCGCAGCCGCACCAACACACCTCGTCGCATCCAAAAGACATCCACACTTGATGACCAAGATTCGGATTCCTGGGAAGATGTCGCTCCTTCTGCTCCTACAGTTCCCGGTTTTGTCTCGCTCGCCGATCTCGGTATCAATATTCGCGACCTAGGTTGGGACCAGTTTGGCCTAACAGACGCTGACGATGCCAAGGTGGACATGCAGACAGCCATGAAACTCCGCAGAGCAATGAAAAATAAGAAACGCCAGCAAAAGGAAGAGGAAGAGGCATGTGCGGCTGACGTTGAGGACCATTGAATGAGATATGAACCAGCGAATGGAGTTATAGGATGGGATACGACGACATTTGATGGTATTTTCTTTTGTATACTCAATTTTTGGCGTTCAGGATAGCACGTCCATTTTGGACACGTGTGGATTTGATAGCACTCTCGATACCAATTCAAAATTCTTTTTGTTTCTATCAACAGTATTTATTAAAAACGGCGTTGTTTTGTTGTCATCTCAGCGACACTATGGTAGTGGCCATTTCTAATCTAATGCCTATGAGATTGGCATACTGAAGACTACACCACTTCCACAGCGACAAAGACAGTTCTCCTGGATCTCCAACACGATAGTGTCAATCAATAACATAGATTTAAAATTTGAGAAAGAAAATTATAGCACTGGCAGATAGACTTGTCGTGTGAGATCGTAATTACTGAGAAGCTGATTTTTTCAACATAAAAGTATATAACCTTTGGATCAAAGTCAGCCTGTACAAAGTTATCAGCAGCCTCTATAGCTCAGTGGTAGAGCGTCGCACTCGTAATGCGAAGGTCCATCGTTCAATCCGGTGTCGAGGCACGAGTAACATCAACTTTTTTTTGTCCAACCTTTCACCTCAATCTGTTATCTTTTTATGACATTTTCCAACTTCGGGTCCCAATTGTGGTCGTCTTGACACCAGCTTTGAGCCTGAACGCAAATGTTGAGTTGGCTGCCACTAAACCTTGTGCTTGTTGACAACTCAGATAAAGTAAATGTTGATGTGTCTGGATCAATCAGTGACGCCAATAGCTGATTTAATTTCTGTAATTATTGCAAGTAGACAAGTTTATTGACAATAGCTAAAAACATCATTGTATAGACAAAATGTCATATACTCCCGCTGTTGACTCAATCGCTGTCATGACAAGAAATATGTAACATACACCGCCCATATCGACTCAGACAGCCGTCCCATGGTTCATCTCCCCCATGTTTGTTGTTTTAGAGTCACAGTCGCAACCGAGCACCTTCTTGATGGTAGCTACATCCCCGCCGTACGATTCCAGCAGCTTGAGCGCCTCCTTTGCAGCAGCGATCTTGCCGTACCGCCCACTCTTTGATTCATGACTTGCGATGACCCTTTCGTGCACCTGAAAGGTCGAGATCATATCATTCTCTTTCAAAACTTCCATTCCACGCTCGACGTTAGGAACTCTCGTCGTTGACATCATGCAAAAGTTCACACACCCAATCTCCTGTTGCATCTTCTTGGTAAGGAGTGTGTAAGGGTGCTTGTTTGCAAAGGTATCGTAGAGAGACATGTCTTTAAAGTACGGGAAAATGAACTTGGTAAAGAAACTCTCGACGACAGAGTAGTCGAACTTAGAATCCACAAACATGGCCCCAATAAGTGCCTCGATTGAATCTGCGTACGCTTTTGGTGGCGATGTTGCGTTGAGCCAAAAGTCCATGCGCATTGGAGTCCCTTCTTCTTTTGCTTCTTCGCGAGCTGTCTCCTCAGCCAGCTCCAATTCAGCCACATAGACGCGAATCTTCTCGAAAAACTGAGAAGTATTGAAAAGAAGGTGGTGATGTAGATTGAGCTTGACACAGAGACAGCCGAGAAATTGGTTGGAAGCCATTGCCATCTTGTGCTCGGTCAACCACTGAGGATCCGCGAGAGGAAAGTTTCGGTAGAGATAGTCGACGATAGTCATGTCGATGAGGGCATCACCTAGAAACTCGAGGCGTTGGTAATGCGGAACATTCCCGGAATAAGTATAGGAGGGATGCGTGAATGCACTCTGCAGTAACGGAGCAGACTTGAAATGGTACCCGGTAGCATCTGCCACTTTCTGCACAAGTCTACGTTGATTGGCGTTTGACTTGGCTTTCTGCCAATCTGGAACCTTGAAAGATGCGTAGTAATCGCTGTAAGCCATCATAGTATGATACTTTGCTTTGCACATCTGTGTCACAGCTTTGACGGCCATATCCAAATTACCGTCCTTGCTCGAAAGGTAGGCAGCACCAATGAGAGCTTCACAGACATCCGCGATACTTTTGTCGGCCAGCCTTTGTCGGGTCGTTGTCTTGAGAGCTTTGCCCTTTTTGAGCGTGAGATCAGGGTACCAAGTTCGTCTGTCGAATGCCAACGACCGTATGTACTCTGGGAGCTTGCAATCTACGGCCGTGTTGAATAGATTGTTGTTGCAGATAAGCAGCATGCGCTCTACATGGTATGTGCATTCGTTGCTTTTGGGCTTGAGTACGAAGATGGCAATTGTGGTGGCCATTTTGAGAAAAGAGTCTCCAAGAAATTCCAATCGTTCGTAGTTGGAACCCATGCCAGCTTGGAAATTGATCTGTTGCTTGCCATGATCCTCAGTGTTGTCGCTGTCTTTGGTCATTGCTTCGAGTGCCAGTGCTGGCGGAATATCGAGGTCGAAAAGTTCACACGCATCAAGAGCGATCAGAGCAGAATCGATTCTGTGGATGATTGCTGGGAACTTGAGTGCCATAGAAACGACATCAATCGGGAGCTAGGTGTGTCAGATAGATACATTTTATAAAAAGGTCTCAACTTACAGGTGATACTTTGAGAGGCTCCAAAATGACGAAGCACTCTTTGTTGATTTCCTCGTCAACTTGGAACTCATCCAACAAATTCCGTCTCAATGAGAGAAGCTCAGCTTTGACGACTGGCTGATCGTCTCGCCACTGGGCCGTTTGTCGAGACTTGGTAAAAAAACTGTTGCTGTACTGCTTGATAGTCTGTTCCACAAACCTATAAGCACGACTTCTCGACTCTGGTACACCCTCGGGTGTAGGGTCTGAAGGCTTTTTCGATTTGTCAATGCCTTTAAGTATAAGCTTGCGTCCTCCATCATACGGATCAACGACAAGCTTGTCGACAAAAAACTCGTCGGGCGCATTTTCCCACTCGAGACTGTCGTGGTCCTTGACAAATTTGACAGTATCCCAGTCGATTCGTGGTGTTTCGTCCAGATTGGTGTCTTCTGCGGAAGGGGCAAGAAGATATGGAAACTGGTCGCAAGTGGCCTCGAACTCTTTGCTGAAAATGTCGGCAAACAGTTTGAACGTGAACGCCGTTAACCCCTCCGCTTCCTGTGCCGTAATGTGCAGAGGTTCTTGAGAACATGCCACTTCTACAATAGCTGAGCGTCCATTGCCAAAGAACAAAGGAATCGAAGGCAGTCGTTCTGGAAGAGGTTTTCGTGAAAGAAGAATTAACGGCCTGTCATTCCCTTCATTCTTCTTGTTGAGGGTAATTCTTGTTGGGAAAAAGTGTGTCCAATCTCCCCGAATGCTCCAAATGTTGGGTCTCAGGCGCATGTCATGCTCAGCCTTCTTGTTTGGGCTGATTCCCACACGAGCATTGCGCATTTTGGGAACAATCTTTTTGAAAGTAGGCTGAAGATGCCCATCGATTAGTTTGCTGTCGATGAGCTTTACGCATACCTCAAAAGCCGCAGAACATTTCGCCAGAAGTTTGCTTCGTTGTGGAGAACCTGTGTGGGAGGTGATAGGGGCACTGAGAGGTAGAGTAACAGCGGCTGTGAATAACGTTCCCTCTTTGTAGACGTGATACTCGGCTTTGCTATGGCTGTTTTCCGCCGTGCCCAGGGATGCAACATACCGAGCCAAAATTTCAAGGCTGGATGGGAATGTAAGCCGTGCGCCTGTTTTTAACACATGTTCAATATGATGTACTTGCTCGAACTGTCTTTCCGTCTCTTCGTCGAATACATCGTCTAGAAGTTTTCGTTGAGCAGGTATTCTCAGGCAGAACTCTCGGAGAGCTGTGGCATCTCTCGTTGCTTGCCTCAGACTGCGCATCTGCCTCATATTGCCATCTTCCAACATGGTGATATACCGTGAGGATTCATGTCTAGCACGTCCTTTTGACTGAACATACTGAATAACAGAAGTATAGAGGTCAAATCGAATGACAAGATCGCAATCAGGAACGTCAATTCCCTCCTCTGCTACTGATGTTGCAAAGAGGCAGTTTATCATACCTTGCCTGAAGTCCTCGAGCGTCGAAAACTGCTTCCGTAGGGACATGTTACCAAAGTTGGTGCCGCTGGATTGGTGGCCAATCTATAGTGGTCAGTTACTGCTGTCGAAAACCAAGCAAAACTTACCATATACGACGCGTTCATCCCAGGAATCGCCATCGAACTCTGGCTGTAAAGATCCGAAAGCAGGCACGCTGCGTGTCTCTGATCAACAAAGACGATGCATCGCTTTGTGGTATTAACTGTAAACGCATGAACCAAGATTTCATGCAGACATTTCACTTTAGCTGACAATCCCTCTGATTTGGGACTGACCGTGCCAAACTGATGGGCTGCGACGACCTTTTGGACCTCCCCGACAGCCTCTTCTGCTTTATCACCACGGGCCAATACTTTCTCACCACTGCCAAAAAAGACCTGGCGAGTTCTGTCCGCAAGTCGCTTAGTCTCCGTTTCGTCAATCGACAGTTGCCAGTATCGATCCGCACACCAGGGTCCCAGAACTGAAGAAGCCTCTTTGGTGAACTCCAGAGGCGCCTTGAATTCTTTGTTTCGTAATACTAGCTTAGAAATCGAATCCCAAAGCTGCGTCTTAGTTTCGTCTGTTATTCCGAGTGTGTCGTATCTGGCTGTCTCTTCAACATGAACTTGTAAATCAGTCGCCTGTTGCATCATCTTGTCGGAAAGTGTTGCAATTTCGCTGTCAAGGGTTCTCTCGAGTTCAAATGCCAGCTCTACAACATCTCCGGCCTTGGAATCCACAGGGGAAGCGGTCATTCCTAGAATGCGAGGTCTTTGACTCTTGTCAGTAGAATAGTAATATCGTCGCACGATCTCCGCGTAAACATGTCTCTTCTTTGCATGGTGGGCTTCGTCAAAAATGAGAAGATTGATTTGGTCCATTGTAATGAAGGCGTTGTTCAGACAGTCGAGCAAGATGTGAGCAGTGCAGACCACAACCTTGTTTTCGCTGAACTGGGCATCCCAGTATGTCTTGTCCTTCTTCAGGCCGCGAGTGTCACCTGTGAACATGGCAGTCGAGTGACCGTCAAGATGAGCCTTGAGGACGGCATGTTGTTGCTCACAGAGGGCTACCTTTTCTACCAAGAAAAAGGCCACCTTCCTTGGGTTTCCTATAGCACGGGATTCCACTTCCTCCCGGAGGAAATGTTGTAGCAACAAGACGGAGATGTATGTTTTACCAGAACCTGTGCCTGTTAGACTGCCCACTATCAAGTCAGAAAGGAAATTACCTGTAGGTAGAACCACAATGGTGTTTTTCTCCTTGGCCTTTTCGAAGAGCTCTGACTGATACTCTCGCGGGGATGCAATGAAGAGGTTTTTAGGGATTCGCTCTTGCCTCTTTTTCTCAGGCTCCTCAGCGTGGGCTTTTTTGTCGAGTTCTATCACAAAGTCTTGCAAAGCTTGCTTGTTTCGGCGCTTCTTCTCTGTAATTTTTCGAGGCTTCGGAGGTCTCACGGTCAGACGGTACTGGACAATCTGATCATCTTCACTGTCGGTGGAGTCGATGTCATCGCCACTTTCGATTTCTACTTTTGGAGATAATTCATCTTTGGGATCGCAGATATCGATACCTGGTGAGTGTAGGCTTTCAGTGTTTGAGAGCGCGGTTTCGTTTAGAGGCCGCGTTGGGACTGCCTTATCGCTTTCCGCGACCATGATGAGGTTCTGTTGGTTCCACAGTACGAATATGACAAGGCGTAAATAAAGAAGGGGAAAGAAAAGTAAAAACGAGCGTACGGAGGAAAGAATATTTTAATGATAGAAATTAGTACAAGTGAAGTTTGGGTCAAGGTGAATGACAAGATTGCGAGCGGATACATGCATTAGTGCTACAGCTGGCAGGCACTGCACGACGCAACTGCCCTTTAACACAATCAAGTGACAAAACTTGGACAAACATGAGATAAATGGAAACGAACAGAATTTAAGTACAAGCAATCAAGATATCACAATCAGAAGGTTAATGCTGATGCCCTGCTAGATGGACATTGAATGAAGCTCACGATTTGATCAACCAAGATGGCGTTCGCAATCAAAACATAAAACCAAACTAGCCATGTTAAAGAAAAAATTACTATTAGCATTAAATAGAACCTATAAGCACCCAGTTCCTGACTTCAGGTGCTACAACCTCGCGGAAACATTCGTTATACAAGTACACTCCCGTCCTGTTTCCGCAAATGCTCATTGTGCTATCAAAAAGGAGCCAGTCTCCAATAAACCACATCCACCACCAAGAAGAAAAGGAAAACACAATGTGATCCAACCGCATGAAAGCATTGCTTGCAAAGTTAACGAAAAACATCAACCAGTGCTCTTTGCGTCACTGTGATCTCCCTTCGTTAGTACTTGCAACGCATCATCCGCCTCAAATGCCATGCCTGCGAAATCTGCTGTCTCCGCCCTCCAAGCAAACTCAGCTCTGTCAGCATGTTGCTTGCCACCTTTTTTGATCTTAGAAAACTCCAAAGTAAGCTCATTCGGATCAATAACGCCGTCGGGAACTCTGATTGTTGTGACATCAGCTACCCCTTTGGCGCTGTGGACAGCTGTTTGGGCGAAGCGCGCATGCGTTGACATTGAAGCGTACGTAGCATGTTTCGCAGAAATTGCGTACTTCGCTCTGTAGGTAGGAGCGCGTGTGGGTGAAGGAGGGTGTTCCATGGGTATGGCAATCCCATGTTCTGGATCGCTGGGTTCGGCTGGGGTAGACGTTTGGGATGGCCTGACAGTGAGCTTAATACGGCCAGACGAGGGAGGTCCACTGCTGGGAGGATTGTCTCCCGTGTGACTCTTTGTTGGTGTCTTCCGATTGTTGGAAGAGGCCCGGGTACCGCTCTCTCCAGCTCCAGTATCGGTCCGACCTCCATGATCTCGGCGTCCTCCAGTTTTCTTTGGGGTCACATTATCATTCTTCTTGAGAGTCGCTTTCCTAGGGCGGCCACTTTGTCTGCCGGTCTTCCTGGCAGAACTAGCCTTCTTCCTCGGGGGCTTCCTCGCCGATTTCTTCTTTGGACAGTACTCTTCATCATTTTCGGGCTCTGGGAGTGCAATATCACCAAGGTCCATCGCATCCTCGTCATCACTATCATCTTCGCTGGACGCTCTTTTTTCTTCTTTGCTAACCTCCGTAAGAAAGCCGTTGTACTTCTCAAGCATCTGTCGGAGTTGCTTAGAAGGTGTTGGAGGTGCATCTTGTGTGTGCACCTGGCGTACAAGAGATCCAGACGAGGGGCCAAAAGTAGCTGAGTTGCCGCCTATTTGCGGACCAGGGTTGAAATGCTCACGCTGAGCCATTTGAGCGGAGCTTCTTACTCTCCCGCCCAGAGCATCGTGTCTCGTAAATTGCTGATCAGCCGAGCCCTCATCTTGACTCTTCGTACCCCCCGAAATCTCGCCAAGTAAGTCTTCATCGCTACGGCCTGCAATACCTACAACATGTCTCGCGTAAAAGGGAAAGCCTCGAGGGCGATACACGGACTTTGTAGGTAGAGGACCTCTCTCTTGTTCTACGAGAGTGGATAAAAGCTTGGATGCAAAAGCGCCGTGCACGATACTATAGCCCTTGGGTGCTGTCCTTTGTATGGCGAATCTCAGCATTTGTCGATGGGCGAGTATTGAATCAGAGCCATGTGGTTCTGGTATGAGGGAGAACAAAGGGGCTTCTAGATAGAGAAGACCTTCCAAACCCGCCTCTACCAGTTCGGCAAGTCGTTTGCCTATGTTTGATATTCGATCGTTATCAATCCATTCGCTCTCACTCAGGGACATATCGAAATCCTGTCTATCGTCTTTGATTGGACCGAAAAGGGTTATGTTTGAGAGTTTGTGTTCTAGCTCAGAGTTTTGCTCCGAAACCGTTTGTGGTAGAGATCTCATCATGACTTTGATGGCTTCTATTTCATTTAGCCAACGCAGTCCAGATGAAGCCAAGAGTTGCTGTTTGTCAATGGCCTCTTGGATGAAATCCCACTCAATGTATAGGCGCAAGAAGCCTGACTGTCTTTCGTTTGTAAATGCTGTAAATTCCTCGATTAATCCAGGGCTGTCTATATTAGACAAGAAATAGAGCCCCTTTTCTGCTTCTTGTCGTGTTATTTGTTCGGTATCAAATAGAGGTCGATACTGCCGCAGGAGCTCAGCAACAGTCTGCCTCTTCTCCAGTGCATGCTCCAAAAGTGCAGCATGCGGAATCCGCTCAACATTCTCTTTCCAGGTTTCCCAGAAGAGATACTGGCGGATATAGCGTTCAATAAAATCTTGGACCTGACGATGTCCAAGGCGCAAGATTAAAGTTACAATTCTTGCGAACCGGTTTGTCCTGTTAAGGACCCATAGAATGGCCCATTTGACACCCCATGAGAGGTCATTCCAACTCTCTGCATGGATGTCTACTATCTCTGTGCTCTGTGTCGGGACTCGGCTTTCTGTTTCTGCCTCGTCAATGGTATCCTATTCCCATTCGATATCTGAGTCAAACAGTGCTTTGGCTTCGGCCGCTTCTTCTTGCGTGAGAGGAGCGTGCTCTTTTGGCACTCTCCGTAGGTCATTTTCAGGCTCATCGAACTGCCGCTCTCTTGCCTCTGCGACTATTTCTAGGGCAAGACGCATACGGGCCACAGCGTCCCCGTTGAGAGGTTGTTCCCCGAAACCTGGATGTAGGTACGAGGGGCTTATGGTTGGTGTAGCGACCTCATTCCAACCGACACCTTGATAACCAAACGCGTAAGCGGGCACGGCGGGAACAGATTGCCAGTGTCTATTTTGGGTTGCAGCGGTAGGCTGTTGGTTGACTTGAGGTTGAGTTCCGTTCACCTGAAACCCAGCGGCTACGTTTTGGCTTTGTGGCAAGGCGGCCCCAGGTTGAGGCTGTTGATTGAGTTGATGTTGAATTCCATTCATCTGAATGCCAGCCGTTACATTTTGGCTTTGGGTACCAGTAGGCCGCTGGTTGACCTGAGATTGGATCCCATTTCCCTGAGTGACGACAATTCTGTTTTGGAATTGGAGCATAGCGGCCCCAGGTGGAAGCTGCTGGTTGACCCGAGGCTGAGTCCCATTCGTCTGAGCAACAACAATTGTGTTTTGACTTTGAGACCCGGTTTGCTGTGTCGACACGTTTTGGACTGGTGGTGGGTGTTTGCCAACACGCGGTCTCCCGTATCTCGTACCCTCCGGGTATTTACGCGGTCGCCCCCTAGGTCGCTTAATAGGGGTATTTTGCGGCAACGTATGATAAGGGGTCTGGGTGGCGATTGCCTGCTGTCTGGCCTGTTGCTCTACTTCTTGAAGTGATGTAGAATTGAACGTTGCTGGATCAGAAAACCAATGGCGTAATCTCGCATGCTGAACGGCGCTGTCTACTTGTTGCTGGTCGGTTCTGGAAAGAAGCTTCTGGATCGGACTGGCTGGTTTCTTTCCTTTCTGGATGCGATGTTTGAGCTCAGCATCGAGCTCTTTATCGTTCACGAAGGGGTTCTCTCCAGGTTCTGACTGCATGTAGCCATCTCCGCCCGGAGGGACGTAAGGTCTTTCTGGTGGTCTATACCATACTGTACCGTCGGCCGAGGTGTCGTTGTCCGAGACATGCTCGTTAGAAAACCCGTGGATTTTCATCGAGAGAAGCTAGCTGTCGAGAGTGGTTGCACAGCTTGTGCGTGTCGCGATGTCGAATATCGCGGGCTAGAGTTGAGTATTGAGTACAATAGGTATACGAAGCTGAAGAAGTGAGATAAAGCAGGAAACAACAAGTTGCACAGTCGTGAGGTCTGTTGAGGCATGAGATAAGGAAGAATGATGATGTTGGGGTGAATTTCAAGGTGTGATTGAGATTATGGGTGTGAGCAGTGAACACTCGCGAGAGAAATCGCGACCAAAGACGCGAGACCTTAGGAAGAGACTACGCTGTAATCTACTGCATTCCTAGGTCTATCGGGGATATAATTGATGTTTTGTCGAAGTAAAGTGGTAGTAAAGAAAAGGAGTTGATGTTTGCCGTCAAAGAGTGACGTCTGGATGGGTTTGATGGCAGGGGCAATGATGGTGATAGAATCAATGAAATGATGCGTACTCGCGAGGCAGAAGTGCCTGGTACGCGATATACAAACCAAGAGAATGCGCAATGCTTGTAAGTGACTCAAAGTTGATCGTCCCTGAATGAATATAGTATATGCGTGCAAGTGCGGCCCTCAAAGGCAGGAGTGATGCGCGCTTGATGCGGAGGAATGCTCAAAAGCAAACGCGAATGACCTCATATAGAGTGCTCACATTATTTAGTTAGTATATCAGTAGAAATATTTATAGGTGCCGGCACTGCCAGACATCTGGCAGTGCGAGCAGCCGCAAGAGCCTTTAAGTTTAAATGCATTAACCCAAAGTTCATTCAAATTCAATGTCACCAGGCAACTGCCTGTTGTAATACATATTCAACAAAGGTTAATCTAAAATCATGAATAACCTTCTGGTAAACTCAAGAGAATCAGAGACTCTGCTGCACTTTGGCTAACACTTATAATATTGGTGAGCTCCTATGCCTTATGCCCTACGGCAATATCGATATCTTCTATCGTATGTAGACGAATGCAAGCAAATTGTGAAATCAAAATAGATTATAAAGATGTTGACACCCAACACCAGCACTAATCAGAGGGTATCTTCCGTTTCCCAACGCCGTCCATATGCTCGCTCCGCTATGCCAGAGTACCAAACACATCTATCCCTTTACATATCGACAAAGGGAGCAAAGACCCGACGCCCCTCAAACCGGTCCATATCCTGATCCTGATCCTGAGTGGAGCCCTGTACATCAGATTCCGCACCGTTGAAGTGGTCGTCAAATTGTCGCTTCGCATGCAGCGTGTTTCTGGGCATGTCGGCTTCCCGGGTCACCTGAGCGCGTGCGCGTAGAATATCTTCCCAAGAAAGGAGCTTACGCTTGAGATCCTCGTCGAAAGCGCAGCAAAAACGTGATATGTTAATAAATTGAACTACAGTGACCATGTCCTTTCCGAAAACTGCCATGATGTATGCCGCGGCAAGGGCTGCTGAGCGGACGTTGCCGGATTCACAGGTGATTAGTACTTTGCCGCGGGTAAAAGTGCTGGGATCGATCTTCATGGAACCGTCCTCGTTGATCTCTTGGGCTTGGCGGTGGTAGATAGAGAGAAGATGGTCGTTGATGGAACGAACGACGACTGAAAAGGTTGAAATGAGATGGTCGAAGCCGTCTACGTCGACGTATTGCAAGGCGATTCCGAGAGCTTCGGCTGCTTTCTCAACACTGTTGAGCTTCATACTCGCCAGACGAGAGTCCCTAGCCACTAAAATCATGGTAATGCCCTCGCGACGGAGCCAGTCGTGATCCTTAGTGACGCAGTTGGGCCCAAGATACAAAAAGTCGACCAGCTTCTGTGCCTCGCGGCGCTTTTCGTAGGACCAATCCACAGCGCGGTCGGTTGCAATATGCCTCTCATTACGAGTGATGATCATGACATCTTGAAACGTTAACTGACCCGGGTCAACATTTTCGAAAGAAGGCAAGAGGTTTGGTGTATTCATGTTCCCGCACGTTCCGACAGCGGGAATATGAATAAAAGGCGGACTGGGTGCGCGATGAGAGTAAGGCGCAGAAGGCATGGTGTTGCCGGCCATAGATGGGGGATGGTAACCATTCTCATCCTCCATTGTGTCGTTGTTTTTCGTGGTTGGTGGCAAGTAGAGAGTGTGTGTGGAGTTGTAAAGAACCCGGAAGATTTATGTGATGCACAAGTACAAGATGTATGCAACGAAGCGCCTGTCGGGTGGTACAACAAGGGCCTGGGTCGCTGGGAGTTCCTTTAATGATAAACAAAGGTTCAAGATTCTATGTCAGCGTGAAGTGCGATGGGACGGGATCTAGTGGAAATGGAGTGGAGCTGATTTAAGGCAGGAGCTAGAGCTAGGGCCATGAGGTTTGGTGAGGTTGCTCAGCTAGGTCTCCACTTTGCAGGCTGCAGCAGTGTAGCTACAGGGCAGCAGGGGTCGGGCAGATTGACTGACTTGGTGTTGGCTTCTTGGTTAAGGGTGTTTTGCAGGTTGTGTGGGAAAACAGAAGTCGGTTAGTTGTGCTTTTGTATTGTGTGAGAATAAGGTTGTTCTTCGATCCCTACATTTATGATATTACGGCTGTGCGTATCGCGAGGTCTTGGACTTCATTCTTCGACTTTGGAATTCGCAACCGAAGTTATCAACAGGGTAGCAGGGGTCGAGTTTAGTAGTGAATGACGTTGGTCCCCATCGGTCCAGGGTCCAATAGAATAGATCGGACTTCTCCAGTTAAGATTTTTAAGGAATATTGAGAAGGCTTGGGCTTCAGTTTAAAGCTAACAAAAGATATATATATAACAACAAATAGATCGGGCTATCGCTCTTTCTAGTAGCTACCTAGATATAGGCATAGAAATATATACGCGACGAAAACTTCGTAGTCTAGGTTCACAAAAGTCTGCTCAACGCGAAAACAGGTCGGATGAGTACACAAAACCACCCAAATTAAATCTCATAATATCCTATGATATGATATATTGAGTTTTTAATCTCCGGATCTTCTAGTTGAGATCTTTGAGGAATATTGAGAAGGCTCGGGTTTCGGTTTATTAAATCTCATCATGTCCCAAGGACCAACAGCACATCATGAAACAAAACGCACGTGCAAAATAGTTTGAGTTGTAATATTGTACAAACTTGGTGATACAATGTTCCTAATAATAAAGTTACATCCAGAATGTCCTGTCGTTTCTATGCAGGTCCCAATTCCAACGCCAAGCATCATTATGCCATGCATTCATTTTTTCCCCCTGCTGCAGTACTACTATACATTTACAATCATAATCATGCAGACGTTGTTGTTGGAGCAGATGCTCTCCAGTCCAACTCGCCAATCGGCGTGTCGTCCGATTCTCCTTCTTCTGCGTCCTTGTTCCCCGTCTCTCCCAGCTCCTCCTGCGCTTCGATCCTCTTGCGAGCTTCCGCTCTGCTCCTCCTTCGGAAGCTGGAAAGATGATCCTCTGTGAAATCTAGTTTCTCCAGCGTATCAATCAGCTTCTCTTCGACAAGCGATCGGACGTGGAATGCCAAAGCTTGATCTCGGAACATGCCGCTAAAACGGTATGAAAGCCAGATGTACTGATTGATAGCTTGGTGGAGAGATTCGAGTCTGTGGAGATACTCCATGTTTGTTCCCTTAAAGGTCGTCATGTCGATGTCTAGATTCTCTATAGGAATTTCCTTGATGTCGAGGAGATCTCCACTGCCATTCTTGGCAACCACGCTGGCGAGTGCACGAAGAACGGGCACTGCATTCTGAGCGCGTGCGGCAATAGGCAGGTTGGTAAATGTGAGCCGATCGTAGATGGTTAGGGGAATATCCTGAATCATGTCGGCAATTTCGAGCTTGTCGGTAGATATATGGAGCCTGAACAGTCTGCTCACAGATGCCATTTCTCGAATTCGCATAAGAATGAATGACAAGGGCGTATCTTTGGGGAAATATGTCGAGAAACGCTCGACAACGGCAGCGGGAGGTGTGATGTAGGCATACTCGATATCCTCAACATCAGCTGCAAAAGCCCGATGGACCGCCTTAAGATCTGGCCTATCCATTGTAGTGACGTAGCCAACCTTGCGTATCTCCGTGACTGCAGTCTCTGTTCCCTCAGTGGCATTGCGAGCAGTCTTGTATCTGCCTGCTCGACCACCAATCTGCTTCAGCTCGGGATACGAGAGCATTCTGTTCTGGCTACCGTCGTACTTGGCAACTGTTTCAAGAATAACTCGTCGAATCTCAAGATTCAAACCCATGCCAATAGCATCACTGGCAACAATAAAGTCGTAGTCATTATCGGGGTCGTTAAAGAGAGCTGCCTGTTGAACGCGCACCTCGGGAGGCAAAGATCCGTAAATAATGGCACATCGTCGTCCTGTCTTCTTCTCGATCGTTCGCTTCAGGGCGTGTAGGTTCATGCGACTAAAGGCAACAACAGCGTCGCCCTTTTCAAGTTTGCCGTAATCGCCGTTGAGAGAGTTTTCCATGGCCTCCAGGGGACTCAGACGTTCATATCGATGCACGATACACTCGTCACCAATAGATGCGCAGATCTTCTCAATCAGCTTGACAGTTCGCTCCTCACCACAAAGATGGACCTCCTTGGCCTGGACACCCAACAAAGCCGTCGCCCAACCTTGTCCTCTGTCTTCGTCGGCTATCATTTGGATCTCATCAATGACGGCTACGTCATACTGTTCATTGACAGGAACCATCTCGACCGTGCAGCTTGTAAAGTATGTGTCCGTATCTGAGGGTACCCGTACTTCTTCTCCTGTTAGCAGCGCGCATGGCAGTCCCTTGGCTATTAGACGCTGGTAGACCTCGTTCGCCAACAGACGCAAGGGTCCTGCATAAACTCCTCGTTTGGAAGACTCCAGAGCTTTGAGTGCTCTATACGTCTTGCCGGAATTCGTCGGTCCAACGTGGACATGGACTTTTCGCTGCATCGCTCTGGTTGCAGGGAACCATTCGTAGGGAAATCGAAAGTCCAATAATCGCTTCTGACTGTCCTCCAAGCCCTTTGAGAATTGCTGTCGAAGAACAAATGACTGGAAGGAGTACTGGAGTTCGTTGGTAAGACCTTTGAGATCTTTCTGAAGAAATGCATCACGAAGATTCCAAAATAGAGGATTCTTGATGCGGTCGGTAACATTCTGCTCGGCCAGTTCGAAAGCATTGTCCACCACATTCATGAATTCAGAGGCCTGTCGATGGAACTCGTCCTCTCCGACACCCGCTGCAGACACAGACGCTTTGCTAACATTTTGGAGAACTTTCTCGAACCTCATCAAAACAGTTGATCGGAACAAGCCATGGCGACCTGATGCCTTTTTACCAAAGTCCAGTCTTAGTCTTGATCCTGGATCTTGGCCCTGGCTCAACTAAATATTTATTAGTATGGCGATTTCTGAACAGGGGGGGAGCAACATACTGAACCACCTCTTGAGCCACCTGACTGTCCAAATGGTTTCTTTGGAGAAGGTTTACCTTTGGACGGGGCTCTCTCAAGTCGAGGTGTGGTAGAAAGCGACCTCGCTGAAATGGATAAAGGAATAAGAGGAGCTCGCACAGCTCCGGCCCGGAGCAGATACCTCATAATGAAAAACTCAAAAGTAAGCTCAACATGCTCCCCTGGAAAGACAGAACGAAGAAAAAAAACCGACACAAGATTGTCTCACTCTTTCACCCAAGACGAATTGCTCCGAGTGTCGCCATCATGTTCAATCTCAGTCTCAAAATTTCCATGAGCCGGGCCATCATTTGGCCGGATCCGCTGCGACCACTTTGTTGAGTGGGGCGAACACCAAATAAAGCCCTTGAGTGACAGAAATGATCGTCTCTTTAGCCGGCTAAGAACACTTGCTAGTGGCTCATTACTTTTGTCATATATTTCTGATGTACATATGCTTTGTAGTGACCCACTCGAAACCTTGGTGAGCATGACGATGAGACGCCTGCTGGCCTGGCCACCCCAACTGCGGCGTCATTGTAGTGAGTGACATTAGCTTCTGAACTTCTCTCATCTTTTAGTACTCGTTCCATCACCAAAAACCTCAACCAGCTGCGAAATCAATACAATTTTCATCGCATTGCTAAGAGCACATCGCCCATCATGGCCTCATCATCAACTCCATCAACTCCCCTTCTCTAGTTCGTCTTTAACATGGCCCCATTCAAAAGTCAACAAAAGGCTAACAAACACTTTTTACAGCTCATGTATCGCCCACAACACCACCATCCTCTCAGAATGCACAACTTCAGCTTCGTCGCAGACTTCATCTCTGGCCTCTCTCATCCTTCCTAAAATCGAACACACCAACCCTCAAAAACTCACCTACACCCATGGCCAGCACCAGATCCACTACGTTGCCGAGTCGCCATCCGAGCACCGAGACTATCCATCCGCCGGCGGTCTCACGTTCCTCGTCATCGCCGACTCGTCGCTCGGCCGTCGCGTCCCCTTTGGCTACCTCTTCGAGATCCGCAAGCGCTTCCTGCAGCAATTTCCCGAAAGTAGCGACTTCTCCGACATGCCCAACTACGGCGCTGCGTCCTTCAACTCGGAGCTCAAGTCCCTCATGGTGGAATACGGCACTACGAGCGGCGGCCGTGACGATGCCATCGGAAACGCCAAGCGGGAGATCGATGACGTGAGAGGGATAATGACAAAGAACATTGAGAGTTTGCTCGAGCGCGGCGAGCGCCTTGACTTGCTGGTCGACAAGACCGATCGCTTGGGCGGCAGCGCGCGAGAGTTTCGCGTGCGCAGTCGCGGCCTGAAGCGCAAGATGTGGTGGAAGAACGTCAAGCTCATGGCACTGCTGGCTCTCGTGATATTCCTCATTATCATGGCGATTGTCATTGCGGTCAAGAATGGATCCTAAGGTAGGGAGGGAGAGTGTGACTGTTATCCTGAGCTCTCTTAAGCGTCGAGCCGTTCCTTTTCGATTTTCCTTTCCTTTCTCTCGAAGCTATCTGTATTTCCTAAGGCGAACTGATGGGATGAACCCAGGAAAAGGGTATAATTAAGCAACAAGATCCTCATTTCATCAATAAAACTGATACCCCGAATTGCATCGTTCACTTTCTTTCGTAACCGTGATAAAATTGTTGAAACTTTCCTCCTCCGCCATCCTCCCAGCTTCATTCCATTTCGTAGTTTGTCGCTCGCCGTGTCGTATTTCATCATGCATCAACGTGCAAAAACATCGGTTTTGTCTCCGATCCATCATAGCTTTGGCTTTCTTCTCTCGCTCTCCTGATAAACATAACCCTGCGTGACAGGATTGACCAACGACCCTACCGCCAAAGTCGCTGGTGCCCGTCGAAATCTGTCTGTAAAGAAGGCCGGATGTATTGATGATACGCATGGCAGCGGTGGTTGTCTGAGCGGTGGTTGTAATGCGACAAGCGTCGCTGGAGGACAGGAAGAGCCCATTTTATTGATGAGTGGAAAGTGTCAGCTTGATGAAAAGCAAAGGCTGGCTAAGACAAGAAGTGTCACATTCTCTAGACTTGGTTGGAGAGGGGAGGTAGCATTATAAGAGAATGGTTGTAGTTTGATCCTTGCTCCAGCGAGCGCCGAGGTCATGTTGATCAACTACTCCACATGCTTCGGTAATCACTCCGATGACCTTAATTCAGTGGTGAATGACGGTGTCACTGGGTATCAGCCGCGGGATTCTGTACGCAATTCCATTCAATTGGTATCATGACAAAGACAAAAATAATAAAAACAATACTCGTTCAATCATACCAAAAAACTACTACTATAATGATACCCACGGAACACGCACGCTCAACATTCTATGCTCCCATCCCATAACTCCACGGGTATTCCCAACATAGCACCCGGACCAAAAATGTATATTTACAAAGGAAAGTTTAACGTCGCCATTGTTCCATCGGATTCTCCCTCTCTTCTTCTGCCGTAGGCAAAAATTCCGGCTGATAGTCATCGTGACTCGCACGACCTGCTTTTCTCTCGCGTACTCTCTCGCTCTCTGGAGCTGCTTCGGGGATAACCCTCTCTTCTGCCTCGGCGTCGCCCTCTTCAGCGTCTTTACCATCGCCAAATACCTTGTCCACATTGCCGTCTTTTTCGATGCGTTGCATCAGATCTTGGTCTGAAGGGAAGTAAACTCGTCGAACGGCTTGAACAACCAGTTCAAGGACGATGAGTGTAATAAGTTCAAGTAGCACAGTTGTCCACCATTGAAGTGTACGACCGAAATTGTCAATGAAAGTATCTTTGGTAGTATAAGGCCCAAAACTGGCTCCCTTAATACCAGAGAGAGCCAGCATCCACATGAACCAACCGGCAACAGATAGCAGACAGCCACCAAATGTGATGACTGTCTTGGTATGGACTTCAAGAACTCTGCAAGAGATTAGCGCATGCATTGTCTTAGGACGGGGGGCGAAACTTACAAGAGTTTGATGTTGATGAAAACAACAGCAACAGTAAAACTGACCATGCCCATGGCGAAGATGCCATTATCCTGGTCGTAGAAAGTCTTATCGTAGACACACCATGTGAAATACCAGATTATGAAACTGCCCGTAACACCCATGATCATCCATGCAAAGTACTGAGAGAATCTGAACCCGAGATTGAGCTGGCCAAACGTGTATAGCTCAGGCACCTTCATCAGAGTCTCGGCCTGTAAATCCTTCTCGAAAATACCAAGAAGGATAACAGGGAGTGACGTAAAGGCACTATTGAAAACAGTCAAACTCCATGCCTCGTAAAGCGACGTTCCAGTGTATCCCGTATAGCGCTGGTAGTGAGCTTGCACGATGAAGAACAGGATTTCCTTCCAAAAGGTGGCGAGCACGTATTTGCCGGTTCTCATGTAATTCCATCGGCCGTGAACAAAGAGGAGCTTCTGCAAGAACCGGAACTGCGCTATTGAGTAGTCCGAAATTCGAGCAGCTTGCAGGCCTTCACGACCAGAGATGCCGATACCAACGTGGGAGGCTTGGATCATGCCGATATCGTTTGCGCCGTCACCGATTGCCAGAGTCATACTCTTTGGCACATATCTTCGAATCGAACGGACCAGGTTTGTCTTTTGCGAAGGCGAAGCTCGGCAGCAGATAACAGAGTCAACACGCACGACGAGATCATAAAAGAGGAGAGACAGCTCGTCATCTTCGTCAATCTTGGCAAGCGTCTGACCATCAACAACGACCACAGAGTGTGGAACCATACCTCGACTGACATCATTGAGAGTCATGGTGATGGTCTCCTTCAATTCGCCCAGAGTTGCATCCAACACATAGACCTCTGACCACGGCTTGCATACACGAGCAGAATGACCGATGTTGATAGCTGTCTCTCGCTTGTCGCCCGTAAGCATCCATACTTTGATGTTGGCTCGACGCAGCTTGTCGATAGTGTCAGGAACTCCCTCTTGTAGTTTATCTTCAATTGCAGTCGCACCAGCTAGCTCAAACTTCTGTTCGATAAGCTCTCCAGCAGCTTCAATCATCACCTGGCGATCGACCAAGCTAGTCTCGGCTTCCCTGTACTTGACCTTCCATTGAGCGTAGGAATCGTCGTCAATGTAACGGTAGGCATACAAAAGAGTACGAAGACCCTCGCTAGCAAAATCATCAACGTGTTGAAAGCACTTCTCGAACACAGCGCCTTCATTCGAGGCCAGAGATTCGTCAATCTTGCTGTCGGCATTCTCAAACGATGGCATATGGCCAAGACTCTGCCTGGGACTGATCGGACTCATCATGTCTGTCGAGGCGCGAGGTGATCGGGCGAGCTGCTGAGACAAGCGCTTAAGATCAGTGGAACGACGTCCCAAGCTAAGTCTGAGCCCGTCCCGGTTGGATGATGACTCTGCCCTGGAGAAACCAAAACTGTTGCGAGGGCTACCGTAGGGGCTTCCATAAGGGCTGATGCTTTGCTGTGTGCTCATTCGTCGCAAGGCTTGATCTTGTCGAGAAAGCCTTCGCTGACTTGTGCGGCGACCAATATCCTTTGCCTTTTCCTCGGCAAGGTTGCTCAGCTTCAATCGCTGCATGATGACATTGTCGGCTCCTTTGCAAAAGACACAGATGCGTCCATCAGGCATGCGGATGATGATCGACATTCTCTTTCTCTTACTGCTGAACTCAATCACGTCCAGTACCTGGTAGGATTCAGTATGGAGGGAGCCATCCGCGTCCCGAGTTTCCAGCTTGATAGCTTGTGCAGGTCGGTCAATCACCAAGAATCCCAGATCTCTGGCGGCCTCTACGAGAGCAAGCTCATCGGGTGAGGCAGCTTGGAAGTTGATGTCACCTTCGTCAGTCTTTTCGGGAAGACAAGTGTGACAGAGCGCAATACACAGCAGAAAGTGTTTGGCCCTTCGGGAGAAAGGAGTGTTGGGTTTTCTCTGGATATAGTCGAGCAAATCCTCAGTTTTCATGTCGGTATTTTGGGCTGTGTTGACGGTCGATTGCCAATGGCTCGCTGATATGGTTCTCGTAGGTCCTGGCCTTTGAAGTCCAACACTATCGTCATATTGTCCGTCAACAGTTATGGTAGGTACTGCGCTTTTGGTTGCTGACAGACTTCCCATCTTTGACTTTCCTTTCTTTGATTGTTGTGACTCCTCTATCCGTCTGCGCAACTCCTCTTTGTCTCTTTGCACGTCCATGTCATGTAGACAAGCAACGCCAGCTACTGACAATTTCCGGAAGCGCATGATGTTTTCGGTGAGCGTTCCTGTCTTGTCAGAAAAGACATAGCTAACCTGGCCTAGGTTTTCAAGAATGGTAGTAGTATTGGCCACCATGGGCGTGTCAGATATAGGGTCGTACATGTCGTCTTCCTGAAGAAGATAGAGCTGACCCAGCTTGATAATTTCAAGACTGATGTACAGCGATAACGGGATCAGTGTGTTAAACATGATGATGTAGCCAAAGAAAATTTCCTTGAATGGAATGCGTCCATCCCAGAAGCCGCGGCGTCTGATGTACCAAGCAAAGTCTTCAGTGCGGTCTCGCCACAGGTAATAACCTATGGTCAAACCCATAGTGAGCATAAGGACAATAAAAATCTGAACCATGATCATCCTGTTTATGATTGATTGCATGGCAGGTTTCTTGGCCGTGACGTTCTTGTTTGCGTTCATGCGAATCTTGCACTCTTCGCCTGTATTGACAATAATACCAAGCGCTTCGGCCGTGTTACGAAGAGTAGAGCCTCGATAGACAACATTGTTCATGGAGAGGGGTAGGGTTTCGCCATCAACAGTCACGCGGCCATCATAGCTGTAAAGGTCCAGGTTGGGGTTTTCGGAGATGACGGTAGCTTGTGTTGCTCGCAACCCATCCATAGTGTTGCACCGCTCAGCAAGCAAAGGACATGCTTGTTTACTCTTGAGGTTCGTCTCGCCATCGAGAGCCATCGTATCAATGTATGCGATGCCATTGGGACCTGTGGCGTGCAAAAGCACAATGTCAGCCGGGACGGCATCGTCGCGGCGCAATCGAATGACATCGCCCACGCGAACGTGTTGCCATTGAACTGAAGTCCAGTCTCCGTCAGTTCCAACCTTTTTTACGCCTGCAGCTCCCGTTTCAAGATCATCGAGCATGTGTTCTTCGCCATTGCTTGATTCCTTTTCCTTCCTCCTCTTCATTTTCTCGACATGCCGTAGGCGACCCTTCTCGGTGGCTGCGGCTTGATCCGTCAAAATCCAAGCCTCACTGCGGTTCTCAACACGATCAAGCTTGTAACGCCTATAGTCATCGTAACCTTCTTTGCCCATACTGAATGCGACAAATATACCCAGAGGCACAATCGTAGTCCATCGTCCGACTGTACTTAGGCCAGGAATCATCTGAATTGTTCCCACAACCAGGAAATAAAAGTTTCCAAGTTTGCTGAACTGATAGATGAGTTGCTTAGGGAAGAAATCATAGACGGTATAACGACTCGACCGGATGAAGTTACTGATGTAAGGCTTCCCTGAGCGCTCATCGATAAGACCCTCAGCGTTCCGGTTTGGAGGGTTTAGAGGTACGTGACGACCATCAGGTAGAGGCTGAAGAGGCTTTTGGCGAAGTATTGTTTCGATAATTACTTTTTGGTGGAGTTCTCCGAGTTGTTTGCGCGTGCGCTCTTTCCATGTTGGCTTTGCGCTTGGCCCAATCCTTTTCTCACGCCTTTGACGAAGATACTTTTTGATGTCGGCTCGCACCGAAGACTTTTCTCCAGAAGAACTGCCATTGAATGCGACACTAGGCTTGTCGACAGGCGAAATGTCGGTTTGGTCACCGTAGTCGGGAGGAACCGAAAGGTCAGTGGACAATTCGGTTCTCGAAGGAATTGGTCGCAATTCGTATGGTCCGCTTGCTCGTCGACGTGCGCCATCATCGGGTCGTCTAGACCGAGACCTCGAAGCAGATCTCACATTGGTGTCATCGGCTGAAGATCGACGCGGCGGACGATCATTGTTAGGATCCGTGTAAGAGCGTCGTGTATTTCGCGGTCGAGAGAAATTGGTCGATGTTGGCGGATATCGTTCGTCAAGTGCAGCAAGATCGCGAGCTACATCGTCATCATCGTTATTTCCGGGTTGTGGCGGGCGTCGTCCGTTGTTGTCGCTGGGGTAGGGAGCCATGTTAAGGCCGTTGAAACGGTTGGAGCATCTGGAATAAGCGTAGCGAGCAGTGGAGAGGTCGTGTAGTTGATGCCGGTTTCAGTTAGAGTGATAATGTACTGTGGTGTATTGGAACGTGTGGGATTGGTCCTTCAAACTGCAGGTCGAGAACTCAAGTAAGAAAGAGAGTAAGAAAAAAAAGAATAATAGCTCGGGGGAGGATGAGATGAGATTATGTGGATGTTTTAGCAGGATTGAGATGGTTGGGCTGAGCTGGGGTAATGACACTAACGGGATCGTGGACAGCCCGAAGCAGCGATTACTGATTACATGCAGCCCGCAAACTAACGGGGACTCAGGTAAGCATGAAAGCAACACATGCCTTGGTACCTTGGAATTATTTTAATTTATTTGAATTAAGCAAACAACTTCTTGTCAACTACGAACTTACCATTATGACAATGATTATTCTACTTTCTGGATAGTCGGAGAACATTGTCGTCCCGTACTCCGTACTTCCCTCTCGAATCAGACAGACAACGAATTCAGTGAGGCGCAGCAAATCTGCAATCATCATCAGCCCAAAAACAACCAAATCAAATGCCCGTAGCATGTAACAGGGCCCTTGATAACGGACAATGCACTGTAACGCATAAGACAAGCCTGATTGGCGCGGTATGGTCCAGCCAAGTCGCTAACTAATATCTTAATCAACGCCACCAGGTAACAAAATAAGCTTCACTTCTCCAAGTTCCGAGAAATGGGGAAATAACCGTTTCAATGCTGTTGAAATACTTTCTTCGCACTCTCGGGAGATGCCAATTGAGAACAGTTTGACTTTGTCTCTTGTACATGCTCTACAGACATCTTGATTGTGTTGGTGATTCAGTATGCCTCAGAGCTGACCAACATATCACACGTGCAACTCAGATCCAATCATCTCTTTGCCTCCGCCTCGAAACATACGTATATCTGTTTACAGCCACTTAAAATAATAAACCTTGCCGCTTTCTGACATGCATGTACGGATACGCGTGGGAGTTAACGGCGATACGCTGCTACAGATCTCTTGCACGGCCCTTCCATCTACCGGAACAGCCGAAGGACAAACTACCGTGTTATGAGACATTGATCAACCTTTATTTCATCCGGCCTTGGACAAGCTTTATTTAATCAACTGTCACACTCTTCTAAAGCATGGTTTATGCCGTACCCAGCTCCGAGCCATCCGCAAAGCCACCTCGACTTGCACATGTGTATCAATCATGCTTCATAATGACTTAATAACCGATACAGTACTCAGTCACGGTTCACAACAATCACGGCAATAAGTAAAAACTGAACATAAACCCATTTTTATTCCAAGTATTCCACACCAAAACCCATGCCTTCATGTCCGACTGTAGGCTTCCAAGTAACGTCCTATTGACGCCTACCGAGGACAGCAACCTAGCTGCTCATAAACTCCGCAAGGTACTTCCCATGTACCTTGAAGCACAAAAAGAAAACCCTATCCCCCATTAAAGAGTATGATCCAAGGACCCTAAGCAAGCCGCCGGGGCTTTCCCAGCATCCAACGTGATACCACAAAGACATGGTACCAACAACTTATTAAAATACCATCGTCCATAGTTTGTTCTCCAACAATGTGTACGTATAAATTAGGCCCAGGATGACAACGTGCGGTGGTCAAGCAACGTCGCTCGAGGAAGAAAGGCTAAAAGACAAATGCCTTTAGTCCATAAAGTGAAAGTGATGAACAAAAACCACCCAAGAGATAAACGAGATGGGGTAAAAGATTCAACAGAACTGTCTCAACGCGCAAGAAAAGAGTTGGAAAATTGTACGATCGCTGTGTTGTGCCCGACATACATGACCGATCAAGAAGTGTATCGTCATGCAAGTTCATCATGGCCGTAGATGGGGTGAGAATCGATCAAGCTGAGTACTGTAGGCATCAACTAAATATACCCACAGGCATCAAAGCTGGAAAAGATGAAGAATGAAATTGTCCAAAGAAAGTCGCCTACTTAAAAAGGCGGAAAGAAAGGAGATCCCAATGGTATAATATGCCAAACGCCCTGGTATGAGATACATACATTAAAAACACGCCACCAACACCTATACCCGCCCAGTATTGCTGCTTTAGTTTCCTTGAGCATGGGGCATTGCCTCGGGGGATAGGCTTGAAGGATCAACTGCATCGAACTGCACAAGCTGTTCCATATCGAGATCAGTCTGTTGATGTTGAACATATCCAGGAGAAGGAGTGTGCATAGGCAGGTTGATGGTGTGTTTGGAGTACATCTCGTTCAGGCCAGTTCCGTCGTCCGAAACGGCGCATCCATCGTTGACAGGGTACAAGTCGGTTGAGCCAGGGCGTCCCATCATCGACATGGGGGGTGACTGCTCCAAGATGGAAGGCTCACCACCGTTGAAGGAAATGGGAGACACAGACGTAGGCATGCCCTCACCATTGGCCATAGGGGAGAGGAATCCATTGCCGTAAGGGGTGTTGTAGTTGGACTGAGGCACCTCGGGACCAGGAGGGAAAAATCCTGGGCTTTGAGGAAACTCCGCAGGGGAAGCAGTCGTCGCCGACATGGGATACTGGCGCATATCCAAACCAAAGCCTGCCTGGGTGTCGATGCGCAGGTTGGGTGCCATGTTACTGGGAGGCTGGGGCACAGGGGCGTAAATGTGAGGGTTGTGCTGAGGAGGGGGAGGAGCCATCTCCCCAGGAGGCTGGATGTAGAAAGAAGGCATAGGCTGGTTCTGGAACATGGCAAAGTCAACAGGACCAGGAACTGAGCGACTGCGCTGACGCTTGTGGCCAGGGCCAGCACGCATACCGGAGTGCATCTGGTGAATGCCCCATTGTTGCTCTTGGAACATGCCAACATGATGAGGGTTGAAGCTGGGCTGCGACGAGGGTCGGGCGGTTGGGGAGACAGGGGCCGACACAGAAAGGGCGTGAGGGTCGTTGTAGGGATTGGGGTTGTGGCGGTTCATGAAAGACTCGAGCGATACGAGCTTGGCGAGTTGACCGCTGAGAACCTTGGGGTTTCCACCGAGATGGTGAACAAGACACTGAGTAGCCTGAAGATCTTCAGTAAAGTCACCACACTGGAAAAATCCATTTGTGGTGGGCGATGAGTCCATAAAAAAGTTCGGAGGCCTGTTCAATTCAATGACAATTCCACCGAGCTTGGTTGGGTCTCCTTCACCATTCTCGAGGAAGATGTTCTTAATGGATGAGAAGGGGTACTCGATCTTATAGCCAGCCTGTTCGTTGTTGATGTAGTAGGTCATGGTGCACTTGTCAGGTGAGTAGAAGATGATGAGATCCATCGTGTTCTGTCCAACTCGAGTCCATTTTCCGATGCTGAGAGATCGGCAAGTGAGATGATGGATCACTGCTGTTAAGTTAGCGCAAATTCTGTATCATATAGGCAGTCGCAACTCACAAACTTTGCCCTGGCCTCCTTGGTCACCGCCGAGCATCATGTTACCATGGCCAAAGGGCACCAGTCCAGTACGACCAAGGTAACTTCCGCCAAGACCCTTACCAGACTCCATAGCCTGCATGGCAAGATAAGCTCGCATCGATTCAGGAATTGAGTCAATATCTTCGCCAGTCTCCAGGCTCTTCTTGGCCAACAACTTGATCTTGGCACGTCTAGTAATGTTAGCAGGATTGTCTAGCAAAGCCAGAATATGCCATACCTGTTCTGGAACCAGATCTGAACAGACCTCTCGGTCATGTTGATTTCCTCAGCAATTCTCTCACGGACAGTAGCGGTAGGTGTGGGGTTGTTGTTGAATTCCATCTCCAAGGTTGTCAATTGATCTTGGGTGGCACGCTGTCGCTTCTGGTTCTTTTGCTGTTGAGTGAGAGTGCTCTTGCGAGGGGGTCGTCGTGAAGCAGAGTTGCCACCGCTGGCAGAGGGAGAGGGAGACTCCCTCTTCATGCCGGCTGAGACAGGAGTAGGAACGGATGGTGAAGATGTCGTGGGTGTGGTGACCTCCTGGACACTGCCCAGAGACATGGATTGATCCATTTCCGTGGCCATTGTGAAAAGTAGATCGCGGGTATGCGATCACTTTATTGATAGAGATTATAAGATAAAATAAAAAGTGGTCGAGATATCGATTGCCGGAACGCGAATATACAAGCGGGTGTCGTTCGATTAAGCTTGATTCACAAAACGCGTGGTAAGTGATCGGTATTATCTGGCAGACTTAAGAGACAGGGACGGAGCCGAAGTCGAAAAGTCGTTGCAAGGGATGTGGTTAATGGTTGTTGATTCGGTTATCAGTACAGATAAAGAATGTAGTCCTGATTCTTTTTAGAAAACAGGAAGAATGAAGTATCGTTATGGCGGATTGGTTGGTGGTCTCGAACGGTTTCGACGTTTTTAAAACGTTGTGGGCGGGAGACAAATCTGGTGTAAGAGCTGTTTGAGCTTGAGTGAGCCTAAAGAAAGGAATGGACCCGGAAAGAGTGACGGGAACCGAATATGGCTTGGAAGTTTGAATATATCAAGAGAGTGACTATAAGGAAAAAAAGAATGAACAAAAGGACGAGGGGGAAGAAGCAGAAGAAGCGGTCACAAGGAAGGAGTGGACTGGCGATGCGAGATTGAAAAGAGAAACGGGGGGGAGTTGGGGATG
>JAATNT010000076.1:0-204292 GCA_020137375.1 Fusarium chaquense
TACCGTTCGATCGCGCTCGTCCCGGGCTTTCAGCTCGGCCCCAATGTCGGAAATAGCACCGCTATCTCTGCCTCCACTATCTACTCGGCGGCGGTTTTTCTCATTGATACGGGGAGGGGGCGGTGGACGTTCAGTCTCATTGTAGGATGGGGGCGCGTCGTGGATTTGGGGGACGAGGTCAACGAGCTTGGCTCCGGTACCGTGGTACATGCTCGCAAGGTCGTTTTGGTCGCGAAAAGGTATCAATCCACCTCGGTTCACTGCGTCGTGAATGGATTGGAGATGATCATTTGATAGCTTCTTGTCGTCTATATACACTATAAAAGCTCTCGCAGCGGACAGCGTGCGGATAGCATCGATGACTTTGCCGGACTGTGCGCGCGCTGGCGCCAGTGGTTCGTTCGCCGAGATGGGGGCGAGGATCTGTGCGGACTTTCTTATTCGAAACACAAGGCGATTTATTCGGCTATTGAACTTTTCCTTCACCACGTCGGGAACCGTAGTGGCAGAAGCGAACTCGAACGATGTGATCGATGATGGATCAATGGACATTGTGATAGAGGTAACTCCTTCGATGCCCTTCAGATTGACGGGGAAGCGAAGTTCAAACAAAGCGCTTTCACTCAACCGAGTTTTAAGTGTAATGTTGTCGATCTTCGGATCCGGCTTAGCCAGATAGTGTGTGGCACCGTCGCAGTCCCACTCGACGACGACGGGTACGATCTCGTCGATGTCAAGACATGGCGAGGAAGTTGGAGAGGACATTCCTGAACCGGCAGGTATCTGACTGCCCTAAATTTGAGGAAACAAAAATAGATAAACTAGGAATATGGTCTAGATAGCATAGGCTAGCCTAGTAATTTCCTCCTTGCTAGCTTTTGTGATACGCTGAGGCTGGAATATATCATGAGCAACAATTACCAAAACACGTACCTGCAGACCTCGACAGAACACGGACAAAGGGACCCAGACTCATCGACAGGCAACCTATTGATCTTCAGCACGCTGCAAGACCAAGCAGGTCCCTTCTGCGGAACCCGGTCCTTCCAGCAAAAGGAGCAAAAAAACGCTCGTTTGATGGGTAGGAGTCGGCAATTATAACGCCCACAGCGATGAGTATCCGGATACTTGAGCGTGTATGAAGAGGGTGTATCGTTTGATCGAGGATTATGGCGATGGATTCGACGCGACACGGACAAAGAGCACCAGGTTCGCTGACAGGCAATCTAGTAGTCTCCAGCACGCTGCAAGACTAATCCAATGGTTTCCAGCACGCTGCGAAACCAAGGAGATCCCTTCCACAAGCCCCGAATGTTCCAACGAAGGGAGAGGCTAAGGCGCGCGCACTCGTTCGATGGGTACAGGTCGGAGGTTTATTACGGCAGTAGCGCGAGTCGGCCGGCGTCTTTGAACGTGATGTGTTGTCGTATTGATGGTTCAACGAGCGTGGTGATGATGATAGTACGAGGTTGGGAGAGCTGAAATGAGCGTGAAGGCAGAATATGTGGGTCTTTAGTCACATGACCTTGATGCGGTACGTACCATTTTCGAGATAGCACTGCGTCCTTGCACTCCTGTGAAGGGAAATAGAATTCGATAATGAATGGAAAAAATTGAACAACAGAAGTTTCTCCAGTGAAAAGGCGCTAAGTAATTGAGAAAGAGAACCATATCGCCATGACTTTGTTACTGAAAGTGGCCTACTTTTGTTCCATAAAACTGGTGACCACTTTCTCTCCTACATTGGCTTACTAAGACAGACTGGTGAGGATGACCACGGGTGACAAGTTAATCCGACCGCAGCGAACCACCACCTACCCTGAACTGGCTCTGAATGAAGTTAATATTGAGGATAATGGTTTCACACAATCCTTACAGTAAAGAAAATTGCTCGTTTAACTAAGTCAGTACTATGGCGCATAATATTATTGCTATTTTAGTCAAAGTCGAGATGTTTATTGCTGACAAAGCGCCATGTTTTTACTCCTCTTTACCCGAAAATTGTTGTGAGCAACTTGGGTTTTGTAAGCCAACCGAAGCTCATCGCTAGTGAATCCTCAGCTGCATTGTGTTACACATCCATTAGAACCACTCAACACCCCAAGTCATGCTGTTTATTCCACTATTTCGACGCAATGAATGACAAGTGCCTGTTCTTGTTAGCAGAACTTGTCCGCTAATTGTTCTTCAAGCAGAAACAGCGCTAAGCCGATTCTATCATCTGACGAGAGTGGCTTTCTAACACGGAAAACTCGCGTCCAGGAACGTGTCGGACTTGCAGACTTGTAAGAAAGGTAGTGGTTGGAAAAGCCTAGCTTCCAGTATTGGAGACAGTGTCGAGACCATAATGACGCCCTTAAGGCGACCTACTGAGCCATGAATAATCCAAGCTAAACTGAATATGGTATAAGTCTACGAAGGGGGTAATTGGATTTGAGAATCACCACGTGCCTGACGGAGTAAAATGCGCAAAACCAGGGGCAAGAACCCCTTTCGTAGACTTATACAGCGTCGAGCAACCACTGTAGAAATACTCTTGAGTACCAACAAACCAATCCTCAGCATGACTTGATTCCTCACCATCCTTCTCGTCCCCTGTACTGATCCGCATTCACAGCCCGCAGCATGTAAAAGGCTGATCTCGACTCATCTATCTGCGCCCTTCTTGGCAGGTAGATTAAGTCCAGGATACTCAAAGTCCATCAATGTTCGAAATGTCTGCAGATTACCTACAGTGGCAGCAGTGTCAAGAGCGTGTCCGCAGCTATCTTCGGATAGATAGTCGGCTCCCAGCTAAACAAGGACTCGCTGCGTACCATGTGCATTAGACATGACCGCGCTGGGAGGCATTTGGCCGCGTTACTAGGTGCAATAGTACAGATACCTAAGTGGGAAATATGTGGAATTAAATATATAGATCTAAACTGGTCGCCAGCTTCTTATGGCCTGCTTGTTGATTGATCTAGACTACTAGTTTTATTATGTCTCTTTTCTCAACCTATGGTGTACACGCTGCATGTCGTATACCCGACTGAACCTATAGCGTCTGCGCCCGTCTCAGCGAGATCTCTCCGTCACCAGCCCGACCCAATTGGCCCGATCAATTGATCGATGTAAGGCATAGCCTGTGAAACTACTTAGAAAGGAGACAATCCCGCGCTAGGGCTGAAACTTCCGAGTGGCTTCAGATTTTCAAAAGCGATTCACTCTTAGTGTGACCCCTTTTAAGATTGCTTCTGTAGGATAACCTACATGAATGTCATTAAGTATGGGCTGGCTCCCTTAACCAGCTTCGCAGCTGGTTTCTAATTCTTGTTATTTTGCCTTACCACTATGGTATCGAAAAGTGTATTGGCTCTCTTTTCTGCAGGCCTTCTTGGCTCTGTTGGGGCTTATCAAGACCTGGCGGGTTTGCCAGAAACATGTTTACAAGAAACAGACTGCATAACGTATGTAACGACAATCGTTGTTCCAGTTTCTACAGGGGACTCTGAACAGAGCACTGAAGTTCTATCCTCTGTTACCCTGAGCACTGTTACAACGGGAGTGCTTTCATCAGAGGATGTACTTGTATCGACCTCAACACAATCCGAAGTCTTCTCGAGCGCATCGACCACCACTTCGAATGTTCCAGTGCCACCGACACAGTCATCTAAAATTTCCTCCATCGCTTCTGATACATCTGTCGAATCAACGGCAACATCTTCTTTTCCCGTGTCGAAATCCTTTCCCACGACATCTGATTTGAGCGCAGAGCTCTCAATCATCCCAACAATCATTTCATCCCTTGTGACAACGTCTGAGGAAACCTCTACACTTGTCGAGCAAACAACATCAGACAACTCTGAAGGAACAAGCAGTGATGCCATATCTACACAATCTCCGAGTACTTTCGTCACAGCAGATCCAGTCACCGGTTCAGGCACAACTACCCAATCCCTCAGCACCTCAGCAACGGAAACAGCTACCTCAACAACATCCCAGGCAATTACCACAAGCTCCGGTATTAGCACTTCAAAAGTTGAAAGTACTACTGAGACCACCTCGGATATAAGCACAACCACCACTGAAGCCTTGACTACTTCAGATATCGAAACTACCACCACTGAAGTCTTGACTACTTCAGATATTGAAACTACCGCCAACGAAGCTTCGACTACCTCGGATATTGAAACTACTACCACTGAAGCTTTGACTACCTCGAATATCGAGACTACCACTACCACTACAGAGGAAGCTACTACTACACTCCCTTCTGGAGCATGTGGCAGCGTCTTATCTAGCCCAATACTGATATTTTCGCCGGCGAATGCCGTTGACGACTCTTCTGCAGAAGTCTCTTTGCCATTCGCAATCTCAGGGTTCGGGACTTCTGGAAGTAATATCTGGGTCAGCACCAATGGCTTTCTAACAGTCAACTCTGCCACTGGGTCTAGTGCCTTTGCTAATCAGCCACTTCCCTATGACGGTGTAGCGCCCTTTTCGGTCTTTCCTTACTGGGATGACCTGGCGATCGTGGGTGATGGACAAGATCGGATCGAGTATGAAGTCACAGGTCATGATGGAGAGCGTAGCGTTACCATTAATTGGTGTGTTAAAACGCTCGCTCAACTAGATGCAAAGTCGAATCAGTTCACAGCCACCTTTTACGAGAACGACCCGGGTATAGCTCTATTGCGTTATTACAAGACTGCGCAGGAGGGAAGCTCCGCAACCGTTGGTGGCCAAAATAACGATGCAGTTGCCTTTGTGCAGTATGAGTATAATCAACCTGATTCGGTTCCGGGTATGTAATTTGTACGCCTAGACATGAATGGAGCAGGGTCTTTCACTACTGGGACGTTTTAGAGATCAAGAGGGAGTGGAATCTCTAGACAGAAGGAGGACACAAGGGATTAGACTAGAGAGTAAGAAGAGGGAAGGTTCTTCTTTGTTGTTAATAATGTAGTATATCTTTTATATTCTCAACCTTGGAAGATCATTATATAATCTTGTAGTATAGTAGAGAAGCAGTTTTAAATAAAGGAAGACTACTCGTATAAAAAGGCATTTAATTATGGAATAAGCATTCGGTAGAATTAACTATCCGATATGTTACTGATCGAGCCATCTACATTTAAAAATAGCTCGTGCCGATAAACCGTAACAACACCAAATAAGAAAGCCACGTAACGTGGTGATGAAGCTCGGAATACGGCATCGTGAAGTGGAACCCTCCCAGGTACAATTAAATGTCAGTGCCTGAAAAGACAGTGGATCTGTTGACTGCTCCGCCTCTTCAAAGGACCTCGTCAATGTTTCCCCAGATTGTTCCAGACCTTGGACCCCTATTATTCATACGACCGAGCCACTGACGTACAAGTCTAACTACCGAATGGGAATTAGGGCGGGTTGATCTACGGTGCACCCAATCCCGGCAAGTTCCAGATCTGGTCATTCCAGAAGACGCACTCGCACTAAAATTGGCACGCTCTGCCATGTATCCGAGAATTGTTTGACTTGCTCGTATACCGGCACCGAGAGAAATTAAACGGATGGTGACATTGAATATCCTCACATTTTGTATTTGTGATTCTATGCAGTACGTAACATGGCATGCAACGTGATGAGACCATACACAACAAACTCTAGGCTGCCAACTTTATATATCAATACATAAACTCTGTACAAGCTTTCAAGAGTCTACCATGCAGTAACTTCATTCTTTTTCCCATCTCTCCTTTGTCTCTGTACCCATAATTCACTACGGCCATTATGTCCGGAAGAGACCACAGGCCCCATCCCAAGATCCAGACCCTGGAAAACAACTCCATCTCCCCTCTCCTCCCCCATGGCTCTCTCATCCTAGCATGCAGCATCGTCGCCATAGCCCTTATCGCCAACTGCCTCGAAAGATGGATTCTTCCACGCACCTACAAGAGAGTCTACCCAGCCCTCAAGTTCGGCAGAGATGAGCGACGGCGCCGCTCGTTTGCCTATTTCCACGTCGGCGCCGTTGTACTCATCTCTCTTTTGATGTCGACTGCGTATCCTATGATGGAATTTCTTGCTGGTGACGCGGTTTTAAGCTCGCCTTTGGTTAAAGGTGGTTCTGTCACGGTTGGCGACCATCTGCTGGTCGCGACAGAAGTTTACTGCGCCTATTATCTGTTCGAGATGTGCTTCCGGACAAAGTTTGCGAGCTATATCAGCATTGCGCATCATATTGGGTTGCTTGTTATTGCACAGACGGCGTTGAGTCTTTTCGCCAATCCGAAAAAGAATCACGAAGCGACGTTAGAATTTTATATGTGCATGGTCTGGGGTATATACACCCATCTGCTTTTCCTAGCGCTACTATGGCCCATTACTGACATGTATTACTAGGTTCTTTCGACGTAGTGGTGGAGATACCCATCTTCATCTCCATGATTCTTTGGCGCATAAAACGAGATAATCCTGTGTTCTTGTCTCGTATGGCGTTCGGATGCTGCATTTGGGTGGTCGTGGCGGCTGTCACTGAGACCATCGTTACGATATATCTTCTTAATAGTTCTTGGAGACAGTGGGGTGTCTCTTGGAAAGTCATCACGCCGGTCGTATTTTCGCTCTGGATCACCACGCAATTGTACGGTGCGACGCGGTTATACGCGATGGGTCGCGGGGAATATCGTAAAGTCAGGGGCAAGTCGGAGAGCCAGGAAGACCTGTCGGTTTGAGATCGGGACGGGACACTGTGTTTGGTCAAGCGTTTTGTACTCATATGGAGGCGTTTTCGTATATTTGCTACACATAGATAACTCGAGGCTCGCAAGAGCTACAATTGAGTTGACTTCTACCATCATCGTGGCTCTTCAATGTCTCTGTCACCGGTGTTGCGCAAATTTCCAAATACTACGGACTTGATTGGGACTGAGTTTGGTGTAGGTTCAACTTGTAGGGCTGAAGCTATGGAATCTTTAAGTTCGAGAGGCGAGAAAAACAAATGTGCATTGATACCTCTTGAGACACCAATGGATCTGAAAGTTAGATGATGATAAGCCCAATAGCTTCCTTATTACAAAGCCTTGGCCCAGTTAATGGAGAAGTAGGTGGAATACGTCTGAAAACAGAGCGAGAAACAAAAATCTCAAGGAAGGCATAATCATGAGCCATCATCTCGCGGATATCAAGGGTTTTCCTTTGAAATTTGGCACAATGAACTATGAATTGAAAGGGTGAAGCTGAATTGAAAGGCGGTCAGGAGATTGACACCTCAGCCGCAACAACTACAAATGCAAGGGAGAGTCTGCATTCCAGCTCATGCTCTGCCCTACAAGAGGCTGCTAAAGTGGCTGGCTGGACCTGGTTCTCGGCCTACCAATATCTGTCTTATATTAGCTAATGGGTTTAGCACGGTCTTAAATCAAATGTTGTTGTGGAACATATTGGCCAGTCGAAACATGCATTGGGCACAAGGCAGAGACATCTCGTTTAAGTGCCAATACACTTTAATTATCACCGTAGGAAACCGTTGGTGGCTTGACCTTATATATGGCTTCAATCTGTTGGCGGCTTCACATGTGTCGATGCATGCATACCTCAATCAATAGCCACTGGCCCCTGGCAACACCTGGAAATTGTGTCTTTGGTTTTGAAGTTAGCATTCCTCTGGCTTAAGAGTGGTCCTCCCTTGACTCTATATTATGAGATAGCTACGGTCTCCTTTCAAAGCATTTTCTTGGTAGTTGCTAATATCTGTATTGAAATTATGAAGTGGCAGCTCCTCCTCGCCATTGCCAGCTCGGCCACCGCCCAAGAACGTATTGGAGAGCCTGAAGTCGTTGATGGAGTGTGGTGTTATACATATCTCTCGTCTTATCTTGTCGCTGTAGGTGCCGAGACCGCTGAAGCAGCAATCCCAACAGCGCAGAATCTTCCGTCAACTCAGCGAGGAATACTGCCTCCCTATTTTACGAATCGATCGACTTCTACTTTTCCATCGACATTTCATGCGAGCGTTGAACCTTCTTCTGCGTTCGAATCTACCCTCGAAGTATTGACGGAATCAACCAATATTATCGGAGAACCTACCCTTACGACTGGTCTATCCTTCCCGTCTACTCTTCCTATACCGACCGATGAGGAAAACCTAGGAGTAACGACAACACAGTCTGGTATCGGTACAGAAACGTCAACCGCAGCGTCTGCTACTAGCTCTGAAGCTGTATCTGGACAGGATGTCATCTTTCTCGTAGTTCCTAGAGTTAGTAACGAGAGAAGAGGCCTTGGAAAGAGAGCCACGGGAGGCTTTGTCGGTAACGAAAATACCTCCAACGTCAGAGTTTGCACAAATGCCGCCACCTTTACACTGGCTGGAGGACAACTCTTAGATTCCGGAAACCCTATATACTACAACGGCGAGGCCTTCAAAGAGTTGGGAGGCCAGGAAGAATCGCCAGATGACGCTGTTACAAGAGAGTTCGCAAGTGTTGCTGGAAGCCTAGTATTTGCCAGCAGCGCCTTACCTAACGGCGAGGCAGGCTTTTGTCAGGAACCCAACAGTGGTCAAGTGTTCATTACGTTTGGGTCAGGCCCGTCAGGCTGCATCCCTATCACACTACGCGTCTACCAAGGTAAGTCGCCCATCAGTGTTCAAAGCCTCAACTAACCCTCGACAGTTGAGCAATGTCAAGATGGACGCATCGTCGGTATCGATGTAACAAGCTCTGCCAACATTGAGTCGACTCAGCTGTCTTCGATCGTCGAACCGACAACGACTGTGTCTCCGTCTTCCGTCTCTACAGTATCGTCTTCGATAGCTGTCGGAGGTCCTTCTGCACCTACTGAGGTCTCATCATCCACGGATACATCATCGATAGAGGCTTCTGTTTCACAATCTCCTTCATCTTCTTTTTCTTATTCTGTAACACCTACCAGACCTATCGCGTCATCTCTTCCCGTCATCTCTTCAATTGAGAGTTTTATAAGCACTCAAACTATTAGCTCCACTTTCTCATTAGACTCCTCAATAAGTCTAAGTGAAACGTCTACAGATCTTCTATCTTCATCTGAACCCGATCCACTTGGCACATCTACAACGGCAGTTATATCAACCGAGTCCTTGTCAACATATATATCAGCCACAGAAGTATCGAAGGAATCCACCGAGACCTTCCCAACTGACTCAACATCTACCTCGTCCGAGATATCCACTACAACTGCGGAAGCCAGCACATCTGGGCTAACCACTACCACTGCTGACACTTCAACCACAACTGAATGCAATAGCATTATTCCTTTGACAACAGTGGCTTTGGCAAACCCAACGCCGGTTTTTGATGACGGCATTGAATATGATGACGAGTTTTCCGTGGTTGGCTTGCCCTGGGCTCCTAATAACTCAGGCGGCACCACTATATTCATCAGTGTGAATGGGGTCATGTCAATTCCTGATCAAGAAGTATATCCGGACGCTGCTGGAAATGAAGCACTCAAGTCTTCTACTCTTCCCCCTTGGTCTCTATTACCGTACTGGGATGATCTTTATGTTGATCCCAGTCAAGGTCATACCATTGTCTACGAAGTGTTTGAAGGCATTTATGGTCGCCAAGTTACCTTTGAGTGGGTTGTAGGAAAACGAAATGAAGATGGCATCTTTCATTTCGACGCTACCTTGTATGAGGATTACCCCAATGATATGGCATTTCAATACTACACGATACCAGATTCTGGAGGGAGTACAACAGTCGGTTACCAGACTCCGGTAAACTCGGGATCCTTTGTCCAATTCTCATTCAATCAGGCCGGCAAGGTCCCTGGCGGGCTTAAACTCAACTTGGTCACAGTTCATCGAGTACCGTGGCCAAGCACTTTTGATAACACTGAATGTGGCAAGGGCGCCGATCGATTATAAACTGGTATTTGATTCGACACGTCCTGAGGATGAATTGAGCCTGACCTGGAGGATGACGAAGAGCGGTTATGGATAGAATTTGGCTGTAATACAACCGTATCTCTGCTTCTCTTCGTAATTGTCTGTGCCGTATGGCAATGCTAAATCTGGTTGCTTACGGTAGGATGCCGAGAAGATTCAGAGACTCTGTCATGGTCACTATTCTTACTTCAACGTCAAACCAAACGATGTTTTTAGATTTCGCCGCTACGTTTGCAAGGATACATTCGGCAGATAGCCTGAAAGCAATGTTCATGCACAACCCCGTCCCTCGTAGCTAATGCATAGCAGCCAACACAATGTAGTCCGCCGGCAGTGCATTTCTTTACGCAAGCAAACGACGACACGACTAACCACAGTACCATGACAGGATCTCTCTAAACAAATGTAGTCGGGCTTTAAGTGATCTAAGACCCCGCGACTCCGGGAGTCGGTTGTTGCTTCTCCACCGAAACAGAAACAGAAACCGAGACCGAAACCGAGACTGGCCTGTGCAGCTAATCAGAACCCTAGCGTTGCACAAGATAAGAGGTCAGACCCAATGATCCAGACTGAGCTTTGAGCTAGGCTTACGAAGTATGTAGCTTTACTACGTCTCTTAGAGTTTTACCCATCTTGTAATGCTCAGTTTCGAGTAATAATAGAATAAGCACTTAGGCTGTGCAGAAGCAACACAGCCGCGTTACGGTAGTTTTCTGAGATATGTAGCAGATTGATTTCAAGACCTGCTGTCAATGCTAAGATTTATAAACTCTTGTTGTCGCCATTGCTTTTATGCTTCGTTATCAACATCTCCAACCTCAGCTTTCTCATCTCATCTACAATAATCTCTAGACATTCTTTATCTCTTAAAATCTTCAAAATGGTGCCTACATTTATCAAGAGAATGGAGCCATTCTTCGCTCTCCGAAACAAGATCCCGCTCCAGATCGTCCAGATCATTCTTATCGTCGCCGTCATTTCTCTATCTGGTGCAAGACTTCTGCTACCCAACAGACCTCCCGGTCGCTCCACTACCATTGGTCTTGGCATGGTAAGATAGTTCTGCGGCTCAAAATGTTGAAATCTAACTTGCCAAGGGTGCCAAGTCTCTCATCATCCTCTCCTATGAGATGCTCACCGAGCATATCAGCCGTTTTCGTCGCTGGGGCAGCCTCAAGGCTTACTTCATCCTCAACGCCATGGAAGTTGTGTTTTGGGCCGCTGTTGCTTTTATGATGATTCGCGGAAATTCCAATGTCTGCATTGGAACAAGTTGTGTCCTAGGCTGGATTGTGTTTGTACTAGCCGGCATTCTTAGGTATGCCATCTTCTCACCCCCAGACATCGGAAGCTTTTTAACAAATTAGCCCTATGGCCAAATACCTTGCGGTCGTATGTTATCTGGATTGGCGATTCTTCAAGAAGCACGGTATCCCTCGTGGCTCGGGATTGACCAAGGCCCAAGCTGAGCCATTCGACACTCTTGGCTCACATCGCTCGATTCAAGTTTAAGATTCGAGATGTAGGAACGAGATGAGATGGGGTGTTAGACGGGATTTGATCGTATTGGTCAACGACGGTCAGGTTCCTGGAAAGGTATAGGGCGTGTATTTGAAGGGACATTATTGAGGTTATCACAATTTGGTGGTGCAAACTATGCCATTACTGAGTTTTTCACTTGTTTTCATATGTTCTTTTTTTTTTAGACTATCAGAAGAAAAGAGAAAAAAAAAAAAAAGCTTTCTAAACACAAGTCTCACATTCAACAGCTTCCATACACCACTGAAGTAACGACCTCCATTGTGGATCCATCTCCTTCCAAATATCTAGAACAACGAATTTCCCCCATTTTCTCATATACCAGGTAGACCTCCCAGCCTGATTTAGCACGACACAATAATGTGCGAGAACACAAAGAGCAATGGGGTGCCGTTGTCTAATAAAATCTAAGAATTCCGCACTCACAGACAAACACAATGTTAGAGCAATACGCAAGTCCGGATTGGGTGTTGTTTCGATACTTTTCTCAATCCACGTGATGGCTGATATAATAGAGTCTCGACATAATGAAGCCGTTGCAGGCTCGAAGCTATCCGGGACGGTGATCTGTCGAAGCTGCAGAATAACAGCTGAAAGAACTGGCGTCGGCTCGCAATGGTTTCCTCTAATAAAAAGTCCCCCAAGTTTACTTTGATTGAGTGTCGGCTGATATCTGTTCAAGATGTCATTCATGCCACGAATTAAGACGAAGACATCCAGAAGATCATCGATGCCAGGCGATTGACCACAATTCTGTGTACTGAAACGAGCGAAAGCGCCAATGGAGAGTAACGAAGATGCGAGAAATATTTCCACGCAGCTATCTTCAGAGACGGACCCAATAGCTGATCGAAGGCCTTTGATAGCCTCATTTTGGTGTTGCGAAGCGCATATAGGAAATTCCGGGCGATCTGGATTCAAATAGGCGAGGTGATATGCAGAAACTGACAAAACCTGATGTAGCAGATAAACATGTCGCAAGGCTAGCTTGGGCATCTCGATTTGCCATATTTGGTGAAGTTCATCAGCACGCGGTAAAGTCAGATAAGTGCATGTTGAATGGTGATGCATTAGCTCTAGATCCGTGAGCCATGTACTCTGTGCTATGGCCTCCTGGCCTGTCATAAACTTGGCCAAGTATGGCAATGGATCTGGGCTGGCAGCGACGGATATCAACAAGTCGCTTCGCTGGGAAGTTTCTCCTAGAGAGTGGGTCTACGCTACTAGGTAAGGCACGTTTATTTACAGCGAGTATGGCAACGACTAACCTTTTCAGCTGGAGGTCCTTTAGACCGCGATCGTGCATCCGAAGCATCCGCATAGACACACGGTACCCCGTGTCTCGCACACGCAGTGCATGGCTGATTCTCATCGCACTGCAAGATGTTGTTAGAAACACTTTTCCATCTAGGTACAAAGGGGGATGGATACCTTGACCCGGCGTTGCTTGCACATAAGGCAACCCCTTCGAGACTTTTTGTAACCTAAGCGAGGCGGCATGGTATGATCCAGGGTCCCTTTTGGACTGTCACTAACTGCGATGTTGTTCTCCCCAAAGAAATATTGCCAAGGGATGTACTCAGTAAGTGAGCGTGGGGTGGGGGTATCATTGGGGATTATGTTGATGAGGATGAAATGAAACAAATTGACTGAGTCGGTCAGTGGAGATTGATCTAACCAAGTGCCGTATTTGCTTATGTAAAATTATAACCGGGTTCCTTCTTCCCTACAGCAGGTCCCTCGTAGGCCCATGGATTCTATATGCCGTCTTCTCCACAAAGAGTGCTTTCTAGCGTGAACTTCGCTGCCCTCATTTTAAACATACAAAGAGAGAGAGTGCTGTTAACCACTTCATTCATATATCTCACCTTGGCCAGATTTGCTTAATTAAATCGTGTGCGTCAAGTGCCCTTTCTCCCTTATCCATGAAATCTGCCATAGATATATTGTATTTAGTAAGTAGATTGATAGCTGTGGACTTACCATCGAGCAACTCTTCCTGAATTATTATCAAGAGGGATAACCTACAGGTTAGCAAGTCGATGTGGTTAGTATAACTATCCAGTCTGTACACTTGTTAATTGTGTTACAATAAGAAAGTTTTCGGTATCGGTTTCGGTCTCGTTCTAGCCCCTTGTCCGTGCGCTAAGCCTACTAGTTTATGCTAAGCGTCGTACGCGAAGACAATACGCGTATTCACGCAGTGACACTCTTCATGTAACACTGTTTTCTGCTTTCAGCAGTGCTTTGGTTTATCACTCTTGCGTCGTAACGACAAAGAGCCCAATCAAATACGTCTTAATAAAAAGTAGCGAGACATTGATAGTTGCGCAGAGGCCGGCCGGTAATGGCTTTCTGCCCGAAGCCGTGTCTAAATCTGGCCATGGGTTGTCGACCAGCAGCTGTTCTTACATGCTATAAGATAGCCACATTTGGCTGCTCTCTTATGGCTTGGTTGAGATACAACTACCTTTACAGCAATACATCTTCATAACTTATCGCGCAATTTTTACCATGGGCAACACACAATCTCTAGTCGATGTCGCAGCGAACCGATGGCCAGTGCTTGTCACTGCACTCCTCGTCTGCTTTGTAGCCGCCATCGCCCCCAAGATCGGGATTGTGTTACAGCTTTGGAGTATTCCAATTATTGGAGAGGAGCTTGGGAGTACCGAAAAGCGCAGAAAGGTATACTTAGGTGGAGCCCGAAAGTTATATTACGATGGGTACCAGAAGGTGAGAATACTCATTAGGGTAGACATTATGGAAATAGCTCACGATTCGGTAGTTCAAGAATGGAATCTTCAGGATTACCACCTTCCGGTGTAGGTCCTCATGATTTAGGCGCCTAGGATAACGAAACTGATGTCGTTAGCTTCTCCGACGATTGTCATCTCACCTGATTTTCTCCCTGAGCTGAAAAAACTACCCGATGATACCTTGAGCATGGAAGCCGCGGTTGACGAGGTTAGTATTACCGAAGGGAGAGGCTACGTCCATCTGTTCACCAGTCAATAGTCGATGGAGACCAAGTACACCAAGATCGAGACGTCTGTACCCATTATCCCGCATACTATCAAAGGAGAACTGACTCCAGCACTATGTAAGTATGCATGAAACTGCGAATTAGATTCTCTAATATCCGAGTTGACGGTCTTGTCCAAGTCGCTAATCGTGTATAGCTCGACTGAGTACAACTATCGCGGATGAAGTCAAACAGTCCCTAGAACTTTCCATACCCTCATGTGAGGACTGGACTAAAGTCAACATCCACCACAGCCTCCTCCGTATCGTCGCAATGGTATCGGGTCGCGTATTTATCGGCCCAGAACTTTGCCGTTCCGAACAGTACCTCGATGCTGCCATTAATTATACTATGGAAATCATGAGTGCCCAACGAGCTGTGCAGAACATGCGACCCTGGCTACGACCATTTTTGGCCCAGAGGCAGCCTGAGATCAAGAAGCTTTACCAACGAATTGCAGAAGCTGAGGCGTTTCTACAGCCTGTGGTAAAGTCAAGACTAGAGGCTATGGATGACCCGTCATACGAGAAGCCAGATGACTTTCTGCAGTGGCTAATCGACGGAAAAGACAGGTTTCCAGACAAGAATAGTCAGAACCTCGCCAAGGTTCAACTGGGCCTTACCTTTGCAGCTGTGCATACTACGACACTGACTGCCACTAACGCGTGAGTCTTGCCTTTTGTTTCCTTGGATGAGTCGCTAAACCGAAGATAGTTTTTATGATTTGTCAGCCTTGCCAAAATTGCAGACAGAACTACGAGATGAGGTTCGGGAAGTGCTCTGTCAAAGTGGAGGCGTCTTCACAAGCAATGCTTTACAAGCCATGAAGAAGATGGATAGTTTTCTCAAAGAGACTCTCCGAGTCCATCCAGCGACAATGGGTAAGGCATGACGCAGATTTGGTGGCTCTCAGGTACTAATTCGAACCTCACAGTTTCCTTCCAGCGTAAGGTCTTGAAGCCGTTCACTTTATCGAACGGCCAAGTTATTCCGGCCGGTCTAACGATCGAGATACCTGCCGTTGCAGTTAACTCTGACTCCTCCATCTTCCCACACGCAGACCTATTTGACCCGCTGAGGTTCTACAGACTTCGCACCCAAGCCAAAGACGAGGGGTCGGTTGAAAAGGCGGCAAACAACCAGTTAGTCAGCGTGAACCAGAGCAGTCTGACTTTTGGCTACGGTAGGCATGCCTGTCCTGGTAGGTTCTTTGCTGCGAACGAGATCAAGATGATTCTGGCCCATGCACTTCTGCGATATGATGTTAAGCTGGTTGGCTCAGAGACCAAGAGGTATCCTAACATGGAGTTTGCACATATGGTGGGTTGATATAGCCGCAGTGGCGGTATAAATGCTAATTAGGGATACAGTCTATCCCGGATCCATCTCGGAGTCTCTTGTTCAAGGCCATTGAGGTTTGAAAGGCTATATTCAGCCAGGAGGATGGAATATGTATTCTTTGCATCATATCAGCTTTCTATATGGAATCTGCCAGGACGATAGCTAGAATAACCAGGAAAGAGGAAGCGTACAAATGGGACAGGGTAAATGAGAAGCAAGTAGAAAGCAATACAATACTTCTTATTGAAAGAAGCTAAGCTGGCATGGTTGATTAGTTGAGCGCTGATGAGACTGATGTATGAAGAGTGCAGTGGCCAACCCTTGGATCTCAATGGTGTATGCTCGAGGATGTATTGAGAGACCTACATGGTAGAAGAAGTAATGAATATACATGCCACTACAATTCAACCGACTGCCACATCGTAGCTACTAATGAAATAGCTGGTAGGTGTTGTCCAAGCCATATAGCTGAGGATTATAGGTAGATTGCACGTGTCAGCATCAATACCGTTCTACTGGCTGAAAATTCTCGTAGGACAACTATAATCAGATCAAACCATCTGGGGCGGATGGTTGTCAGTACGAGACGCAGCCAGGGAACTCAGGAACCCGAGAACCCAGTTCGTGAAGATGAGCTTGGCGTTCATAGATACGCGGAATAAACTCTCGACAGCCCAACTAGGCTGACACGGATGCATTTCTAGAATCTTTACGGCCGCGTTTAACAAATATACGCGCATCAATTGCCGTGTGTCTAATTAAACTGCCATGCGCTTGTGGTAATTTACTAGGCGCAGACCCGGTTTCGGTTTCGGTTTCGGTCCCGGTTTGCGCCAACTTAGCGGCCCGGGCATGATTCAAAGCCGACATCACCGGTAGTCATTACGGTTTGAGTTACACAGATTGCCTTTTAATTCTCAATCATATAAAGGGTCTTTTCAGGGAGACTTGTGGTGTCCAGAGAGATTGCTCGATAAACAGACACTTACTAGTACACTTTGTTTTCACACTTTTTAAAATGCGCCTTTGCACCTTTCTCATCCCAGTCTTTTTCGGTAGAGGCCTGGCACAAGCCAATCGTATTGGACCTCGAGGCCTCTTTGTGTCTCCCTCTGTTGAAGTAGCTTGCGCCGAGCTTCACGCCTCTTATCCGTCCTTGACACTGTTCCCGAACACGACTGAATACGACGACGAGGTTATCAACACTTGGGATAAGCGGGCAAACTTGATTCCAACTTGTATCTTCCGCCCTACTACCGATGGGCACGTGTCTAAGGCTGTGGGTATGTGTCATAAAACCAATGCTCAATTTGCCGTTCGTGGAGGTGGCCATTTGCCTGTAAGTTGGTCAGCGTAAGCAGCCTATTTGGTATGCTCGCTGACATAGACACACCAGTATCCCGGATCAAATAGTATCAACGATGGTGTTCTCATCGTACTTGCTGGCCTCAACAAACAAAGGGTGAATCTCAAAAAAGGAACCGTCGAAGTCGGCGGCGGCTCCAAATGGGAGGATGTCTATGAGCACTAGCACCTCATGGTCTTTACGTGAACGGCGGTCGACTGAAAACAATTGGTGTTCCTGGACTCACCCTGCTTGGAGGTGTCCACTATTTTCTCAACAAATACGGTTTTACGATGGACAGGGTGGTCAGTTATGATGTTGTCCTAGGAAACGGTACTCAAGTACAAGCGACTAAAGACAAGCATTCCGATCTCTTCTGGGCTTTAAAAGGCGGCGCGCTGAACTATGGAATCATCACCAAGTCTGAGTTCGAGACCTTCAAGGCTCCTCTCGTTACCAGCACGTTTCAAATTTTCGACGGCTCTTCGGCACCCATGTTCGTCAAGGCTGCTTGCGATATGGTCCTCTCAGACGATGGTTAAGTTGGAGCGGGCGCCGTCATTAATGTCAACTACAACGTTACGACGCAAAATGGTACACCTCAGGTTTTTGGTCTCCAAGAAGGGACGATATCCCCTCCATCACCGTTCGCCAACTTCACTGCCATCCCTCATGCTATTAGCCGGGTCTATAATGTTACGAAGCCGATCGACTGGCACTCCAAGATGATCACTCCTAACCAGATGTTCCGGTAAGTCTCTTCAGTGCTGCGGGGCTTGCAGAAATGTCAGCTGATATCTTTTTAATGTAGTATCTCTTTTGGTCACCACACTATTAAACCAGATGCTGCGAGACTGACCGAGATTTACGAGGCATGGCTAGCTGCAATTGCTGATATTGCGGATGTACCTGGCCTACTCCCTACGTTTATTTTCAACCTCGTCCCGCGAACTGCAGCAACCGTAACCAAGTCCAATGGGATCGAGAACACCTTTGGACTGGACGATAAAGAGCCTTATATCTGTAAGTCTTGGTTGAAAGTTGGATGTATGAAGGGCTCGCTAACAATGGTTTTAGGGTGGCAGCTAACCACTTCGTGGGCGCGATCGGAAGATGATCTCGGCGTAACGACTTGGGCTCGAACATTCCTCGAGCGTTTCCATGCCGAGAACACGGAATTAGGACTTGCTACAGACTTCCTCTATGGCGGCGATGTGGCCGAGTATCAGAATCCAATACGCGAATATCGACAAAAGAACCGGGAAAAGATGAAGCGCGTTAGGGATGAATATGACCCTGATATGGTCTTCAGCCGGCTGAACTGGGGTGGGTTCAAGCTCGATCACTAAACTTCAGTAGGTGTGGCAGCGCGCGATAATTTGGGCCACCCTGCTGGCTTTCTATCGCATTTTCATTCTTCCTTGGTCGGGTTTTATCTATGAGTAGAATTCACCCTATGGTACATATTATAGATTCGACAGTCATCTTCTGTCGTGGTTGTACAACGGTCTTAATTTGGATAGCGATTGGATGCTCGTAACGATCACAACTATCAGATAAAGTGTCTACCTACATAAGACAGACGCCTGCCAATTAATGGCGAGAATTTATGCAAGAGCGCGATTGGATTTTATCACTTAGTGTGTACTTAACTGCCTAAGGTTCCTATCTCATAAGAATCTTATCCAGAGCTTGTCATTTTTCTTTGGTAGGCCTCAGGAAGTACATTACTTTGCGCAACCAACCAACAACACGACTAATCAGATTACCATGACAGGGTCACCCGCATAATATTGTGGAGTACTGCGCGTCAATCTTAGCCTGTTTGGAGCTGCTTGCCGTGCTTGCTGTGCTTGTAGAAGCATGTTATCTCTCTTCTCATGCGGGAGGCCGACCATTGCTCACTACCAAGCTGGCGTAGATTACTATATTTATCCTTCGACTTGCTCACATTTCTTAGTCTTTAAAATTCCTCTCCATTTTCTATGCTGTGCTTATTTTGTTAGTCATTAACCCGCCAACATGTCGGAAGATGACGCCGTCGTACTTGAGGCTCTATTCCACCACCTGGTGCTCCCGCCTAAGCTCCCACGAAGTTTTGATGGAGACAAGATCGCCATAAAAAGAAGTCTCGGGGGCAGGCTATTGAAAGCGTTAAGATTGTTTCGGAACATTGGCGATCCAAAAGTCTGGGAAACAGTTGAGATGTCGTTGCAGGCTACGAAGAGCATTCATGACGGCCCTCTCGTTCAAGTTGAGATTTGGAGCGCACTCAAGAATATACAATGTTCTGACGGTCCTGTTTGGCTTGCCATTCATGTTGAGTCCCAGAATGCAGCTTTGATTGTCCATCACGATGAGATGTATGTCACTCCATTTTCACTTTACTTATTATTCTAATATTTTCTTTAGGTCGGATAAATTTGTCTTTGAGGAATTTCAGACGGCAGCACCGGTCGTGGATGTTCTCAAGACTGAAAATGCAATCACCTGGGACTTTCCAAGCAGAGCCATAGCGGTCTCGTCCACTGACTTCAACAATAAGTCTTTTCTTGACAATCTGACACGATTCCTCGAAGAAGCCAGCTCAAAGGCTTTTGATAAGTTTTCAGCTCGCGCCTTGAAGGGAGGAAAGTCGACCATCGAGATCCGCGATTGTCCCAGCTCAACCCTTATCAGCGAGATACTCATGTCTCTCTTGGAAGGGATTGGAGACTCAGTTAATCTGTGCCAACTACGTAAGCGGGTGCGCGATGACATTGTGTTGGATAAATCCGCAATACCCTGGAGACGTTCGCCGTACTGGCTCTTCCTGCGTGTCACCCTTGGACGAATTCTTTCCTTCATGTTGGACGAAATTCATGACTCGATGGGCCGAGTGTACTATAAATTCATCATTTGTTCAGTATTGGCCAGCCTTCTTGTTGACTGTACGGGGATCCTCCAACCAGAGATGGCGCTCATGCTTCAGGCAAAGCTCTCTCGTCGCCTCGCCAAGTTAGAGTCGGAGAAGAATGCTGCTTCTGGACGTCTGCGAGAAACATACGATAATTTCTTCATTTGCAGTGGCGCCCATTTTCACACCATCCTATCCAATTTCAAGGCTCGAATCGCTAGCTCGTGGGAGGATCACAAACGGGGTATCGTCCGTCGCATCCCAGTTCTCCCTTATCGTGCTTCCGAGAACGATCTTGTTCTGGAGCTGCCCAATAGCCGAGCGCGTTTTCTGCAACTCTTATCAAAGAAACCTAACTTCGTAAGGCGTCAGGTGTTAGTGGACCTTGGATCGCTAGATGAAGGGACGGTATCTCAGGTCAATAAACTTGCAGGCAAGTACAGCGCGTTGATCGATTGCGGGGATGCAACGGCTACTAATATCAACTCCGCTTCTTCCTCTGAAAGAAAATGCGAGAAGCTTGCTATGAACATTCAGCATTTCATTGACACTGTTGAGAATGCCTACGTGGGCAATTCATTGCTAATGAGTCGCTATCTGCTCCAGCTGTTCGAGTTGTGGATGTCCATGGACAAAGAAGCGACAAAAGTCTGCCCAATACTCCGAGACTATCATCCAATCTTTGTTCCTAGTTCGTTAGATGTGCTTTGCTTGCATACCAGGCAAGAGTTTCAGCGTCTCAGCCAAATTCAACAGTATCTCCATTCGCGTATCGATGCCCTTCAAGCGGATCACCAATCGATCTTTGACAATCCTAGCAGGTCTAGTTCGTTCCCTTCAAGGTTTGTTTACTCTACTGAGATGGGGAAAGGACTAGTGGTGCTGGGTGAGGTGATCGATGCTATATCGCATGCATCAAAGTCTCGAAAGCAATCTGAACTTGCCAATCTGACAAATCAGTATGACGATCTCACTGTGTCAATTCTGGGTATGAGTTGTGTATGCACCAGGTTCCCGGACGGAAGAAGAAATGTCAGTGGTTGTACCAGATGCTGGAAGTGGCGATGCCGAAACCGACTCAAGATCAGCGCTCATGAAGATCTACTTCCCAACACCACGACAAGATCTAAAAAGGCCCAACGATCCGCAATTGTTCTTCAACTAGACATGCCAAGTTATCTTTCAGCGTACCGCTTGGCCGTCTGGAAGTTACATTTGTTGGGGACTCGAGTGTCAATTACCACCCAAGGAGAGCCGCAGCTGCTGTTCAACCACTTGGACTCACTTCAGACATTCGCCAAAAGTCAAAGCCCAATCACCTTGGCATCGAGCAAAAAGTCTTTCTGTCAGACTCACTACAAGGAGATGCAACTACCAAAGAAACCTTCCGAAATCATGTTTCCATTTGGAGCCGAATTTACTTACTACGATAGTTCCGCTCGTATTTGGGCTCATCAACTACCTAAGGTTCCATGGTTCGAGCATCTACTGGGATGCTGGATCCCCAAAGGAATCCCAGATCCGTACGAATCCGCCCAGAACTTCTCAAAAAGCGATCCTTACTATCCCTCTTCTTATGAGATCGTGGCCAACGAGTTCAGTTGTCCTCCGGACCTATCAGTACAAGAGTATTCTGCCTTCCAACGAATTGTCTCCGGACGGGGTCGACGCTGGTTGGTCCTCCTCGTTGAGCTGGAGGCCACCAATTTCAACTTCAGCAGCGAAGCTACGATGAAGCTACTCAACCATCTTGCTGTACAGGCCGGTCCAGCTGTTCGAGAGTGCGGTGTCTTGCGCGAAGTTCACAGCGTATTCGATGATGAGTCATTCTGCACAAGACTATACGAACTGCTTCGAGGTCGACTGGGTGCCATAACGTCAAGCTATAGGGAGGTACATTACATGAATGTACTTGTGACACTCAGTGTACAGCTGTACCATCTATGCCATGAAGAGTTCCGATTCAAGGCCGAATCACTCTTGGTCAGCATTAGGTCTATCACCTGTAATTGGATTACCTACCTGCGCAAGGAAATCCGATCCACTTCCGAGGGCGAGGTAGCAAGCAAGGCTGCAGCCTTAGCACTTTGGGCTTCGTTAGCTAATCGTCGAACATTCTGGGTCCACCAGGACAGCGTATATGCTCTCAATGATGAAGAGGCTTGCAGCTTCTTCAGAGCTTCGATCGCTCTACAGGAGAACTTACTTACCGACATTCATCAACTGAATCCGGCCTTGTTGAACCTGCTTACTGAGGACTTCTCTAACTCCTATCTCATGCGACACCTGGTCAGAGATTGGTTCAGGAATAACTATAAGCTATTGGAACATTGCATAAACGAGACGTGGGCTGACTCAGGAGCCAGCGGTATGAGGTCATACTCAAAGTGGAAAATCCTCTCCGGCATCCAAGCTGGCTGGGTAACAGCAAGGATCGCAGCAACACAATGGGTATCATCTCAAGTTGTACATTATCACTTGCTTCAAGGACATCTCATCGTCGATGGAAAGCCACTGGGGAGGCTGCCTCTACAAATCAGACAAGATCCAGCTGTTCGGGAACTTTTTGGAGCACAACATCTCCTTACCAGACCTTCAGGGCTTCTGGAATATCATCTTGTTAATGATGTTTTGGGACACCAGGTGCATCTTGGCTTCAGAGATGGGAAAGTCGTAATCCAGGCTTTCTATCGAAACTCGCTCATTGAGTACGTCCCACGAGCCATCTTTATGGGCGGCGGTGAATGCGATTTACCCGCCGATCTCGTCGACAGCTGCGTACATTGGTTGAATCTACGTAATGGCCAACTTGAGATGCGTCGGAAACCGTGGATTTGGAAAACAAAACCGTCAAATTGGATCCTTGATACCAGGAACCGTGTAGCGACACGTAACCAAAGCAAGGGAGGCACGTACAAGAAGCCAAGTCTGGGGACCAAGCTTGTTGAACCAAAGTCAGGGATTGGTCAGCAAATCACAAGCATCTTTCGAAATTTTGAAGATGTCGACAAATTGACGATATATCAACCACTCGGAAGAGGATCGCTATCTGTGGAAATGAAGCGACTTGAAATCCGCTTTTCAGTTAACCGCAAAGGGCTGCTAGAGTGTTCCCAATTATCATCTGAAGTTGATCCCAATCAGGACGCCGGCACCCTTTATGGTCTTTCGAGTCAGATAATCCTCCGTAATGTCATCAATCCAGAAAGAAGAACAGTTCTGATTCCGATTGGTGAGGTTTTCTGGCAGCGTCGGTCATTTCATGTGGATACCAGGATTATCAACCAGGGAGTTTATGCCAGCTTCTCTATCGAAAAGGTCTTGGGCCGCCTGGACTGCCCCCCGGAGCCAGCTTTACTGTACCTCAAGGCCGCTATACATGCACTGACATCGTTCCCTCTTCCTGATCCTCTGACACTTCGTACCGGGACCGAAGAAGCTCAGCACTGTCTTTTGGCAGCACGCAGCCAACCTTGGAGTCCACTGCACGACTTCCCGCGGCGGTTTCTCTCTCTGCTCAAGTCCCTCTCTCCAAAGAGATCGTATTATCCGCCGGGTATAGACCTCTATCAGAAGGTAGAGTGGGACAACAACTTAACGATGTGGATTCAGCATGAGGAATATACCATTCTCGTTGACTCCATTCTCTTGCAGTCACAACAGCTCGAGAGTGTGAGTGATAAGAACACCATGGAGCTGAAAATTCAATCTCAGGAGGTTGCAACAAGTTTGCTGTGCCGTCGAGGCCGAATTCGTAGGCAGCTCTATGAGCGTGTTTCTTTCCCTTCCGATATTGATGCCCTGACAGACTCCTCGAAAGCTTTCCCCTACGATCCTAGCAAGGATATAAAGTTGGGGGAAAGTTGTCGTGTCTATCAAACAATTCGTGCATTAAGAGCTGTTTCAAACAATATTCCCAAACTCATTAGCCTCACACCACTTGTGGAGAGATGGACCAACATTGGCGGCTTCGACGACACTTTAAGTGCCATGGACATTGAAACTCTTCTCAGTGTAGAGATTTCGCAGCTCTGGGGACCTCTTGTACAGTTCATCCGCAGAAATTGTCAACCACCATCCTATGATGCCTACTTCCTGCTTGCTCTATTGGCCTTCAACACAGATATTGATCTGAATATTATCAAGTGGCTGGTGGCTGTTTATAAGACTACTGAGCTCAGAAATCTGGAGCCTCCTGAGCGTGCATATTTCTCCAGCTTCCGCGCTTTTGAGAAGCCATCAATGGACAGCATGATACCACTCATGCTGGCAAACCAGCCAGCTCATGGTGACTTTCGCCAAATTGGAAAGGCTGGTGTCCGTAAAAAGACTAAACTGACTCCTGCTAGATTTCAGGAGAAACAGGTGAATGAAGCTACTCGCCTTACGTCCCAAATCATGGAGACTTGGCCTCATCTACCTGGCTCAGTCGATCAATTCAAGCATTCAATGATTGACGTACCTCATATATATATCGACTTGGACAAAGCTTGGAAGGGTTTGGAGCCAGACCTTGGTAGGCTGTCAAGTAATCTTGAGCTCTCGAAATACCTCAAACGGCTCGAGGAAATTGCTTCACGCCTCTACCAACAGCAATCAAGTGGGCAGAAGTGTATGACGAGTAACATCTGGTGCTCGAAACCAAATCACATCGAGATTCCACCATTAATACAGTCTCGCGATGCGTACAGAGTACCAAGTCTCGGAGAATGTCTAATGATACTGAAAGATGGCATTGCATCTAGCGATATTGTCAGTGAGTCCCCGGTGCTCGATACAAACTCGCACGATGTTGCCATCCACCCAGGAGACTTCCAGGACAACAGGATACACAAGGCGCTGCCAGCCTTACCTGACAATCTGGCAGTCCTTGATCAGATCATCAAGAACTTTGCCTTGTCATCGGATACGACGCTTCGAAAGCAATATAGCGAGGACCTCCGTGCGTCACTCGAGGCCATGATGCAACACCGCGCCACATCCTTCAGCAAGTCCCAAAAACAGACGATAAGCGCTGAGGACGTTCGACAGGAAAGCTCCCTAGTCGCGCAGGAGTTGGGTGAGTGGGAAGATAGGATTCGAACCTCATTATCAGATCATTTCACAGAATCTACATGGTTGAGCCTGGGAAGGCTTTGGCCGTGTCTATCTCGCGTGGCGCTGCTAGAACAGTTGAGAAACACTAACAGTGGAGAACTCGGTCTTGAAATGAAGTCTAAACTGGTACATTATGGAATTCTCATGACAAAGCTGCAGCAATGTCTCCGCATACATGATGCAACACTATACAAGGATGACAGGCGTTTGCGAGAAGATGAGGAACTACAAGCGCACTTGAACTGGAAGCCCCTGGAGCATCCGGAATGGCTTCTTCTGGAGATTGACAACAACTTGCTCATTCGACCGTCCCAAATCGACGTGGCTAGAGCTATCATCTCTCCTGCTTCTGCTTCTAATTCTGTGCTCCAGATGAATATGGGGCAAGGTACGTCTTTTCTCTCATCAATGCCTCCCTGTAACGTCATTGACTAACCGACACCTCGTATAGGAAAGACCTCATGCATTATACCAATGGCAATAGCTATCTTGGCTGACTGTAAGAGTCTTTGTAGGCTAGTCGTTCCTCGAGCTCTCCTCTTGCAGACAGCCCAAGTGGTTCAAAGCCGAATGGGTGGACTCCTTGGTCGGGTTGTTCGCCACGTCCCATTTACGCGCCGCTCCCCTATGGACCTAAAGACTATGAAACTTTTCAAGACGATCCACAAAGACATTCGTGATTCGGGGGGTGTTATGATTTGTCTCCCCGAACACATCATGTCGTTCAAGCTCAGCGGACTTCAACAACTGGTGGATGATAACCCGAAGAGTGCTAAGAGGATGATAGACATCCAGCGATGGCTTGAAACAAACAGCCGTGACATTCTCGACGAATCCGACTTTACGCTCTCGACAAAGACACAGCTGATTTATCCCAGCGGTACACCTATGGCGGTCGATGGCCATCCTCAACGTTGGCTCGTTGTCGAAGGACTCCTTTCGCTTGTGGAGGAACACATACCCTACCTTGAATCGGGATTCGGTCATGGCATCGATATCATGCGGCGCCATCAAGGCTACCCCATCATACACATTTTGCGTCCAGAAGTTGAGGAGAGTCTTACCTCTCTCCTTATAGAGGATGTCTGCAAAGGTCGTCTCCCACAGCTACAGTTTAAGAGTGCAGTCGATATTGACACTCAGAAACATGTGAGATCGATCATATCAGGCATTAAAGTTGATCTGTCGACTTTCAAACGAGTAGTTGAATATCTCGCTGATGAGGTTTTTGGCTTGAAGAACCTTTACCTTCTGAAGGGTCTCATTTCCGAAGGCTTGCTATTGACCTGCTTGACGAAGCGATGGAACGTTCAGTATGGCTTACATCCTCAGCGAGCTCCGATTGCGGTCCCTTTTGAAGCAAAGGGTGTGCCTTCGTTGACTGCCGAATACGGCCATCCGGACACGGCTCTGATATTGACCTGCTTAGCGTTTTATCAGACCGGTCTTACTCAGAGCCAAGTGGTTCAGTGTTTGGAGCACGTTGTTCGCTCGGACGACCCTACCATGCAATATGAACGTCTGATTCATGAGTGCGAACTACCACCCCGCCTCGAGTGCTGGAACTTTCTCACTCTAGATGACGAAGCCCAGATGGAGGACCTTTGGAAGCACTTGAGGTTCAAGACAAGCATTGTGAACTATTTCTTGAACAATTTCGCTTTCCCAGCACATGCCAAACAATTTGGAGTGAAGTTGCAGGCTTCGGGTTGGGACATCCCGCTGCTGCCGAACGAAGCCGCTTCTTCGAAGACTCTCACAACAGGCTTCAGTGGAACCAACGATAACAAGAGGCTACTTCCTCAGACAATCAAACAGGATGACTTGTCTAGCCTAGTGCAGACGAACGCAGAGGTCCTAAGTTACTTGCTCGAACCGCGAAACCAGCGTTGCTACCATGCAGTCGACACCATGGGACGACACCTGACTGAGAGGGGTCTCTTGGATCTTCTGAATCATGAGAAGATACGTATTCTGATTGACGCGGGAGCTTACATCCTGGAAATGGAAAACCAGGATCTTGCTGCAGTTTGGCTCGACCTCTGTCCCGACGCTCAAGGAGCTGTCTATTTTGGCAGCAATAGTAGAATAATGGTTCGTGCCCGGTTCCAGAAACAGCCTGTACCCCTCCTTGCAAGTCCATTTGCGGATAATCTGAGAGATTGTGTCGTGTACATTGACGAGGCGCATACCCGCGGCACGGATTTGAAACTACCTGTTGATGCTAGAGGAGCAGTCACACTTGGCTTGGGACAGACAAAGGACCAGACAGTCCAAGGTAAGCAACAAATTTGACACGGAGAGTAATTCAATGCTAACGGATGTAGCGGCCATGAGACTTAGACAACTCGGATCGACCCAATCAGTGGCTTTTGTCGTGCCCCCCGAGGTCCATCGCAGTATCCTTGATCTACGACCAAATAACGAAAAGATGTCTTCGCCTGTGACATCTTCAGATGTGGTTTACTGGCTACTTGAGCAGAGTTGCAAAGCGAACGAGAAGATGATGTCTCTCCACACATCACAAGGATTCGACTTTTGTCAGCGTACAAACGCCTTGTGGAAGTACCGCGACTTCTCTAAGGACCCAGAGGAGAGAAAGCAGCTTCTAGATTCGATACAACAACGCGAAGACCAAACACTCGAACAGCTATATGGTCCCAGAGACTTGATACCCACCACGGAAGCGATGGCAAACCTCGACTTCGACTGCTTGAAGGACTTTACGACCCAGTTGTGCGAGCAAAAGCTCGATCTATCGGGCGACTACTCGTCAGCGTTTGAGGAACTCGAGTTGGAGCGAGAGGTCGAGTTTGAGTTTGAGCAGCTACGTGAGAAGGAAAAGCCTGTCAAGTATACCGCTGCTACTTTCCCTGGTCTTGATCCAGCGATCACGGCATTTGTCACCACTGGATGTCTTGAGGAAGGCGACAGTTTCGTACAAGCTTTCGACTTTATCAGTAACACCAAGATAGGACGCAAGTTTGGTGTACGGAAAACAGCGTCCAGGCTGTTTGTTTCGAAGCAGTTCACCAAAGGTATCGCAAGCGACGGCGTTGGGGAAAATCTCGAAGTCATGGTAAGTATCCCACATTTTTCATATGTAAGAACTAAACACTAACCAAAGTAGCGACCTATCGAATGGATTCTCTGGAGCTCATTGACCGCGACCGCCCTCATTGTCATCCCGGAAGAGGCCGAGCTTCTTCTCACTACGCTTCGCAATCCGAACAAAGCTCCCTTCGTGTCGCTGTTGACCTATTCTGCGCCCGTCACAAAGACAATGGGCCGATTCAATACATTGGACTACTTTACGATTCCGGTGCGAGACAACACATCCATGTTCCCTCCATGGTTGCCGATCGAGATCGGCGTCCTCGCAGGAAGATTGTACTTCAGGTACAGCGAGTATAGGCATCTCGTTTCATGGCTAGGTCTCAACCGAGATGACTTTCCACCTACTGTTACCGATGCATCCTCACCAGAGACTCCTCTGGCCACTCGAGGTCTTTTCTTTGACCAACCATTGAAGTTTCTATTGGAGTGGCTGGCCCATCGACGTCAGACACAGGATATCATGCACACCCCAATGGGCTTTTTGTGTCAAGGAAAGAAGCTCGAGCCTGGTCATTCCTTCTTTGTTTCCGCTATAGCTTCACAAGAAGCACACGATACGCGTCCTGGTACCGAGGGAGATGTTATGGCTGTCGATAAGAAACTGGATGCAGGGTTCAGCGACGATGATAGCGATTGGGAAGAGGGTGAAGATGAACTGATGTTCGCTGATGGCGAACAACCGGCAGAAGAATTGGACACCCACGCATGAGCGTGCATGTGATGGAATAGCCATTGCAGTTTGTTTTGGAGATTCATGTTGGTGTTCTAGGTTTGTATCTCAACCTTGTCTACTTGGAGGCAAAACAACAAAATTGAACCATAAGTAGTTCTAAACAAGAGTCATTCCCCGTAATAAATCTTCAATGACATACAGAATACTAAATTTCCGTCATGTTGTAACTTCTCCGTTTTTTGTTGTGATGACTTGGCCCGATGTTACCCAACTAAATTTGCATTTCGCTGTCGTTCATCAATGATCATTTCTTTTTCGGTGGTTGTTTATCCTCAACACGATCTCGGTCCCTTTTCCAATTGAGGATTAACCAAAACGTGGCTTCGTTCTATCTCACTCTACAGTTTAGACATAATTCTATTTATGCTACATTCGTCACTTTATATTTTCCAGTGAACGAAAGTTTGAAATGAGATGAGGATGGTCATAAAAGTTCACCGGTCTACCCTAGAAGAATTTTCACGGCACACTCGTTTCTCCAATATACAAGTACTAGTTCCGAGTTCGAGCTCAGTAACTAGAAAGCATCACGTGCTTACTAGAACGGTCTGGTGGTCTAGTGGTATGATTCTCGCTTAGGGAAAACCCTATAGCATAGCTTGCGAGAGGTCCCGGGTTCAATCCCCGGCCAGACCCTTTCTTTTGCCTTTTTGAATGTCTTAACTTGTCTGAGAAGGCGTTGTTTTACACAGCCAGTACACTCGTCATATCAATTGGGTGTCATAGTGTATCAGGGGCAAGTGGATAATAGACGGATTGTTTAGAATAACTTATAAAAGATTAGATCAAGCTCTTGAATCCACCCTGTTGGTTCTTCCAATACTTGTTAATGCCTCCATTCTGACCCGTGTATGGATCAGCAGCGGCGTTCTCAACTCGCCATACAGCCTCAAAGTCATCTGCACTATCACCACCTTCATCCCATGTCCACGAAAACCCTTTTGGATAAGCCCCCATCATGCAAAATCCCTCTATCGGCACCTCAGCTACAGTGATCCTCGCATTGTCGCTTGCAATGGCACGTGCATCTCCAGTCAAGCAGCCAAAAGACGCTTCAGTAGCATTGGGATCATATGACTTGTGCGAAACACCCGCAGGAATGACAAAAAGATCCCCAGTTTCGACCTCAAGTTCCAGACCACCATCTTCGTAGGCTTGGCCGTAGGTATGTTCTTCCCAGTTATCGCTTAGGTCTGCGACGCCCCAGCGAATACGGCCAGGGCCTGAGACAACAACCATGACTTCGTGGGTCTGAGAGTGATAATGGGCTCGTTGATGCTGTCCATATCTCACGACCCATTGTACGTCCCAGTTGTTTGCTTTGAAGGTGTCAAATGCAGCAGTGCGGTCAACTTTGCCATCTTTCATAAAGGCCTTCTTGTAGAGAAGCAGTGGCTTTGGGGAATTGGGCACTAATTTTGTTGGCTTGATTGTATAGAGTATGGGCTCGGGTAATGCTGCCATGTTGAATAAATGAATAATGAAACCGACTGCTGCCGTGATGAATTGTTGTATCTGGGACTTCAGATCGAGACGACAAGCCCAAATTCCAACTCTTCTTTTTCTGAACTGATGCAAGTATGGTCACAATCTCGTGAAAAGGTGTCTTGATGTCGATCTTTTGTAGTCTTACTTGCCAAATAGGTGGAATTGAGGTCTGATACCGAACTCGCACATCCTAATGATAACGAGTGCGCTACGGTTAGCGATGCCGATTGGCTGTGGGGATGGGCCAATGGACTATCATCGGAAACGACAACCGTTTACTATCGGTACTACTAACCGCTATCGTCAGTCTGAGTTTCCAACTAATGAAACTAAGATACAACTACAAAGTACAAACGCGGGGTATAGTATGTGAAATCGAGGACTATTGATAGCAGGCGTGGTATCTATGTGGAGTGAACGCCGGTCCGGAATGGGCTGAATGATAAAGACTTATGCGCATGATAACACATCCCCCACCAGGAGGATGAAGCGTTTATTCTGCAGTGGTATCTTGAGATAGGCCACCTTTTTATATAAGTCTTTCTTATCCTCCCAAAAATCGGCCGAGTTCTTTATTAATCACTTCCACTTTCACTTAGATTGACCTCCTTCTCATCTATTATGCCTCACTCCGGCGGCATCACTATCGGCGAAATGCCAAACTTTCTATCAAACACCATTACTGATGCCAATGGATCTTACAACCCCAAGGTTCCAAGCATCAGCACCACCGAGATACCCTTGACTACACAAACCATACCAGAGGAAAAGACCAAGTCATCGCTGTCACCGTCGCAGCGATGCATGGACCAAGCTAGGCCTCTCAAAGTTATCTACATCGGCGCTGGCATTTCGGGCATCTGTGGCGCTGTCGAGTTCCGTAAGCAAGTGCCTGATGTAGACCTGGTTATCTACGAGAAAAACCCCGATCTCGGTGGAACATGGTTTGAGAACAGGTAAGTCGATCGGAGCATGCATCGTGGAAAATGCTTACAGGAAGCGTCGTTTTTAGATATCCCGGTTGCGCATGTGGTAAGCTACTAGTTCCATCATCAACGCCTTCATCACTAACAAAGTCGCAGATGTTCCAGCGCATGCTTATCAGTTGACCTATGAGTCCTCACCAAGATGGAGTTCTTTCTTTGCCTCAGCGCCCGAGATTCTCCAGTACTGGAAGGATGTTGCTACCAAATACGACGTCAGAAGGCACATGCGCTTTCAACAGAAGTGCATTGGTGCACGATGGAGCGAAACGACTAATAAGTGGTATGTGCAGCTCAAGAATCTGGCCACAGGCGAGGAGTACCAAGACTCTGCCGAAGTTCTGGTTACTGGAGAGGGTGTCCTTAATGAATGGAAGTGGCCTGAAATAAACGGCATCGAATCCTTCAAAGGCCATCTTCTGCATAGTGCAAACTGGGATCCTCAGATTGACTTGAAGGTGAGTGACATAGTGTATTGATAATGTCTTACTAAAGTGATATATAGGATAAATCAGTTGCCGTCATTGGATCCGGAAGCAGCGGTCTTCAAATCGTGCCTGCATTGTTACCCGATGTCAAGCACATGGACCACTACGTCCGTGGCCGCTCCTGGGTCGTTGGGCTCTTTGGAGATCCAGAAACACGCCAGAGAATCCAACAGGCAGGCGGCAATTTCAACTATAGCGCCGACGAGATGAAGAAATGGGAGACAGACCGGGAAGCATACCTCGAATACAGACGAGCCATCGAGTATACCATCAACAAGAACTTTGGAGTGCTCTTCCGTGGATCCAAGGAACAGACCAAACTTCGCCAACTGGCCCAAGAGTCTATGATGCAGAGACTCAAAGATAAGCCGGAAATTTACGATCATATGTTGCCCGAGTTTTCACCTTATTGCAAGCGCATGTCGCCTGGGCCAGGATACCTAGAGGCCTTGGCATCTCCAAAGGTTGACACTATCACCTGCGGTATCTCCACGATCGACGAGACTGGTGTTTTCACTACAGATGGACAACATCACCCTGTTGACGCTATTATCTGCGCAACCGGCTTCCAGACCTCTCCCGCCAACAGAAGTTTCCCCATTTACGGGGTAGATGATGTGAATCTTAGAGAACGATTTCAGAAGCGCCCGGAAACATACCTTAGCGTCTGCACAGACGGATTTCCCAATTTTTTCCAGTCCATGGGTCCCAATTCTATGCCCGGAGCCGGCAGTCTTCTTCTCGTCATCGAGAAGACAAACCTATACATTGGCAAGGTCCTCGCGCGGATGGCGTACGACAACATCGTCCGCATCGAACCCAAGCGCAACATGGTCCAAGCGTTTACCAACTACTGTGACGAGTTCTTCAAACAAACTGTGTTTGCAGAAGAGTGCAATTCTTGGTACAAGACTTACGAGCAGGGCGCGTCCCGCGAGGAGCAGAAGAGAGGTCGCATAACAGCTTTGTGGCCTGGGAGTAGTCTGCACTGTGTTCGCACAATGAGTAATCCACGTTGGGAAGATTTCGAGTACAAGTACTACGATAATAATGAGTTTGGCTGGTTTGGCAATGGGTGGACGTTGGCGGAGAAGTACGTGACGGAGGACATGGAGTCGCTGACTTGGTATCTCAATGATACCAAGATTATGGAGAAGATTGTAAAAGACAACGACTGATTGTCGCGGATAGTATAAATTAGAAATAATGATGTTTGAGCCTTGTATGACGCGTTGTTTCATGTAACAATCACGACGCGTTATTGTCATACCAATATGATTGACGATACCTGATTAATTCTGACATTTAGGCTCAATAGGTATTGAAATGAACAAGCGAGAATCACGGATCAAAGAAATGTTTTGCGAATTGGCATCGAATAGTATTCGTCATTACTTTCTCAACCAAGGTTGGCGGTCTCTCGGAATCTCCGGAATGCCGCGCTTTCGCCAAGAATTGTCGGGGGCGCGCGGAATGCGTGTCGGAAACCCCTGTCATGTCGCTTCAGGTCATCATTATCTGGCCAAACATTACATACAGATATTGCTCAGCTGAAAGATTGTTGGTAGCCACTATCGTCTTGTGTATCTGGTCATGAATTTAGACAATATGGATAGTGACGAGGAGAATAACAGCACGTCTGCCACGCGACGCATCCCGGAGCAAAAGCTGTCCGTAAGTTCCACCATTACCGTCGTATTCCCGCATAGTACAGCAATACTGCAAGAACAAACTAACAACTCGTGGCCAGTGCGACCAATGTAGACAACGAAAGGTTGGTTGGTTATGGTGGGACATGCCAGGGGAGCACTTACTCACTTAGTTTAGATCAAATGCGATCGAGAGGATCCATGCGGTCCATGCCAAAGGAAGCAGATACACTGTTCATACCCACTTGGCTTCAAAACGAGAGCAAAACGGAACCGTGCCTTGGTGTCCGATGGCTAGTAAGTCGAAAGTGTTGGGAAAAGTGTAGAAGTACTGAACTGGACTTTAGTGAAGCGAAGTTGAACGACATTTCGATGAAGCTGGATCAAATTAGCCTTGCTGTCAACAATATCACTTCTCCCCTTCCTCATCTCAATGGCAGTTCTTCAGCCGCGCATAGCACCTTGGCTTGCCATGTAACGCCTCAGTCTTACACAAACTCCCCTTCGGAGCAAGTGAGAAACAGCGATGAGGTTTCTTCGGAATTGGAAGACGATGTCACGCTGGCTACCCAGGCCACTTTCGCCACCAACTTGCTACAGAAGGTAGTCGATAGCAACAAAGGGCCAGGTCAAGTACACGAATTAGAAAAACACCTTGACGAGTTACGAGACATTCTCAGCAAAGGCAATGCTCAGAATATGGACCCTCAACTTGTCAATACCCAGCAAAATCTTTATCCTACAGGGCAGGGAGGTTATCAACTTCCACCAATTCATCTGGCTATGATGGCTATACAGAAGCTTCGAGGTGAGTCGGCAATATAATGAAATGGAAACATACTAAGACAGGGTTCAGAGTCACCAAGACTGAAGTGCTTTTGGTGCATCGAGTTTGAAAGCATTGGTCAATTTGTCGAGTACCTCATGACAGTCTATTTCGGCAAACCAACACTTGCAGACCTTATTATTACCCATGCAGGACTACAACGTCTCTTACTGGAATGCGACAAGGTAGAACAAGATCAGGGTCTAAAGAATGAGTTCAGAACGCAGGGACTCCTCTGTCGACAGAATCTGGAAACGATACTAGCGGGTCTCCCATTCAATCTACCATGTACGGCTGATTATGTTCTCGCTCTATACATGGCGGTAAGTAAAAGCTCGAAAGCTTGTTGGCAAAGTGTTGATCGCTGATATCTTCAAAGGCGACTTATTACCTTGACAGATGTCACATATCGTTATCATGGAACTGTCTCGCGGCCGCAGCACAAATGTGTCAGAGACTCGGCCTCATCCGCGAAACCCTCTCCAAGCCCGAGACGCGGGAGGAGAAACAGCGCAGAGGAAAGATGGTATGCTGGATCCACATACTGGACAAAATGCTTTCCATGCGCCTTAGCAGACCGTCTCTAATTCGTGTTGGCGAAATCACATTAAACTTTGAGGCTTTGGAAGGTGTTGGAAGCGATGGCTTACCACCGATATTGTCCAAATGGACGGATTTCGGCGGTCTACAAGCCAGAGTCTACGATGATTTATACAGCCCTAGAGCTTTGATGCAGCCCGACGATACGAGAGCATCTCGGGCCAGAGATCTTGCAGCAGACCTGAAAAGATTCTTTCATGGCAGAAATGCGGCAGAGGTATGTGAACTACAGATGAAATGGAATCCGACACTAACATATCAAGGACCGGTTCATCGAGATGTCCCGACTAAGCGTTGGAGACACACTGACCGACCTTTTCCAAAGAGCTGACAAGATCGCATATCTATCAATGCTTTGTCTTGTCTACCGGGCCATCAAACCCGAACCAACTACCTATTCCGCTTTCTGTGATGAGTGCTTCGAAGTCGCAAAAGAGGCTCTTGATGAGCACAAAATATGCCTGTCTATCTTGCGGGATGCCGAATCTGGCCTGCTTGAGCATTACGTGCACTGGTAAGAGGAACGTCTCGCGTGAAACCGAGGTTACACACTAACAGCAACATAGGGCGTTTTTGGCGGTACCGTTGATACCGTTTATCGTACTCTTCTGCCATACCATCGAGACGTGTGATCCAGCCCACTTAGAGAGTCTGGCAGCTGTGGTTGAGACAGCACACATCAACACAGAACTCCCCGACGTTTATAGAAAGCAGCTTCGCTTGTTCAAGCTTATGTACGATGTAGCATGCAAATATTTAGGCTCCAGGAAACGCGACACATCGATCCACGCGTCGGGTAGAATACCCGACAAGCCTTTCGAGATGCTATTTGTTGAGGCGGGTGTCCCTCTGCCAGGGCACATGAGTACACCGACAGGAATGCAGGGTTTTCATGATGGTGAGCAGCTCAGTAATGCAATGGGTTATGGCAGTGTACCCATGGGAGGAAATGGGAGTTCGACGGAGTATGGAGGTTTTACTCACAGTATGGAACTAGGGAACTGGTTTGAGCAGAACCAGGAAATATTCATGATGTTGGATCATGATCAGGAGCAGAACTTCTAGATTTACTAGAGGATATTCAAAGTTGCGTTGGCACTATTCACGAAAAACTTGCTCAGTATTATGAAGGAAAAGGCAGGATATATCATATTGTGACAAAGCCTATCTACTCAGTAGTTTACAGACTAAATGCAAGGATAGTTGGAAGATACTGCTCCTCTCTATAACTCTGTCAAGATGTATATATCTATGTCCAAATCAGAAACGCAAAAGATAAAACTATGAGAGAAATAGAAAACTCTATGTAGAAGATCAAGTAGAAAGACAAAACATATAGAAAAAGAAATACACTATATACGATAGCATCCATTGGAACCCGCTATCTAAGCCTTCTTGCTTTTGCTCTTCTTTGGAACCCGGACCAGCCAGTAAATAGCTACAGCAGCAGCACAGTTGAACAAGACATAAGCCCAAAGTAACCCAAAGTCTCTCCAACGGTTGTCATATCTAATGTTGATCATTTTGAGAAAAGAGTTTGTGTTGGCCATGGGACAGTAGTGACACTCAGTAGTGCTGCTGCCACTTCCACCTTCAAGATACCCACCATGTTCAGAAATGTAGGCAGAGAGAAACTCGCTACAGGTCGATCCGTTTGTGGGCGTAAAGTCCAAAATCTCGTTCGCAGCACATGTGACTGGCGCATTCGCGAGCGTTGTGCCAAGGAAACCTTCAACGACATACGTAAAAGGATTGACGCGGTACATGAAGATCCAGAAACGAGGTAGGACATCGGGACCTGCGAGGACACCGCAAAAGGCAAACATCATGATGAAGATCAGGTTTAGAATACCCGCTGCAGTGTCGGAATCAGGAAGACCAGCGATGATCATGTGTGTAAAGGTTGATGCGAGGAGGAAGAACATCCAAACGTGGAGAAAGATGGTGATTCCGCGTGAGTCGACCTGGTTTGTCCACTCGGCGTTACGGTAAAGGCCAATGGGGTAGTACCAGACAATGAAGGAGAAGATACCGATGAACTAGGCGGCATTGTTAGTAGAGAACAAAGCTCAACGGCTGCGAATTACTTACGGAGTTCCAGACAAGCTCGACTGTGATGTTGGCGAACATAAACGCTTGCCAAGAGTATGTCTTGGCAGGACGTTCGCGAGCTTCAAACAAAGTTCTCTGCTGTACAAAAACCGGCATCATCTGTTCAGCTACCTGAGAAAAGATGGTCAAGAAAAGAAAGACACCAAACATCTGGTTTTGAAGCCCGCGGATCGTGTTGCTGGCATCCATCACGGAAAGTCCGATAAAGAGAGCCTACGTAGGATTATTAGTGTGATGTGAGATATGACGAGTAAGGACAGTAACTTACAGCGCCGACAGACAGAAGAACCTTGGAGTACATGTATTGAGGATTTCTCCAGTACCCTTGGAAAAGCCGCTTAGTAACTTCCCACAATTGAGTTGTGTATGAAGAGGCAAACTCCTTGTACTCGGAAGGGTCACCAGTCGAAACATGTTCTTGGCCTGGCAAACTCTGAGACTTGAGTGATTGAAGCTCTCTTTGCACAGACTCGTACTCAGGAGACTGTCTCCAGATAGCAGGCCAATCAATGTCGCTGTGCGCACCCGGAGCAGCTCCGATGACTTGAAGCATGTGTTCAGCAGGGTTGGCCTTGGGCGGTAAAGCTGGTCCACCGTTGCGAGTGAAGTAATCCATCAATACCTGAGAATTATGACCGACCTCGCCAAAGTAGACGGTCTTACCTCCCTTGGCAAGTAAAAGAAGCCTGTCGAACCGTTGGAAAAGCATGGCTGAAGGTTGATGAATCGTACATAGGATGGCCTGGCCGCTCTTAGTCAACGTCTCCATCAAGTCGCAGATCGACCACGAAGTTTGGCTATCAAGACCAGAGGTAGGTTCGTCGAGAAAGAGGAGAAGTTGTGGTCGAGCAACAAGTTCGACTCCGATAGTCAGTCTCTTGCGTTGTTCAACATTGAGTCCTTCGCCAGGAACGCCAATGATGGCGTCAGCATAAGCATCCATTCCCAGTAGCGAAATGACAGTGTCAACATAGTCGATACGTTCCTGCTTGCTGTACTTGGCCGGTTGTCGAAGGATGGCGCTGAATCGTAGAGCTTCTCGTACCGTTGAGCTGGCCTGGTGCAGGTCCTGTTGCGTCACGTATCCGGTCTTTCTCTGGAAGGAAGAGTCACGTTGGAGACCGTTGACAAGCATCTCCCCAGACACAACGCCCATCGTGACACGGCTGGCGAGAACATCGAGGAGGGTGGTTTTTCCGGCGCCCGAAACACCCTAGAAGCAAGTCAGATATCTGGTTGTAAATGTAAGGAACAAAGAAACATACCATAAGAGCAGTCAATGTGCCGGGTTTGACCCAACCATCAACGTGATCCAAAATCCTGCGATCTTCACCTTTGATCTTGATATCGTAGCAGACATCGTTCCAGTGGAAGACAGATGTTTGTCTTTCAACTTCGACCTTCTCGCTCGAGTTCCCAGGAGCCTCTTGTTTGCCGGCGGGTAGACTAGAACCTGACTCTTCGTCGCTGACACGCTTGCCAGAGACTTTGTGAATCGACTCACGAAGGAAGACCAAGACTTCACCCTTGGAGCGCTCAGAAGCCACATACTCGGTTGTCAAAAGGTGAAGAGCCATGTAGAATAATGCCCACGCAATAAGAATACCCAAGTTCCTCCAACGATGACTGTTGATGAAACCGAATGAGGTTTGTAGGTAATCTTCGCCTCTGACGAAGGACTGTCCAGGTATAGACCCAGCAATGTTGCAAACACGTTCGCCAGAACTTAAGTTCTCGTAACCAGCTCCACTGGGAACGAAACTAGAGCAAGAATACTCCTGACCGTGAAACTCGATCAAAAAGACACTTTCTAGACCATAAAAGACAGGGTTTATCCATCGGATCCAGGCAAGCCAATCATGCATGTAGTTCGATGGAATAGCGTACCCAGAGTACAAGACCAAACCCAGTAGAATGACACACGCCGGCGCTAATGCTTGAGAGATTGACTTGGTCGCAGATCCAATGAATCTAAACAACATCGACATACACATCGTGAGTGCGAACGAGAAGAGTAAAAAGGCAAAGTACGGACCAGGCTCGCGACGCAAATTGCACATGAAGTATAATGTCGTGTTCATCAGAATCGCGTTGGTAACTTTGTACGGAAGATCAGTAACCATGGCTGCCAGCGATTCAGCACTGGGATGGTAGAATGCATAGCGGGACTGTTTCTCCACGACCTTTCTCTTTTCGTAGAGGGTCATGATTTCGAGAACACTGCTGAAAGCGTTCATGAGGACGATGAAGAACAGGAGTGTTGTACGACGGAAGAAGCTGGTAGTGTTGTGTGGTAGGTTGTAGAAGATGCTGGAGACGATCAGGGCCTGGAAGATATTGGTGACGAGCATGGTGAGGGTGATGCTTGGGTCACCGACAAGCATCTTGACACTTCTCCAGAGGTTGATGGTGTATTGCTGCCAGAAAGAAAGGTTGAAGGGTGACTTCTCTCGCTGTATACGGGCCTGATCAAGTCTTCGTGATTCAGAGAATCGTTGGAGATCTGGTCCGTCGAATGGGTGTTGTTCCATGTAGTAATCGATCTCGTCAATGAGTCTAGAGCGAGCTTGGCTGTTCCTCCACGCAAGAGCAAACTCATCAGGGGTACGAGGAGGATTGGCTCCAGGACGAACGATTCTCTCGACGGGATTGGTCATTGATGTTAAGAAGTCGGCGGTGGTCTGTTGCTCAGGACATACAAAGCCCAAATTCTCGAAATAGGCCTGTGCCTCGCCAGTTCTTCCGAAAAAGATCTGGCGACCTTCGTACAGAACTACGACTTTATCGAAAAGATCGTAGGCGCTTTGCGGTGCTTGGTAGATAGCTACGCAGGACGAAATCCCTAAAACATCAGCCTGCGTACGGAGTACTCGACAGAACTCGACGGCATTAGCGCTATCAAGACCTCGTGTACTGTTGTCCCAGCACTGCAAAGGAGAGTAACCAAGAGCCGCCTCTGCGATGGTAACTCTTTTGCGTTCACCACCACTAACACCGCGGACAAAGTCGTTGCCTACCCTCGTGTTCTTGGTATGTGAAATGCCAAACATGGCCATAATGACGTCGCGCAAATGCTCAGCATACTCTCGTGCGCTGACGCCTTGGGGAAGCTTATCCTTTGGCGGACAGCGACAACGAGCAGCGAAGTAGAGTGTGTCGCCGACGGTCAGGTGAGGGAAGTGGTGGTCAACTTCAGCAGTGTAGATGGCTTCGCCTCGGTAAGCCTTCTTCATCTGCTCCGGCCGGATGCCTTGGTAGTTGAGGACAGTATCGTCACCGAGATGGAAGCCGTGCGTTTCGCCCGAGATGCTACGAAGAAGGGTAGAGCAGCCAGAGCCAGGAGGGCCCAAAACGCAGAGCATCTCTCCCGCCTCCACGAGACCATCGAGGTTTCGGAGAATGTCGATGCGCTGACCCTTGTACCCACCAATCTTTCTCACAAGGCTGGTGGCGTTGAGAAAGATGTTGACCAAAGTATCTTGAAAGTCTGTCGCTTGACCGAAGCCGAATGCATCAAGGTTTTTGAAGGCGATGCCTGCTGTTCGGGGAGTGTTTCCATCTGCTGCAGTTGTGCGCGTCTTCAGGTATGCTTTGGCCCATTTCTTGGGATTGAAATGAGGGCTTTCGGGATCGAGGGAGGTGTTTTCGCCAAGGGGAAATAGAGGGCCGTGGCCAGATGTTGCGGATTGGCTGGTAAGTCGTCGAGCTAGTTGGTGAATTTCAGCATCGTATTCGTGGTCGATTGACGTGTTGTCGGTGTTTTGCGTCTCTTGAAGGGTCGTTGAGGAACTAGAAGGGTTGTGTTCCTTGTGGTGTGACATCTTGATTTGGTTGGTACGCCCAGTTGGGACTTTTATCCAACACAAATTGAATGTTTCTCTGTAGTCTTATACGTCTTTCAGGGTGAAGATTAGGGGATGAATAAGAGATGATTAGGGTTAGGTATCGATGTTTCAGAGTCAAACTTTTGGATATAAGAACAGTAGTCTTTGAGGAGATGAGAATTATTTAACAGGTGAATAGGATAGAAAGCTACGTAGATCCGGGCCGCCGCGTCTCTCGATCGCCCGTACGAACATTTACCAAGACAAGGATATTCCATTCACACTGAAGGGATACGGCATCGGGGGACCGAGAAAGTGGATCACTACGGTTGTACGGACAGTCCGTACCCCGGACTGATGAACTTCACTAACGTGCCTGTGCTAAAAAGGACATCTTGGCGCTGTAATACAGCGTAGACTGAACGGGCACTGACTAGCAGACCAGAGTGGCATTTAGCGGCATGACGTACTGAAGCTTGGCCAAACCTTATCGGCGCCCACGGGCACCGAGATGATGACAGGGATGCTTATTGGGGCTGTGGCGGGGGAGAGTGAGGCGCATTTTTAGCCATCCAAGGTCGAGACTCGGCAGTGATTTAGATGAAGAATATCCGTTAATCTGTTACAGGCTAGCGATTGGGGATAGGGAGCCGAAAGAACAGCACAAAACTTGTGATCTACCTGTGAAACACAGAAACTATATGAACCCGCTACAGAACAAGGACGAAAAGACATGCCCTAGGTAGTTTTTTCCTTGAATGGTGAACGCAGCGAGCTTCTCACCGCTCTACGAGACGAATCAATATCAGAGATGGAAATTCGGATGAACAAATAGCGCTAACAATCATAAACTCATCCATCAATATCACTGCCTGAGGAACAGTTCCAGGGAATTTTCATCCTATCGTGGACAACCCTGAGGTGAAATCCTCCATTTAGTCCCTCACCTAACCTATAGTTATTTAATTATAACCAAGACAACTTTTGTCTAATTATTTTTTCATACACTATGTAAAAATCGTAGTATTTGCTCTATGACAGGTGAAAGTTAAACCATATCCATCACTGAAATATTTTTCAGATGTCACTGATTATTTAATTTGCCCGTTTTGATTTCTAGTTTTCAGGATTGAGTTCGAATACGAAATTGATGACACCACGTGACCCACTGAACTAGAACCATGTCCATGACTAATTGTTATGTGGAGTCTTTTTTCAGCCAGCCAGCGTCAATATCTGATACTGTAACCATGGAAGTTGAACATACGGACGCGTCGTCATGGTCGACTGAGAGCTGCTCGGGGCTTGATCTTGGTACAACCCAAGCCAAGCCGAAAATAGTCAAGCTCGCCCAGCTGGCACGTACCGTTGCAATCAAAAAGCCGGATGACGAGAATGCCCAACGACGAGCCCAAGCCGCTGCAGCTATGGTCACTCAAGTCACCGCATCCCTATTGAGCTCTTCAGTATTCCCTCCATCCGAAGGTGATGAGAATGCGCATCCTTCTGAGAGTAGAAAACAAGACTTATCGAGCTTGGATGCTGCCGAACCCAGTATGAGAGATCACACATCTCTGCTAGAGTATTCCCATAAGACGAGAACATGGCTACCAACAGAAATTTATCAGTTAGTTATCGGCCATATCGATGAACTACACGGTCTTTCGAAGCACAACACATTGTACGCTCTCTCGTGTTCGTGCAAGATACTCGGGAGGATTGCTGAGAGGTTTCTCTATGCACATCCTCGTGGGCTTGAAAATGTCGAGCAGCAGTGGATGTTCCTGTACAGCTTGCGACTCGAGCCTACTCGTGCCAGCTACGTAAAGTCCCTTGAGCTCATCTGCCCTAGTGATGCGACCAACATGGACCTACTTATAGACATCGCGTCTTCCTGCCCCAACGTCAAGGATCTACTCGTGGAGAGAGGTGATAGTATGGACGATGCTCATTATCTGTCAAAATCGTACATAATGTACATGGGCTCTTTACTGGCAGCGTTCTCACCGCTCGAGACCTTACGATACCAGGCTAGAGCTTCTGAAGTTTATCCTGATCCGGAATCCTTTGATGATGATGACTTGGACGAACAAGGTCGTCTCAGCGCACCTTTGACCTATCCTGGATACAAAGAGACAGGACATGGTTTGAAAAGATTGAGTATTGGCGATTTCAGTGACTGGCTTCTACAGCTCATGGCACCTCATCTCTCCTCGAATCTGACATCCTTGACAATCGGTCCAGAGAACAACCCCACGGGCGAAACTCCACTTACTGTACTTGCTAGCCAATGCCCTCGTCTGCAAGAACTAATTTTGGAATATACTCTCGTGGAGTCTAGCGACCTCGAGCAAGCATGCAAAATATGGGGCTCAACGCTTCAAACATTGAAGATAGCCCATATGGAGGAGGACTCTGACTGGCTGGCCGAGATTATGCCTTCGATGACCGCGTTAAAGAACTTAGATTCCGGTATGGCAAGCGCATGTCTCACCTCCGATATCGAGGCCATTGCTCAGAGTCCATCACCATTGGAGCAGATAGTGCTGGGATATATCGAATGTCGTGGAGACGGCACAGCAAGCGATGAAATGAATAATGCGTTGGCAAACATGATCAAAGCTCACTCGGCCCGTTTACGATTTCTTGAATTGGGGAATACTAAGATGGGACCACCGTTACTCAAGAGCTGCAAAGGGGCGAGACATCTGATGTATTTAGACCTTCACCTGGCTTATCGTCCATCAGCATCTGAGATCGATGATCTCTTGGTCGCGTGCCCAGAGTTGGATTTTGTCACTTGGAGATTGACCCAGTATTCTCGTCAACGGGATGCCTGGGAGGCAAGGATGCATGCAAGAGTACCGCCAGTGCGAGAAACAGTTCAACAAGATCTGTAAATGTTGGGTCTCAGCAGCTATGAGTATATGTTGTTTTTCAGGCTGCTAAGATGGAGTTCATGCCATGCTATTTTCTACTGTATATTGATTTTCCGACACTATGCGTTGCTCCAGTAGACGGACTGTGTCTTACGTAAACTGTTCTTTGGCTGGTACACGCTTGCTATAGCTGACTGTTATAGATGCCGTTATGTCAGGTAAGCAAGACTGGGGACAGTCAATCATCGCCCATTTCGACAAGATACATGTAAGTAACCATGTGCTGAGACTATTCCTCAGTCAGATCCCTAAAGTTGATCAAGAATGCTTAATGCCGTATAGGATGGTATAGACTTGATAATAAGGTTTCAGACCAGCAACGTTGTCATCAGGAAGTTTAGATTGCGGAAACACATCCGGCAAACCGCAGAAAATCAACTGGTCAGAAAGATAAATGTTACTTAATAGGCAGGCTTCTCAGGAGGACTTGCCGGGGTGTTGAATGTGACATGTTAGGTAAACACGCAGCAATGCACGGGGGATCGTCAGTTTTTCGAACGGATGTTGTGGTACCGGAAACACTCCGCTATTTGAGTCACCCAAGTGGAGCAATTATCAATGGCAAATTCCACTATTAATAGTCGTAGTGGATGCTTCCGCCACTAAGCGAACAGTTTTCAATGGCTGGGATACAGCAAAAAAGGTACCCGCTTGGACGTCACGAATAGCAGAGATTTTTTCATTTTTAAAAGGGGATACAGTATCATGGCATGAGCCGCTCCCTCCATCTTGAGAACTCTCGACCCCTTTCAACCAGTAACAGCCATGGATCAAAACACGCAACCAACGGCTACAAGTCGAAGTCGTTTAGGTTTCGCACCTTCAAAGTGGAACAAGGCCGGGTATGAGGACGATTCTAGCCACGATGCCGTCTTCGGCGAGATTTCCAGCGAGGGTCCTGACTACCGAAGTGTGAGTGCAACCGCCTCCCCCAATCATGGTCGAGTTGGAACAAGCTAACATAATCTTGAGGTCGGATTGGTCGGTACTGCTGGTTTGATGATGAAGTCGCAGATTGGTCTTGGCGTCCTTTCGATCCCGGCAACATTTGATGCCCTCGGCTTGATACCAGGTGTCCTGTGTCTTATCGCCATTGGCCTTATCACCACCTGGTCCGACTGTGTCATTGGCGTCTTCAAACTTCGCCATAGACACGTTTATGCTATTGATGATGCAGGCGCAATGATGTTTGGTCGGGCTGGCGGAGAGTTCTTTGGGTTCATCATGTGGCTGAGTAAGTTCCCTAACCCTCACTGGCAACTGCCACCGCGAATCAAGTTGCTAACCATCCAAGATTGGGTCTTTGTCTCTGGTGCTGGAATGTTGAGTTTGTCCATCGCCCTCAACGCGGTTTCTTCACACGGGGCATGTACTGCAATCTTCATCGGCATCGCAGCCATATTGGGATTTGCACTTTCCAGCATCAGAACGTTGGGTAAGATCAGCTGGCTTGCATGGGTTGGAGTCATCAGCATTGCGATTGCAGGTAAGATCTCCTCTGCTGTATTCCCAATCATACCAAGCATCGACTAACATCCTCAGTCCTCATGGTGACTATCGCCACTGGAGTACAAGACAGACCCGATGCAGCCCCCCAGGACGGTACCTGGGTTTCTGACTACCAGCTTTTCAAAACCCCGACCTTTGTGCAAGCAGTATCTGCCGTATGCTCGTATGTTTCAGCTTATGGTGGTACCCCAGGATTCTTTGCGTTTGTGGCTGAGATGCGCCGACCGGAACAGTACAACAAAGCCGTCGCCATCTGCCAATCTATTGTCACCGCTTTGTATGTTACGGTCGGCGTAGTCATGTACTACTTCTGCGGCTCTTATGTTTCTTCACCTGCCCTTGGGTCCGCTGGCACTGTCATCAAGAAGGCAAGCTACGGCGTGGCTATCCCAGGATTAATCGTCAGCATTACTCTGGTGTCACATGTAAGAAGAGCCCTTTTATTCAACTTATTTCCCCAGCTGACATGATGTAGTTGCCTGCCAAATATATGCTTGTGAGATTTCTACGAAACACCAAGCATCTCACCTCCAATTCGGCGGTCCATTGGGCGACCTGGTTGGGTTGCACGTTCTGTGTGACAATCATCGCCTACATCATCGCAAGCGCTATCCCCATCTTTTATGCGCTTGTCTCCCTGATAGGAGCTCTTCTGGGCAGTCTTTTGTCATTCCACGCAATGGGATTTATGTGGTTTTATGACAACTGGGAAAAGCGCAGCTCATCTCCTAAATGGTTGATGGCCTGTGGCTGGAGTATTTTTGTAATTGCTGCTGGCACGGTACTGATGGTTGCGGGAACCTATGGATCAATCCTGGATATTATCCAAGCTTACAAGGCGACTGGAGGCGCGGGCGCATGGTCGTGTGCTGATAACTCGAACTCTACATAGACGTAGCAGAGAGTGTTCGAAAGTCTTGATTAATGTTTATTGCAATATAATTGATTGCTACACAGTCGAAAATAACATTCCACTGCCTGTGCACTGGATCGGTCCATTTATAGCAAAGCGCTTTCTTGATACCCCGATTTCGGACGCTTTCAAGGCCTATCCAAAGCGTGTTCGATCAGATTAGATTAGATCGATAAAATCTTTTCTCTGTCCTTTCATCATCTTGATTGCTTGAGCCAGTGCCCTAGATAATCTTACTGACGTACGCAGTGGATCCAATGGTGCCGTATTACCGAGAACTGAACCTCTTTTGGTTCGACAATCGCTTTATAATTGGAACCTGTTGGTTAAAGATTCCACTCTTGAATGCCGATCCTGCCGTGTTGAATGCAAGAGACCCATTGATGATCGGAACCAACGGATGGGCATGATCTTATCTGATGCGTTTTTTTGTGATGTTATCCACCGACGTCGGCAACGTTCTGGGCTTTATGAGGGCTTGTGTTCCGTTTTAATGTAACCTGATCTGTCCCTCACTCCTTGGCTATTATCATACCCCAACTATTGCCAGTCTTTGTATTTTTTCACAATGGGTGTTTGGAATCGGTTGCGGCCGCATGCTGGCTCTGGAAAAAACTCTGTTATTGACACTACTGAAATGACAAACACCACGGACCACGAAAAGAATGGAAACTCACCAGAAGATGGAGTCGACCCTGTGGCTAGCGATAGCCTACCAGCTGAGGATGTCACGGAAGGTGTCAGGAATATGGAAGCTATCACGCTCGTATGGACCAGGAAGTCTCTCATCACGCTCTTCATCTGCATCTGGTTCGTCTATCTTCTCAACGCGTTCCAGAGCTCGACTGTCGGCAGCCTGGTACCCTACGTGACAAGTTCATGGGGCGCTCACTCTCTTCTCAACGTCATTGATGTTGTTGCGAGTTCAATGACGGCGGCTGTGTTCATTCCTCTGGCGAAACTTCTTGATCTTTGGGGTCGTGCCGAAGGATATCTTCTCATGGTGGCATTTGCTGAGTTGGGTCTCATTTTGATGGCTACTAGTACCAATCTGTCCATCTACTGTGCTGCTAATGTAAGTAAAAACATGCATCCAATTATCCATAGACTAACAACTTCAATAGGTCTTTTATCAAGTCGGGTTCACAGGTCTCATCTACAGCATCGATGTCGTAACCGCCGACGCGACCAATCTTAAGAACCGAGCTTTAGCCTTCGCGTTTACATCATCCCCATACATGATCTCCGCGTTCGCTGGATCGTATGCCTCCCAGGAGATGCTTTCTGACATTGGCTGGCCTTGGGGTTTCGGTACCTTCGCATTCCTGACACCAGTTGTTTGTGCGCCTTTGTACATTCTTCTCAAAGTCAACCTGCACAAGGCTAAGAAGAACATTCTACCGAAAGAGGCTAGTGGTCGGACCCTTAAAGAAAGTATCTGGCATTACCTCATCGAGTTTGACGGTAAGTGCATCGTTTCTTAGCAAACATTGTTTGAGCTAATGTATCGATCTCCAGTCCTCGGTGTCTTCCTATTCGCAACCGGGTTGATCATATTCCTCCTCCCATTCAACATCGCCGCATCAGCTCCCAATGGTTGGGCAACGGGCTACATCATCGCTATGATCGTCGTCGGTTTCGTCCTCCTCGTTGGTTTCGCTATCAACGAACTTTACATGGCACCGGTTCCCTTCCTGAAGTTCCATTTCATGACCGACCGAACACTAGTAGGCGCATGTTTGCTGGATCTGACGTATCAAATTTCTTACTATTGCTGGAACAACTACTTCACATCTTTTCTTCAAGTCGTCAACTATCTTACAGTATCTGAAGCTGGTTATGTCAACAACACCTTCAATGTAGTGTCTGGTTTCCTCCTATTCCTCGTGGGATGTGGTATCAGGAAGACGGGCTATTTTAAGTGGCTTCTCTGGATTGGCGTGCCGCTCTATATCTTTGCCCAAGGACTGATGATATACTTCCGGAGTCCGACAGGATATGTGGGTTATCTTGTTATGACACAGATCTTCATCTCCGTAGGTGGTAGTGTCTTTACTATTTGCATGCAGCTCGCAGTCTTGGCGGCTGTCGACCATCAACATGTTGCTGCGGCGTTGGCCATGTTGAACGTGACTGGTACAGCAGGTGGAAGTATTGGCTTCACTATCTCTGGAGCCATTTGGACAAACACATTCGAGAAGGCGTTGCGCAACTATTTGCCTTCTAGTGCGCTAGACAACCTTGAGGCTATCTACGGCGATCTAGATACCCAGCTGAGTTATGCCAAGGGCACACCTGAGCGTATCGGTATTCAGAAAGCGTACGGGTATGCTCAGACAAGGATGCTGGCTGCCGGAACCGCAATCATGGCTTTGTCATTTGTTTGGGTCGCGCTCATCAGGAACCTGAAGGTGTCGGAGATGAAACAGACAAAGGGAAATGTCTTCTAAAGGAGAGTTTCGAGAACATGGCATTCTTCATGTGTCATGGATTGACATCAAATTGGCGATACACCCTGAGCGCTCAGACAGGCAAGATCTGACGAAGCTCGGAAAAATTGAAAAGTTGGATGGCTATTATGTTGTTGTGATGGATGCTGCTTCCGCATTCCAATCATCTATTTACTAAGACAACATCGCATCCGAAGTCCAGTGAAAGTTTGATGTGATATTAGCAGTATCCAGTTAACAAGCATCATAGTCCTTCATAAGCGAGAAGCAAGGTAGTCTCACTGTAATATTCATGTCTAGGGCTGAGAGATATTGCTCTTAGTAACAGCATGAGAGCCTAGGCGTGAGAGAGCTTTCGGAACCGCCTATTAGCATAGCAGCGGACATAACAGTGACCCCCCTGCTTTGCTATCCAGGTGAAACACATGTCTCGCAGTTAAACATACAAATTCCGTAGTCGAGTTGTAGCTGGCTGAGGAGCAGCTTTGTTGCGAGCGGCATGCAAGGGGTCACACATGATGTTGGCAATCCAGAAAATCGAAACGAGACAGTGATCGAAGTGCAGATGCAATTACAGAAAGAAAAGCTGACGTTTCACCTAAGCCTGTATGTACTTACAATTATCCACCTCTCCACTGTCTCTCTTCTTCTATTAGACTACATGTGTTTCGCAGTAACCAAAACTGCATCTCATTTGAAGTCCTGTCTGTGAACCAACAAAGATGTCTCACCCTCACCACAAAATGAATCAATGTCATGCATTCAGACCTTTTTAGTCGGAAAATAGCGTCGGATGAACAGCCTTGTCATCTTAATTGGAAGCCTCACGCAACCGCCACCAACACTTTGTATATCTAGATTGCCAACCCTTTATGCTCAGGAAGTTTGAAACTAGGCCACTGCCTGAACCGGACAGAATAATTTATGATGAATCTTTTCCTCCGTTCGGACACAATAAGATGAGATCCTACATTGCAGCGCTCGCGTTACTTGGAAACGCAGTTGCCTCACCCTATGATGTTCTGGGTGTAGATGTTGCGAGCCCAAAACACGCAACCTACTGCGTCCCCTACAAAGCGACTTACCTTGTTCCGATCTCATCCGGCACAAACTACTCGGAGGGTGAAGCAAGGATTACTGTGGATTCAGTATTTGCTTCAAATAAAGTTATGCCCAGCAACGTCGATGACTATGAGTTGGATTATGGGGACGAGGGTAAGTGACGGGTATGGCTCGGTTAGGGTTTTGTCTCGATGTGTAAGGTTTTCGGCTACCGACACAAAGGGACGCACATCTCCTTTTTGTACTGCTTTTCGATTCTTCAAGATGGACCATCGTGGTCTTGAGTTCCGGGAACCCTTTGCGCCCTCATCGCTCATGACCATGACGAGTGCTGTGGTAGTATAAGTCGTCAATGTAAGTATTAATAATATTTCATAGGGCTGCTAGGATGTCATTCTTGCTTTTCCATATTTGAGTCTACGATCTACTCTATGTAATCCCCAGTGGTTATCACCAGTATGTCAAATTCCTTCTCCTCGTAATCATCCGCGAGATGGTCCAGTCCTGCACCCTTGGCAAACTTTGCACACCAGCCATATGAAACGCCCAGCTGCTCAATTAATCCTTCTTCCTTAAGCAATGTTGCGTTTTCTTGACAGAGCTTTAACGCTTCCAAGTCTGTCTTTGGAATTTCTGCAAATTTGGGTTTTTCCTTGTCGTTCTTGGTATCCTTGTAAATTTCCAAAATACCTCTAATTTGACCAATCCTCCGTCTTCGTTCATCGTGCTTTGCAGCTTCAGGCCCCTCACATGCGGTACAACTACACGTAAATCCCCAGTTGGACAGCTCTTTCATCCTTGCTTGGCGGGAACAAGCGACTTCGATGTATGAATTGTATATCTCCTCATCTTGACCGATATCCCTCACAGCGTAAACTTCCATCATGGCCGACGGCTCGTCATAAACCCAGCATATGTTGGGCGTGCATGAGTGATTCATTCGGCAAAACTCGGTAAAGAGGCCACACTCCAGTCCTCCGGCAGTAATGCTCGCAGCGTTGGTGTAAAACTTTGCCAGAACAAGACTGCAGTCCATGTTGGTTCCGGGACACAGCTGTTCTTTGAGGAACGAAAACTCTGTGAGCTTCTTTGGGTTGTGATATAAACTTATGAGTCTATTTTGTTGGTCGGTGCTCAACTTTGATGCCTGATCGATGACACATCTGTACTCGGTCTTTGTTTTTGTTTCGGCTTGCGAGACTGTTAAGAGGGCCTTCTCGTGAACGATGCGGGTGCCGGGTTTGATCGGTTCAGTCGCAAACAGCCCATGCCCATAGGCCGTCTTTTTCATCTGATAAACGCATTTCTTCTCTTCCATGTGAGGTTTGGCTGCCGGGTTCGATTGAGACGTTTCTGTGAATAGTGACAAGGCTGAACTCTTTTTGAAAGGTCACCGTCAAAAGTCAAAAGCCAATGAGAAGTCGCCGATAAGATTGATAAGTAGTGAATGAGATGGGAAGATATAGGGTAATCCAGGCCAAATATTGTTCCACAACCTTCATGATTTAAGTTTTGTGTCAACTATATCAATTGAGGCGTATCTTCCTGTGACATTTCAAAACTTCTCTTTTTCATCAACACTCACACGCAGCGATTCGAGTCACTCTACCACCATGGTCATGACTTTCTTCAGCCTCCCCGGCGAACTACGAGACAAGGTTTACCGTCTCTACTTTCAAGTTAATGGCGGATACATCTACAATGCCGAATCAGACAGAATCAAGACGGTTGACAATCGTCCGATTGATCTCTCCCTTCTTTACACTTGCCGCAACATCGCCCGCGAAGCCGAACATCTACCACTGTTCGTCAATACCATTCAATTTACAACTCTTCACACGCCCAAATTGAACAACCTGGCTGGGTGTTTCAATGTTGTCTCTGCTATATATCATCTTCTTGAATCAGAATTGACATTACTTTTGGCAAATGCGAATGTCATGACCCCAGAAATACGAACTCAGCTCGCCTCAGAATTCCCGAACTTCAGTTCGCGACTTGATTTTACTCTCTCTAGGTATGGGCGTCCACTCAGGCCCTCCTCGATACACTCGGATCAATTCAGAGCTTGGAATCGGGGTGAGCCATACGACCCTGATCCAACCTCCGATTTGATTGCGCAGTTAAGATCTTATATGTGCTATAAGACACAGAAGGCCCTCCGCGTCTATGCCAATGTTTCGTTCTTGGAGTCCAACTTTTACCGCGGCTTTTCCCGAATAACGCGTCCTCTCTTGAATGACAACATATTTTGGTGGTCCAATAGCTTCTGGGAGGCTGAGAGGGCCTTGTCGTCCGCTTTACAACTTTTAGCCACGCACAAATCCGCCGATTTCAGCCGCCAAATACAGAAGTGCTTCCCACATTGGATCTTGAGCCATCCTCCAAGCGAATTTCTGAACCTTCGGTTCGAACATTGGGAAATTCCCTCACCAGCCAAAGTCAAACACGCAATGAAAATCCTGGCACTTGGCGATGTATGGCACTTGCCTAGCATGTGGCATGATGCGAGGTCCTGCTGTCGCGAGGATGACGGTGATCAAGTCTCTCATTCTACATCTTCCCATCGCCATCATCCGGTGGTCTCTAGTGTTCGCTGTCGAGAGACGATCCGATTCTCAGCCGTCGCTAATGCTATTCGATTTCTTGAGACACGTCTCTCTCCTGAACAGCGGCTTGATATTCGGAGTCTCATTCTTCACGAAGACTTACCATCGGTCAATCAGCCATCTGCTCATGCTCAGGGATTGGCCCCCTTTTACCGAGAAAATCCTCACTTACACGTCGAACGACGTGTCGACCTGATGGGCTGTGTATATCCCACCCTTGCATCTCCTTCCCGTGTCGCCGGCACCTTCCAATCCCCAGACGCTTATCCCGAGAAACCCCAAATGGATGAGGACAGGCTAAGATGCAGAATGACCCAATGGATACTGGACGCACTCGCGGTAACAGACGTTGGCATTCCCGCCGATGCTTACACGCTGGTTCTCCAGGCAGGCTCCTATAAAGACTACTTTGCGGATCAGTTCCAGCAACAAATTCACCAGGAGATTGCTTGGCATAAGGCCTTCAGAGCGTTGCATCAGGACTTTCCATTTGATGGGCCAGTGCACCAATATTACGGATCAATACAGGTGTCTATGATAGACACGCAAGAGGTTGATGCCATTGAGACCCTGCTGAATGGAACATCGCCAATCTTGCGTACCGATTTTAATGTTGGTGTTGCTCGGGAGTTCGATAGCATTGTCAATGATACAAAGCATCTCCATGTGAGCGAGTGGGAAGAGGCGTGGAGCGCTGTGATACTCAACACTATAAATCAGCCGACACATGAAGAAGACTACAACACAAGGCTGTCACGGAATTTCGAGATCCAGACCGACTAGATGAGTACGGAAGCGTCTCCTAATATATGGGAGGCAAAAACGGAGAACTAAGTCCACATTATCATGTTTATCACGGTGAGTCCTACAATACTTTCGTCCAGCTGATTTTTTAACTAATGGATGCAACAACAAATTTGTCTAGATTGACCGCAAATGGGGTTGCACGGATAGGGGCGTCTTGGGGAACGGACACACACTGTCATCAACAGTGTGGTTGGAACAGATTGCGCCTTGGCGTCTAAGGGAAATGTGAAGTCGGGATAAGGTAAAACAGTTATTTGTACTTTTAAGGAAACGGCTTTTATAAGAATGAACATGTAACACTCCTACTGATCCTTCTGCAGCATGCAATCGACCTTTGCATCTCTCATCTTGGTGATCAATTATTAACTATCCGCCAATCCGGCCTCATCAAATTAACTAACATTGTATCATGCTCAATGTAACACTAGGTATCCACAGCGATTTTTCCTATGACCATATCTCATCCGCTATCTCCTCGAAAAGGCTCGCTGCCCAAATTGTATCATAGTCAAAGAAAGGTCGTGAAACTGTACATCTTCCTCCTGTCCGAGTAGCCACCTGGTATTGTGTTATGTCATCGAGACTTGGGTCTATCTCAGGTGTCGTCGCCTTATTACCGAGTTCTATTACTCTAGTTGTATCAGCAATACCTTCCGAAGCCCTTCGCTTCCGTGGTCGGTGCAGCGTGATAGCAGAAAGGCTAGTGATCGGACTGGCTGAACACAGTCTGAACCCAGGGTCTCGAAGAAGCCAGGATGGAATGTCAGTGGAATTTGGTGGCCTTCCAGTAATGAGAGCATAATCGAGCGAGAGACGAAGCTTCATGTAGTTTCGCGTGACAAACAAGTCATCCCAGTATCCTGCTAGCCCCTTTGAAGCCAATGACTCTTCTGTCACTTGTCTTGGCTGACTCTCGGACTCTGCTGATCTTGGGCGAAGTGGTAACTGAACGGGTGTTGACTGAACGATTTGTGTGATCATCCTACTGATATCCACGGCACCTTCAAAACGTTGGCTGCACAAGTGCATAGCTTGGGCATGGTATCTCGTCAATAATTCTTCGTGATCAGTTCCACGATCTCGTGGGGACATTATCTCATCGAGAGAGCTAAGCATAAGAGGAAAGGCAATGTATGCAATTCTGCGATCATGTTCAGTAACATTTTCTACGAGGAGTGTATTCTACTTACGCTGAGATTGGTAGATGCTGAGTAAGTCCTTCTTGAACGATGAATCTGACCAGTTTTGTGGTCTCGGTGGTCGCACTATTGATGCTCTTGCCAATACCTCTTAGCACGGAGTCGTCTAGTATTGATATGCCTTTCTGTCGCTGCTCAATCATCATCGCCTCATGATTCCCCAACGCTATCTGAGCAGCACTAAGTGCATGTCAGTATGTTAAGTCAAGTTCGGCTGGAAAAACTCACTAGGCATATATGTATATCACACTAGAAATCAGTGTCGTAGAGCGATGTACATCTGGCCTACTGAGAAATGGCTTCACGGTCTGTTCCGCCTCTTTCCTCCAGTCATCCAGGTCCATCTGGGCGGCCCGTATTCTCGCTAAAGTCTTGTCAAAGTTATCGAGAGAATATGTCAAGTCGAAAGCGTTGGGGCCATAACAGATAGATAATGTTTCTGTTAGGATGATAGCCAGGCGACATTGGAAAGTGAGGATATCCGCTAAGTGTCTCTTGGTACGACAATCGTAAACGGAAGACGAATCCAATTCGTCTACAAGATCATCTGCAGTGACAGGCTCAATGTTGACGTTGAAACTAGATGATGTTATCTGAAGTGGCTTGCGTAATCCCAGGGTGACTACTCTGTCTCTCCAGAACAGCGACCACCACAGCATCTTTCTTTTCTTCTTGTGCTCAGCACTAGCACCAGGAGCTTGGAAGTTGTGCGCTTGAGCGACTATTGCGTTTTGTATGCCAATTGCGAGCCAGGTGCTTCCGGCATGCGGCTCAACGGATGAGAATTGAAAAGTAAGAAGCAGAGCTGCTTGGGCTTTTGTGAAAGCATCAGTCTCGACTCCGAGATCGAATAGTAGCTTCAGTAACAAATCGTCAGTTTGTGTCCACATCCTTTGCTGGCACACATACCTTTGCCCGACGATAAAATATACTCCTCGCGACTTTGACGTTTGTGTATCCTGCATTTTTAAGCACAGCTGAGGAGACAAACTGTGCCAAGTATCAGCTATCCATAAACCAAATCGATCCATTTAGGGAATCTTTACCGAAGATGCCGAAAATAGCATGGCTTGAAAGACAAGCAGTGGCATTGTTTTCTTTGTCGCACCAGCGGTATCTCGGTCAAGATACATGTCCCAAAAGTCTTTCTCGTTGATGAGAGGATAGTAAGGATGTAGATACAGGAAATATTGGTAGATGAATTCTTCCTGAATGCTTCGCGATGGCAGGTGAAAACATCGGCTGTGTCTTAGGAAGTCGACATCTTCTTGGGGTAGACAGTGAACGTCTTTGAGTGTCAAGAACGACTGCGTTGAATAAAACACTTCAAATTGAGTGAATGGCGCCGAAGGTCTGTCCATGATGTACTGATCTGACTTTTTGATACCCGGTCAATTAATTCGACGTAGAGTGTAGAACGTAGGCTATCGTATGATTGTTAGGAAAACGGTCGGTGGTTATCAATCACCCGGTACATTGGCCAAGGGCAAACGGATGGGATGAATAAATGAGCCGTCCCCGCAGTTCCGATGCCGAGAATCAGTGGAGGATCAGTCTGAATACCGATTGGCTGTAGTAGAAGAAAGCACATGAGTCAGGTTGCACTCTAACCTAGGTAGGAAATCGTCTGAACCTACCCTGAAGACAAACATAAACACAGACTATGACTCAATTCTACCCGAGACACAACATAAAATCCTTTTCAACTTTCATCATGACCATCTAGATTCTGCTTACGAGGTACATACACCAGCATATAATGATCGTAGAGTCAATGCAGACTATATAATCCGTTGATCAGAACTATAGAAGGAAACGTTCGATAACCGGGCTCAGCATCACGACATACACACCGTTTGTTCAAGTGTGTCCATAAGGTAAATTGTGATGCGAAATTACCTCAAGACATTCGTGTCTCGAAGGGCTCCTAGTTGGCATAGAAGTGTCTCTCTTCAATGGGATTAAAAACATGCATCACCATTGTAGTAGCTTGTAAAAGTAAAAAAAACTCGATCGTCGGATTAATAATTCAATTGTTCAGTCAAGCACCAGCCTTGACAGCGTTCTGGACTGTTCACTCACTGTTTCTGCCTTGGAATATATGCAGTAATTGTTTCGTGGTATCATTGACCCGAAAACACCCTTGCTCGACTTCTTTGACAACCCCGCAAGGATGATCTTGTATCAATTCGACATATGTGACGCTCCGACTTTCTAAATTCGTCCAAACTCCGTCGCTGCTTGTGATTGTTGCGGGTATAATTTATTACATATTTAAACCATGAAAGCGGCCATATATAACCTCAACGTTGCTTTTAGACAGTCTTTTCGATTTTGCGGCGGTTTCTTTCACCATCACATCCCAACCTGATACCAAAACAAAGGCATACATAGCTCTATCGACATGAAGCTTTTCCCCATAGTCCTCTTGGTTTTGTCTTGTGGTTTTGTCCACTCAAGCCCTACATCAAGGGCTGACAAACCGCCACGATTCTTCCTCATTGGAGATTCGACCGTTGCTGTCAATGGTGGTTGGGGTGACGGACTCCTCTCATACATCAAAGCCCCTGCTCAGGGCGACAACAGAGGCGTTAGTGGTTCTACAACCGTATCTTGGAAGTCGAGCGGTCGCTGGGATACACTCCTTAGCGATATCAGCTCTGCCAAGGGTGACTTCGAGCCTGTCGTCACAATCCAGTTTGGCCACAACGACCAAAAGGTGATGCAGCTGGATGAGTTCCATTCTAACCTGGTCAGCATTGGTAACGATATTATCAAAGCCGGAGGAACACCAGTAAGTTGACACTGACCGACATCCCAAATTTGATTCGAACTAAGTTTGAACTAGATCTTCATCACATCATTGACACGACGTACATTCTCAGGCGGACAAGTTGTCGAAAACTTGAAGGACTGGGCTGCCGAAACAATCTCCGCCGCTGGAGAAGTCGGTGCGGAATACCTTGAACTTAACAAAGCGAGCACAGACTATGTCAACGCGATCGGAGCACAGAACTCTGACTATTACAACTGGGGTCCTGGTGATAGAACGCACCTCAATCCTTCTGGCGAGATAGTTTTCGGGCGCATGGTTCTGGATCTGTTACTTGAGAAGCGTCAGGACTTTGCTGTCTACTTTACTTCCAATGAGGCGCTTAGCGAGAAGATCAAGAATGGGGAGTTCGCGACTGGAGATGAGTAATCTTGCAGGTTAGGAAAATGTGCTTCCAATTCCTTGGTTAGAGAAAGACGACACAATGAAGTCTTGAGTCAAACAACACTGTTTGGTTTTGAATACAGTCCTTAGTGCACATGCGTGACACATACTGGAAATTTAGTTCTTCAAGATACCTATTAAGCCAATACGATTGTGCGAGCATCTTCATCAATCCCAAGGCCTTTAAACGCATCAACTCAATCTGGTTACACTTCAATCAATTCTCGTCTACCTAGAGCTCTGGAACCCTCCTTATCTTCAACGTCGCTTTCATGGGAGGAATCCGATTTTGTACAATCCAAGTATTGCGCGGTCTTTCAGCCAAATGCTCAATATCGTAATGTAACAGCATATAAGCCAAAATCATCTTGATCTCGTTCGAAGCAAAGAATCTTCCAGGGCACGCGTTTCGTCCTAAGCCCCAAGCCAGGAAGTCTTTGGAGGCTGTTGGCAGTGCATTGCGTGCACTCTTTACATATCCGTCTTTCTCATCCTGTCGTGCATTGTAAAAGCGTAGTGGTTTGTATGTCTTCGGTTCAGGGTAGATCTCGGGGTCTTGAAGTACTGAGTATCCTGGGACGGCTATCCTGAGACCCTTGCGCACATGTGTGCCCGAAGGAAATGTTACACCCTTCTCTGCTACGACGGTACGTGAGACACCAATTGAAACAATCGAGTTCTTGCGCTGGCTTTCACGAATAGCGGAATCGACCTTTTCCATCTGCGCGACAGCACGTTTGTTCCACTTTCCATCGTGCTGTTGGAGCACACTCTTAATTTCATCTCGCAGCTCGGTGATAAGATCTGGAGATGAAGCGGCGATGTCGAGGAGAGCGTGAGTGACGGCAAAGGTGGTAGTATGAATAGCTGCAAAGTTCAGCAAAAGGACGCGTTCTGATAACGCGTTGACCTTCCAATTCTTAGGTTTGCCGATAGCTTTGGCTTGTTCGATCAGCCACTGCAGATAGTCATTTCGGGCAGACTTGGGAGGTTTCTCTGATCCAGTCGCTTGAGCATCATACTCTGCAAGTCGTGCTTGAATTTCTGGTTTGAGGATACTTTCAAATTTGTTGTTGTGGATTCTGTTGGGCAGGGCTATTATGGGTGCGACAACAGGTTTGAGAAAGTTGGGGAAAGGCTTGATAAGCATTGACGATAGTGGTATGTCTTGAGCAAAAGCAATTCCCATCTTTAGCATGTCCTCGTTTCGGCAGAGCGGCAAGCTGACAAAAGCACGGTTTGTGACACCACTGGTGATCTGCTGCGCCTTTTCAAAAATGCAGACTTCAGTCCATTCTGAACTGGTTCCCCAGTGCTTACTGACACAATGATCAATCTCGTCGGCTAAATCAGGGATGAGGTTGCCAACCTCTTTGGTAAGAGTTGTAAGCACTAGGTCCAGATGGATGGGGTCGTGGGTCAAGGAGGGAGTCATTGTAGTCCAGTCCGTTTGCAAATCATGTTGCGCAGATTCATGCATGCTAAGCTCATCGGTTGGCTGCTCGCTCGCAAATTTGGTATCTGATCGTGGTAAAAAGATGACATTTCCACCGTCAAGAAGAGGAAGAATCGTGGCTTGGTTTTTGTACTGGATGTATGTCGAGTTGAGGACGGCTTTGACGTCGAGAGAGTTTCGGATTCGGGCTTGGAAGAGCGGGAACCAATCACCTTTGCGGGCGCCGACAATGGGTAGGTCTGGGAGATTTGATGGCTTGATAAAGGATTGGTATATGATGTATGAGAGGAAGATGATAAGCGGCGCAGCAATCGCTGGGCGCGACACCAAATCGGTGGCTGCTTCTATCATGCTGTAATGGTAATTGATGGTAACCTACATGTAAAGAGATAGTGTAACGGCTGATGGATGGTGACACTGACTTGACTTTATATACCCGTACCAGGTGCACTGGCAATCACCGACTAAAGGGTAGCGGTGTCACGATTCGCAAGACGCCCAATTGTGACAGCCCTTTTTTATCATCAACTCGTTTAGTCTCTATGATGATTCGAAGATACGGTTATCTTGTCCCCTGGGTCTTGGTAATGTCTAGGCGATCTCGTACAAGGGCTGCTGTGAGTGGTTGTTGGGACCGCTCTAAACTAGCGCTGACGATCCTTCGACTTGGCTTATTCCCAGTTGGCACTGTTTCCATTACAAGGAAGTCGACATTTGTCTCAGGGTACATCCACAATTCGAGACTTGGAGTACATAGGAATAAAAGCCCACATGCATGATGTAGATATAAAGGAATTGACCACGGAACCCTGTCAAAATGCTGGCGAGATGGCGATAGTTGCTAACCATCGAACTCATCAACAAATCGTGTTCAGACGACGACTTCGAACAACGCTTTGACACCGAGATGATCGGTGATCCATGGCCTCTCAAACCCAATCGATAGAATCTCCTTTCTGGCATCCTCGTCCTCATGGTCAGGCTCGACGTCATTCCCAAATCTTTCAAATTGGCTTAGCTGAAGAACATCGCCGCGGAAAAACATCTTGTCCATGCGAGAGCAGCCATACAATTTGCGCAACTCGGGTAAAGCCTGTTGACCCCACGTGTAACCCCCAGTGTCATCACCTCGACCATCACCCTCTTCACCACCGAGCTCTAGATAGGCATCCTTGAGATTATTTTCTGAATGGAGGGTTCGGTCAAAGGGTTGAATGGCGTTAAAATCTCCCGTGACAACAGCGTCGGCAATATCTGCAGCATGCATATGTGAAGCGATGAGGCGCATCTGTGCTGGACGCAGCGGTGGTTCAAGAGCAAGAGACTCGAGATGTGTGTTGCAGAACCTGAACTTTCTTCCATCCAAGGGCAGCAAGGCATCAACAAATAATGCATCCCGTTCCATCTGAGTAGCCGAATAGTGTACGCGGAAGCAGGATGATATGTCGAAACGTCGGTCAATCAATGTGGTCGTACCATAAGCCCCAGACGACCAAGCCGACGTGTCAATATCCGTCCGGTAGAAACCTTCCCGAATCCATTCTTTTTCGCCGATGGTGTTGAGATCAGACGGTACACACTCTTGTAAATTCACCATGATGGCTGTGTCCTCTTCCCTTCGATGCTGCCGAGTAAGGTCCTCCAGATGCTTGAGAGCAGCATTCATTCGAGATTCAACGTGTGGTAGCATGAAGTCTATATTCCAGCTGTATACTGCTATTTTCTTCAGTTTGCGCTTTCTAGGTGATCGCTCGGTGGACTGGAGAGGTTGCCATTCGTTGCTTTTGTTAACCCATCCGTAGAAGGCCTGTTGCCATATCTGATCGGCTTTCCATGCAACTGAGGAAAATGGTTTTCTCATTTCTATAGTGTGTTGGATCGCCTTTTGGACAATTTTATCCATGATTGAAGTTGCTGTACTATGAAGATTGCTGCAAAACGCGGGTTGATGTTGAGAGAGTGTAGATAATGGGTCAGTCAGACTCTGACTGCTGAGGCGGGGTAAGTATCTGACATAGCATCCGAGGTAACCGACATTACTTGGATTTGCAACTATCCAGTGAAATCCTATTGTCTGTTCCCATCAATACGCGATATTCAAATTCACGCCTGGTACCCATACCAGTAAGCTGAAAAATCTATAGGTCCAACTCAAAATCCCACACCTGCAGCTTTCTATCCGGAAACCCACCAGTTTGCCTTACAAATACACTCAAGACGCCAAACTCATGTAGCCGAGTCTTGTCAAATAGAGGCTCAGTGGATGTGTTGGGTATCTCAGCAACAGAAGTCCAATCCTTGAAACCCTTTGAAGCTCTTGCCACATATATTCCTGTGGATTGCTTTACAGGATCTGGAAGAAGTCCGAACAGATATTCGCCTGATGCGTCTCCAGCTAGTTTGCCTCTTGGGTCATACAAGTCAGGACCGTTGAGGCCGACTGGATTTATCGCATTTTTGGTCCATTTTCCTATCGACGTTAGTTTGGATTCCAGGCATGGCAGAATAATCTCACCATTGTTGTCTCGGAGGTAATGCTGGTATAGGTGTTCTCCAGACAGCAAATCCCTCATGAGAATATGAACACGTCCCTTAGTATCAACAAGCTGACCCTCTTGGTTTACCATACGACTATTTTGCGGTATATCCCAGATTAGTGTGCTTGCATCAGAAGTTGAAATGGGCTTCGTAAGCTTGGTGCCGTTGGTATTGAACCATGTCTTGCCGTCATCGTTGGAATACGCAAAATAGACACCGTGATTGGTATCAGCGTCCGGTGTCTCTCGTACAGTCCAAGAGGTGTAAAGCTTTCCATCTAGGTAATCAAGTCCGTTGATGTAAGCGTTATTGTCGTCACCTTGGATGTACATCCCTTGAGCTTGCCATTTTCCCGTGGAGGAGCTGTAGCGGTGGATGTAACTATCACCTGATCCAGATCTATCGTTGCGAGTCAGTGCAAAAGTCCTCGACTTGGGCTTGGTAAGCTTACTGTCCGATGCGAAACTCGAGGAGCAAGTCACCGTTGGGAAGAGGTTCGAAACGAGGATACGTCAGAGGTGAATACGGCCCTTCCGATCCATCCAAGGAGTGTACAACAGGGCCAAACAGTTCTGAAGACCAGTTGGAAGGAACATCTTTGGCGATTCCCGCTTTTGAGACTCGGTAGTTGATGGGTACATCCTTTTCAAATCAGCTTGGGTCTGTGTATGATTCTTTCAACTCACATGGTGGTCAAAACTAAGATGAATCTTTCCATCACCCGAAATTCCCATAGAAATCATGTTATGCCCATCCATCGTCTTTTGGGTGTAGTCATCTAGTGTAAGATACTCCCAATCGGCCACAGTGGGTGAGATCTTTCTTCGACCCAGCCGGACGAAATGGTTAAGGTACCCGGCGGGAGCAGTTTCGTAGAACGTGACATATTGATAGTTTCCGTAGGTAATGAGAGCATCTTCCTGATAGCTTACACCATTAAGTCGTTCGGAGCCCTGGATGTCTGTACCGATGGTCCATTGTTTGGTGGATTTGACCGTTAGGGCCATAGTGGTCGCCATCAGGCTCGCGAGGGAAAAGACGATGCTAGAGAGGCGCATCGTGGTTAGCGGTACAAAGTTTGGCTGATAAAAAGGTAATGGAAATTTGTGGTGGTACCGATTGCTTTATAAGATGGGATTTTCGATGATCGAATTTCGAGTCGAGTCGTCACAATCCCCGTCTGTTGAATTTCGTTTGTGGGGAAATACAACGCTGGTAAAGTCAAGCTTGGCTATAAGCAAGGATATGTATAATATCACTTTCACCTTCCAAATTACGTCTGGACTCTAGAGCTCCGAGAGGACCCGGATTTCAGATGAAGAGACGGCATCTGTATTGGTCGCGCAAGTATCGGTAGAGCGAAGAAGCCGATCGGAAGATTGGTCGGTTTCACATCTCCCGAGAAGCCGATGCAGGTATGTCAGTAGTTCGTTAACATCCAGCTTTTAAAGCTTCAGAGCAGATCAGACGCATTTTTTTACGCAGATCGCATCACTTCAAGTCTCAATTTAATGACTGGGTCTCTATAATTTATGGCTTTAAAGATTCGTAATAGTTTTCTTCTTTGTTGACTTTGGAGTTGGCTCGGTATGATCTGTGCCGATGCCGAGTTAGTTATTGCACTCGGTCCAACTATTTTTCATGCCAGAAGATTGCTGATGCCGAAAAGTTCAAGGCTAATTAAGAACAAGGATAGTGCTCAGATTTCAGCATCAGGATGATGATTATACAAATATACACGATAGCCCTGACCGAGACGAACGTAGATCAAATGTTCATAGTATTAACTTTGGTGCTCATCTTGCATCCAATCAGCTAAGGCGCAGTGGCGGAGTGGTCTAACGCGATAGACTAGAAATCTATTCTCTTCGGAGGCGTCTGTTCGAATCAGGCCTGCGTCGATTGGTTTTTTTGTTTTGCTTTTGCGAGCAACAAGCTCGATTTTTCGTACTATTGAGGGTACAAACCTGCCGACAACTACTAACACGAAACCCGTCCGTAAAATAATTTTTGTCTGGTGAACAGATGGATTGAAACACAACGACTGGGAGTGGACTCAACAAGACATATCATTTATCAACTAAAAACCAACTCGGCCGCTTACTAGACATCTGCTTTGAGCTAACAATACGCACAAATGCCTACATTAGCTCTTTGAGATCACAAGAGAGCCTACCGAGCCCTGATCAATGTTGTGTTCGCCAGCACTGAGTTCCTTGCTCTCTCCAGTGAACCTGAAGCCAGTAAACAGAGTGACTTTTGTGCCAGCCGACACTCGAATAAAGCGAATATCTTCCGGTTTCAATCCAGCTTCAGTCAAAAACACCGTGTCAAAAGTTCCCAACTCAAGAGACACGCCCGTTCCAGTGGCATCCGCTTCAGAGAAAACAGCGGCACCAAGCTCAGGTTGAGGCACAGGAATGCCACCTTCAAAGGTAAGCTTAAGAACATAAGCGAGAGATTCATCGGGTTGAGATGGTAGGGTAATATCCAAGGCTTCCTTGGACTGATCCCACTCTGAGACCTCAACATAATCGCCAGCTTTGTCGCCAAATAGCTGAACAGAGTTTAAGGACTTGAGATCGACCAGAGCATTGGACCCAAGGCTCTTGACCGACACAAGTTTATCCTCAGGCCAACCAAGAACAGTGACGTAGAGCACATCATCTTCTTTGTTGCGTGTGAAGCGGATATCACTGCTGTTTCCTTGCAAAGGCGCCGTGAAAGATCCACCTTCAACCTGATTCGGTCCCTCGCCATAAATATCCCAAGCCCTAGTGTCGTAGATAGCCTCACCGTAACGGCTAAGAAAGTCGCCGATGTCGTTCAGAACCTTGATCTGCTCCTCAGGCAACAGTCCAGAAGCCATGGGCGAAATATTGAGCAACATATTTCCATTCTTGCTCACGCGATCAATCAAAGAGTGCACCATAGCTTTGGAGCTGTAGTATTTGATACCAACTGTGTAGCTCCAGCTCGAAGCACTGATGGCATCGTCGGTCTGCCAGTACGGACGAACGAGATTGGATGGCCCACCACGCTCCCAGTCGTCCACGGCTGATGTGTTGCGGAAGCCATGGTCGTGGTGCTTGTATGTGGTAACGACTTCTTTACCCCACTCCTCGCCTCGATTGAAATAGTAAGCAAGAAACTCGAGACGCTTCTTCTCGTCTACTGCACAAGGACCTTCGAAGCTTCCACACTCGCCAGGACTGTCGAGTGAGAAGTCGTTCCAGATGATGTCGGGCTGAACGTGGTCCAACATCTCGCGATGCTTATCGAACCAGAGCTGATCTTCCTCCTCTCGAGGTAGTTGACCAAGCAGTTTCTGCAGGCTCGTGTCGTTTGTCTTTGGCGCCCACTGGAAGAAACCGTTGTAGTTGTACGCCTGATGCATGGCGACAACAAGTTTCATATCGTTCTCTCGCACGAGATCTGCCCAGAGCTTAACTAAGTCTAGCTTGGGGCCATAGTTGACTGGATTCCACTCATTGACCTTGCTATCCCACATGGAGAAGCCATCATGATGTTCGGCCACGGGTCCAGCAAACCGAGCGCCAGAAGCTTTAACAACCTTCATGATGGCCTCAGGATCGAATTCGCCACCTTCGGACTTGAGTACAGGTTTGAACTGCACAAAGTTGCCCTGCTTATCTTTGGCGCCTTTGATGAAGTTCTCGTAGCCCCATTCTTCAGGCGGTCCGTAGGTTTCTGTGTGATGCTTTCGCTGATCCGAGTCGGGCTCGTACATGTTGCGAGGATACCATTCGCTGGCGTACTGAGCGGTTGTGAAAGCTCCCCAGTGCCAGTAAACACCAAACTTGGCATCGCGGTACCATTCGGGTGCGGCGTTGTGTTTGTCCGTTGATTCCCATGTTGCTTCGTATGGGCCATTGGCTTGGGCAGTTGTGCTGACAGGGAACAAAGCACAGGCAAGTGCCACAAGGGCAGTAGCCTTTGGGGGTAGTGTGATCATTGCTAATGTGCAACGAAGAATGATACCTTCGGGTTCACTCAATAATCTTTTAGTACTACGAATCAGTTCCTAGGAGGAAGACTATCGTTACGATCAAAGCTTTAAGGGCCAATGCGTATTTAAAGTATCGCAGCTGTTCCCATCGCGAAGATCACAGGAAAGCTCTCCATTTAGAGGATACTTGCCTCGGTCATTTCACATAGAATGATACGTCGACTCGATGATCGATACGACGTTATCGTTCAACGGTAGTTACTGATGACGATCAGAAGAACAAGATTCGTGCGCATCTCAGTCTGCGCTGCCAAGTAAACGAATCTGGTGACGTTACATATAGCCTTCACTTATTAGCCGGGATCGTCAATTCGATACCTATATCAATGCTGTTCACGGTCCGCGTCGGCCCGGTGTTTGTACCAGCAACTGGAGCTTGCTGCCGGCAAAATATGCGGGGAAGAGGCAATAGCGCTCTGTTCTTATGAACTGGCATATACGAGGTTACAGTATGGGCTTGACTTCTACTGGTGGACTTTTGACCTCTAAAGCATCCCTGCGTTACCCCGCAAACACTCTACGCTGATCGCTGAAAGCTTGGATAAATGACCGATGAAATGGCAAACGCGGAAATAGTCAAAGGGCGGGCTCGACGACGTTGAGCTCCGTCAAGTGGAACAAAGCACGTGTTTGATATGTCCACTAAGCATCAACAACGCCGAATACAATGTCTAGCGATCTCTTGTCGGAGGATGGAAGAGTTATATTACCATGGAGTCTGAAAGAGGAATAGTGGCATAAATATTGTCGTGATTGGCTGGGCTTTAAGTGAGACTCTTGCTTGGTCAGCTTCCGCGGAAGCGCTGATTACATTTTCCTCTCCGTCAACGATGTATCAACATATCTCACCTTAGACAAGTTCCTTGGAACAGTTGTACAGCTCATCAATCCATCATCGACATAGACAAAGACTTCCCAGCGACTGGCGTCTCTTGCTGAAAACGAGAATGCAGCCTATCAATCGTCCACGAAAGGTAGAGTGATAAGCCGAGACAACAGCACCATGCTTACCAAACCAGGCGTGTGATCTTTGCTACACTCGAAAGATCAAGTGCGACGGGCAACAGCCGCAATGTTCAAATTGCGTCAATTACAAGACTTCTTGTACTCACACGGTCCGTAGTAGGAAATGGAAGCCCAAAGCGCAGCAAGGCGTTCAACGTTCAGAAGCAGAAGAAATTCGAAGCCTACAGGCACAAATGGAGCAATTGCAGGAGCAGCTCGTATGTCCTGCGAATATGTTCAAAAATGAGGCGTCACTGACATACGATTGCAGGCTGAGTACCGGGAACAAGAAGAAGCAATTTTGACTCGAACACGACCGCGGGATATGCTCTTAAGCGATGAGTTAACGGATGCTGAGATTTCAACTAACACCATGGAACTCCCTCCACTACAACAAACCATGCATATGACTGGAGTCTTCCTCAACACTTTCAACTCAATGCTGCCGCTATTTCATCCTGACTCACTTCTGCGCCTTATCGGTGAAACATACGCTGTTCAGCCACAACAGCGTGATCCTGTATCATGGGCTGCAATCAATGTTGTACTAGCGCTAGCACGTCAACAAATGCCTGATCACAGCGAGTTGGACTCCGATTATGGCTCAACAAACGATTACATAAAAAAAGCTCAATCGGTCATATGGACTGTAACACTTGGTGAAACCGGAATAGTCAACATTCAGACATTGATTGGCATGGCCATGTTGCTACAGACAGCCGACGATATAACACCAGCATTGGTCCTTATCTCAGCAGCTATCCGACTCATTCATAAAATGGGATTGCATAACCGTTTATCCACCGAGCATTTGAGCCTAAGCGAGCAGAGACAACATGCCAATGTCTTTTGGTTGGCCTACATAGTGGACAAAGACCTAAGTCTGCGGGCACAACAGCCTTCGGTGCAACTTGACGACGACATCGACCTGGACTTGCCCATGGAACAGTCGGGAGTTTGTGACAGTAATGCTGAATCAGGCATCGTTACTACAGTGGATGGAAGTATGAGGCTGAATTATTTCCTTTCTCGTATTCAGCTTGCCAATATACAAGGCAACGTATACGATCACCTCTACTCCACACGCGCGTCAAAACGGACTCCAGAAGAAAGAAAGATATCAAGGGAAAGAATTGTCAGGGCTCTTGATGATTGGAAAGCATCAGTCCCTCCAGACTTCAACGGGGCTAACGTAGTCACCACTACGAGTAACAATCCTTCAGTCGCGGCCTTTTTTTGCATCCTTCATACGCGAAGTCTCCTTTGTCTGAGTCTCATTACCAGATCTCATGCTTGGGATGAGCAATGGGTAGGGCGTATACGTGAGTATGGAAGAGGAACAGAAGTACTAGAACTTCCAAATGAGTGGACTGCGATGATCGGAGAAGCGAGAAACTACATGATATTGTATGAGCAGCTGCACCAGAAATACAGCTGGCTGAAGTGGTAGGACCGAGTTTCTCTTAGCGATGACAATAGTTGACATGTGTAGGTTTGCTACGTGCACATATATCTCAGCGATGGTGCTACTCACGGCAAACAACCTGAAAGATCCTCGGCACGCGGACTTTGCCCAGGATACAGACCGTATCGAAAAGGCGCTTGTGTGGTTCCAGAAACACTTCAAAGATAGGCCGTGCAAGATGTCTGGTATGCTTACGGACGTATGTACTGAAGCCGTGGAGAGAATGAAGCAGAGGTGCACAAACGACATTGCCATGCCTGTTGAAGATGATTGGCTTACGGGATTGCTTGGTGATAGAGGAATAATCTGGTGAGAGATGGCTGTACTTCGCACGAGTGGGACGTAAAGAATGTCCACCCAGAACATCTTCAGCAGTTTGGGCCATCTTGGAGGAATGATCTGTATATTTGAAGAGTCTGCATAATGAGAAATACCCATGATATGATTTATTGAGTGCTTGATCTACAGATCGTCTAGTGGAAACTTTCCAGGAACATCGAGACGGCTTGGGCTTCGGTTTAAAGCTAAAGATAAATAAACAAATACATTTCTACCGACTATAAATAATCTACTTAGGTATTTTGTGTTTAATTATCTTCAGAAGCAGACCATAAGTGCGATGAAGCAACGTGGTCCTTCAATGGGTACTTCTGCCCTGGAATACCGTAGAAGTTCTCGCGGTAAGTGCCTCCAGGCACAGCATAGTCATCCCAGAAGAGTCCTCTGCCTCGTAGCTCGGGGATCAGTAGATCAGAGATGTCCTTAAAGGATTGAGGGAAGAGAACATAGCCCTACGATCGAGTTAGCAATGGGCAAGTTAACAGCCATGCGATAAACATACAAAGTTGAAGCCGTCAACACCAGCTTCAGCAACCCATTCCTCGAGGCTGTCGGCGACTTGGGCTGGCGTACCGACAAGCAACGGTCCGTTGCCACCGAGACTTACATGCTCTGCCACAGTGTGCTTGGTCCACTTCGAGTTGACGGGCGAGAAGCGAGCATAGCCCTCAACAGTAGATCTGATGAATTGTCAGCACAATAAAGGTACCGACGCAGAGTGGGATTCATACTTAACAGCATTGCTTTCCACCTCTCTGAGCTCCTCGTCATCACCGTACTGGCTCAGATCCATGCCAGTCCAGCCTCCAAAGAGCGACAGCGCTCCCTCAAGCGAAGCATACTGCTTGTAGTCATCGTACTTTGCCTTTGCTTCCTCCTCGGTGCGTCCAAGAATGGGAGTGACCAACGCAAGAACTTTAATATTGCTCGGATCCCGGTTGAAAGTATCCTTAGCCGTCTGCCGGATCTCTGCAATGTTCTTCTTCGCTACGGCAGGAGCATGAGCCGAAGTGAAGATTCCCTCGGCGTGCTGAGAAGCAAAGAGCTTGCCAGCCTTTGAAGCTCCGGCTTGCAGCAGGACAGGTGTGCGCTGGGGACTGGGGTTGACGATGTGAGGGCCAGCTACGTTGAAGTACTTACCCTTGTGCCCGATCTCTCGCACGCGCGACGGGTCGGTGTAGATACCTGCCTCACGGTCCAGCTTGACGGCGTCGTCACGCCAAGAGGACTGGAAGAGCTTGTACATAACTTCCAGGTACTCCTCAGCTATGGCATACCGTTCGTCGTGCTGATAGATGTTAGTCATTGTTGTTTCGAGTTTGTGGATCTTCATGGGGTGGCTGTACGCTTAGCTGTTCTTGTCGACCAAGGTTGCGAGCAGCGGAGTCCAGGTAGCTTGTGACAATCTACGCAGGGTCAGCAGTGGGCCTTGTTTAGTGATGTTTATCTTCTCATACATTCCAGCCAACTCTGTTTCGATGCGTTAGCATGACATAGTAGAGTGATAGTTACTTCAGCTTGAGGGTCACGAACCTTCCCTTGGTCAGATGGTCAAGCGTTGACAGTCTTCGAGCCAAGTGAAATGGCTGCTCATAGGTTGTTGAGACTGTCACGCCGAAGCTGATGTTCTTGGTCACAGCGGCCATAGCCGGGATGATCGAAAGCGGTTCCGTGACAGGCCATTGAGCTCCTGAAATGATAGCAGGGTCAAGTGACTTCTTGTAGACATCATATCCGCCTGGTCATGTTTAGTCAGAGGATCTCAAAGCTGTATCGTCAAACATATTTACCTAGGACATCTGCAATGAAGACACCGTGGAACTTGGCCTCCTCAAGCAGCTTTGCGAGGTCTGTCCAGTGCTCGATGTCGGTGAACCGCCATGACTGATCATCCGGGTGGCGCCAGAGACCAGGCGACTGGTGGCCACTACCTGTCAATGCCTCATCAGTATACCCCGTCACTCGCAGCGGCAAACAAGAACTTACACATTTCAACGAAGGCATTGAGGATGAGACCCTTCTTGCCCTCTTTGATGTTCTCCTGCGCAGACATTTCGGTTGATGTTTGTTTTTTTGTGTTGAGTAAGGAATAATGTAGGTAGTTGATTTGGCCAATTGTAAAGGCATACAAATCATACCCAAGATCTTATACAGTCTTTTAGCTTCCGATAGAGCTATCCGATCATGGAGTTCTCACTATCCGACAGTTGACGTAGGCCCGCTTTTAGTGTAGATTCCACGAATCTGCAATGGTGCGAATTGCGTGATATGAGGGAATCTACAGCATCGCCATTTTAGGCCGTCACGCAATTTGATTTATATCTTGCACAAGCTCCTACTGTTATCGCGACATGGATACGATGTCCAGTAAAAGCCACTAGTGTCGGAAAAAAGCCGCGACAATTCACTCAATGTCGTTTTAAATGTCCTACTCGCTATTGCTTTGTAGGAACCTACCCAAAGCCATAAACGACGCAACATGATTACTTGGTTCTTGAATTGTGGCCAGAAGGCAGTAAATCTTCTCTCGAGGTCAAACAGCCAGAGTACACAGGCAGCTCCGACAAAAGATGAGGACAATTATATTGTTCCGACGACACAGCAAGCAGTCCTTCTGTATGGCGTTCACCAGCCTTACCGGTTGGTTGAGGATCACCCTGTGCCTGCGGATTTGCAGAGCCATGAAGTTCTCATAGAAAACAGAGCTGTAGGCTTGAACCCAATTGACTGGAGAGGACCGTAAGTAATGCAAGAATTTCCACCAAACATTCACAAGCTGAACGTAGTCCAGAGACTTTGGTTTTGGTATACCTGAGCTTCCGCAAGTCGCGGGGAGAGAGCTCAGTGGACTCCTCGTTCGGACTGCAGATGCCTGTTCTGGTTGGGCAAAAGGCGACCGAGTAGGTGGCACCGTCATGCCCTGCATAAAATAGACACTTACATTAGGCCAGGTGATTGCCATCTCAACAGACTACCGTGATAGTCGTAAGGGCGCTTATCAAGAACACGTTGTGGCCAATAGCTACAATATCGTGCGGCTCCCTAGCCATGTTTCATTCGAGCAAGGATCAACTATCGGCGTCGCCTTTATAACGGCAGCAGTTGCACTCGGCATTTGCCTCGGTGTAGACTTCACGGTTGTGGATAACGGTCCGGATATGCGCCAAGTCGTGGACAGCTTGAAAGTTGACTCTCTTCCTAAGGATGTCCGCGAGGAGATTGCCCAGCAGATTCCATGGCAATATCGCCCAGAGGCCGGTGACTGGTTCGTTATCTGGGGAGGTAAGCACAGCAAGCGTTCCAGAGATGGCCATACCTAACGGTTTACAGGCTCGTCGACATCAGCGATACTCAGCGCCCAATTAGCAAAGCTCGCAGGGCTAAGGGTTGCAGTTGTGATTGACGCAGCAAAGCACGGCTCTAGGCTATACAAAGAGCACTCCGTCAAACCAGATCTTGTGATCGACAGTCACGATCCCCAGAGAGCTATTGAGATCATTCGGTCCTGCACGAGGGGCAGAAAGAGGTTCGGATTGGATACAAGAGGTAAAGATACAACTTCCTTCCTGATCGATGCCCTCTGCGAAACTCCAAGCATCCCAGAGCCTCAGATACCTGCCGGTGGCACGTCTGACACTAGTGAGAGCTTGCTGCCACGGCATGTTCACATCGTCGCTCTGTGCTCGGCTCCGAAGATCCAGCCTAGTAATCTCACACTGCACACGATCCCGATCAAGCTCTTTCATGAAAGCCCGGAAGTAGGTAGGGCATTAACAACGTGGCTTGGAAGGCTACTACAGAACAACGCTCTTACGTATCCGACGATCGCCGGCGTTGGTGATGGCTTGTCGAGCATCAACGCCAGCCTGGACAAAATGAGGAGAGGCGAGATCAGCGGTGGTAAGATGGTTGTAAAGCTAAAGAATAGGTAGAGTTGGTATCGTCATAGAGAATCTAAAGTTTCTGAACAAGATTGTGCTTGAACTTGCTGTTGTTTCAAGACTGTGAATACCATGGTATTCTCAATCGTAGCGTCCACGAATAGTCATGGTTACGATAGTTGACTCGCAGTCCACAAGAGAACATACAAGAGATCTTCATGAACGTCAGCTCGCTGTGTAACCTCTGAGATTAAGAGGTCTACAATGGTACATTGGTGCCTGGGTAACGTGATTAAGAGTCATGAGATGCACGCAACACGGCCTAAGACGCCTCGTGGAAAAAGTCATAGACGAGGAAGCCAGAAGCCAAACGCTTGGTGTGAGTGATCAAGTCATTTGACCTGTAAACTTTGCTTCCGTCTTCGTGACAGATTCAAGATGTTATCAACATGAGGCAGCTATATACTTGAAGCTCAATAATTACAAGGCAGCATCACAGACCTATTCGTTGCTGGATGTGACCTTCGCGGAGCCATTGAGCTTGACATCCTCGCTCGAAGGAGTGCTGGTTTCATCAACATCCATATCATAGGGAGTATTGCCAAAGTGCTTAATAACAGTCCAGGCAGGGAGTATGGACACAGCCCAAAGTGCAAGGTTGAAGTAGACACCTCCGACACGGGCCATGATGGGGATGGACGAGGTGCCGTAACTGATCGCTTGCCATGCTGACTCTGTGCCACGGAGTAAAGCAGCGTACCTCACAATCTCTGCCTCGTCAGAAGCCAGGTTCTGAACGACAAAGTAGCTGCAGATGGACGGTCAGCTTGGATGGCGCAGATGTGTCGAGTGGACTTACAGGAAGAGATAGTTCAGCTGGAAGCCAAATGTAAGGAAGACGAATATAGCAAATGCTGCACCAAAGCCGGGACTGGACCAGTCATAGGTGGGTTGAGATATGTTGAAGCGGGTGACGAGGATGGTTGCCCAGGTCCACCATCCGCCTTGCAGTATGATCAAAACCCAGAACGCGCTTCTAGTCCGGCGCTTCAGCGGAATTGATGTTCGGTCGAGCCAGGCCTAAGATGTCAGAAAATTTCAGTGTGTCTCGAAAGATTCATGACATACCCCGAGAATGTTGCCACCGATCACAGCGATAATACCAGAGACGAAGGAGCCAAGTGCTCGAGATCGTACTGTAAACCATACTTGAGAGGATTGTCAGCAAGCTTCTGTGAGGGGCAGCATTGATAACGTACAAGACAGATAAGTAAAAAAGACCGCTTCGGAAAAGACGACTGCGCCGATGTAAAGCACGATGAGAAGGAACTTAGTTGTGAAGAAAAGGCGAGTGATCTTCTTGGTCTCGAGCCAAGGGTTGTTGACGATGGACAGATCAACCTTCTTCCCATCCGTGCGTTCAACCTTGTTGGGTGGACTTAGAAACAGAGCAACCAGCGGTCCCGAAGCTTGCATAGCGATGAAAATGAGGAATACAGTGTATGAGACCTGACCTGCCTCATTGCGATCAGCGTTAAGGCCGAGATTAATGGCACCACCGAGAATCTGGCCACTCAGGCGGTATGTAAGCCAGTAGCCGAGAGCTTTGCCTTTGTTCCATGGCTCAGGATACGCAATGGCAATTGCAGCTTCGGCCATCCAGAAGACGCCGGCCGAGATGCCGCAGAGTGCAGCTCCTAGGATGACGAGCCACTCGGTACCAAAGCGGTTGTTGGTGTACAGCCCAGCAGCATACGGCGCGTACCCAAGGCTGTGGTGGTCAGTATAGATTCCTGTCGGGTCTACCGATTGAGCACTTACGTTCCAAAGATGAGAGCTCCCTTGATGCCAATGTAGTGGACCAGGACACTGCCGCCCCAGCAGCTGAGGACCATGAGGCAGAAGGTCAGGGCGTTGGCGGTGTTTACCAAGTATGGCTCTTGGGCTCCTCCGGCACCTAAGGAGTTCATTGCACCCCAGATTCCCGGTGCAGCAAGGTTGCAAAGACCAAGGACGGTCATGTTGTAGAAGGTCGACCGGTACCACTTGACTGCTATAGATGAGCTCATGTTGACAATCGAGGACAGTTCAGGTGAACAAACCTGGGTATTGACCCGGCTCATGGCCAGACGCATTTTCGTTCGCCATGTTGAATATGGTGTTGTTCGTGAAGTCAAGTGTAGCAGGAGCGGAAAGTCCCGATATGTTCTGTAATCTACCTCGTTAAAGAATACCAGGAACCGGGTTGCCATCATGTCCAGTTATAGAAATATTCGATCGGCAGTTGACACACCCATTGGCGGCCAATCTTCAGGGGTTGATGATCTAGGCCAAGCACGCCATAGATTGCCATTTTGCGACAATGTGTTGTCGTGCTGGGTGATTGTCATGATGTGATTGAGCGGGGTGGGCACGCTATGATATCTATCCCGTCCCTGGTCTAGATTAATACCTGAATCGGCTATATCATCGACTACACTGCAAATCGCTCATATGAATTGGAAACTTAAAAATCTCAATTGAACACCTTGACACTTTACCATGGGCGACGCTTCTGATTTGGTCGAGTCCCGGCACGATATAGCCGGTGACAGCAGCTTGGGCGCAGTGACCGGGTTGCCTGTCGGGCTACAGAAGCCCTCAGAACCGCAACCATATTTCAATCCTCAAGCAAAGCTCCCTTTAATTGACAGATACATTGATGAGCCGCGACAATTGCGAGTCGCCGTTATTGGTGGTGGTCTGTCAGGGATTCTTGCTGGGGTTCTACTACCGGAAAAGGTACCCGGCATTCAACTTACAATCTACGACAAGAACTATGACTTTGTAGGGCTTTCCCAATACTCTACCACCGTTTTAACCATGTTGACATTTCTTAGGGAGGAACATGGCTCGAAAATACATATCCAGGAGTGCGCTGCGACATTCCCTCGCACGTCTACCAGTCAACATTTGCTCCCAACGAGAAATGGTCCGATGAGTTTGCGCCTGGCGCAGAAATACGTGACTACTGGCAGGGCGTCGCCAAGAAGTACAACGTCTATCAATACGCCAAATTCGGACACCACGTCAAGAGCATTGACTGGAACTCCGAGGAATCGACGTGGACGTTGACCCTGCACAAGCGGGATCAATCAGAGCAAGCTACCACGACTGTAGTAGAGACAGCCGACGTTGTCTTCACTGCCACTGGACGGTTTAATGCGTGGAAGCTACCAGACTACCCAGGCATGTCTGAGTACCAAGGCCTCCTCCGACACGCCCAGAACTGGGACCCGTCGGCAGATCTAAAAGGCAAGAAAATTGCTGTGATTGGTAACGGAGCCAGTGGCATACAGCTTGTTGCGAATTTGCAGAAGAGTGCAGGGCACCTTGACCACTACGTCCGAGGAAAAACATGGATTGCCAATTCTTGGGCCGGCGATGATCGCACACTCGAGCCGCAGCCGATTCCAGAGGATCTCAAGGCCACCTTCCAAGATCCAGAAACATACTTGAAGTTCCGGAAGACTACCGAGGACAAATACTGGCGTGGCTTCGACGGCTTCATCCGCAACTCTGAGACGAGCAAGCAACTCAAAGCTCAGTTTATCGACATCATGAAGAAGAGGCTGGCCAAGAAGCCCGAGCTTCTCGATGTCATTGTGCCGGACTTCTCACCCAACTGTAGACGTCTGACCCCAGGGCCTGGATATCTGGAAGCCATCGCCGAGGACAACGTGGACTATATCACACAGCCCATCGCACGATTCACTGCCACCGGCATTGAGACAACTGATGGCGTGCAGCGTGATGTCGAAGCCATCTTTTGTGCTACCGGCGCAAACCGCGACATGATTCCTGCCTTTGAGATCCGCGCAAACGGAACCTCCATCGGCGACGTCTGGGGCAAAGAAAAAGGCCACAGCTTCCCCTACACCTACTTCGGAGTGGCCACCCCCGGATTCCCGAACCTATTCTTCCTCGCTGGCCCGCACGGCACCGGACCATCTGGGACAGTACCCCACGCTGCCGAGACGCAGGTCGCATATTTTGCCAAGATCCTCCGCAAGATATCCCGAGAGGGCATAAAGTCTATCGTAGCATCCAGAAAGGCCGCCGATGACTTCTTGGAGTATGCAGACTCTTTCTTCGCCTCTACTACACTCTCGGAGAACTGCAGCTCTTGGTACAACGGCGGACAACCTGGTGGACGTATCCATGGTGTGTGGCCGGGGAGTGCTACTCACTTAACCATAGTGCGCCGAGAACCACGCTGGGAAGACTTCGAGTACGAGTACTTGGCTGGTGGTAGTAATCGCTTCCAGTGGTATTTTGGTAATGGGTGGACAAAAAAAGAGCAGGATCGGGATTCGGACATGACGCCTTATCTGCATGAGCCAGGCAAAGTTAACCTCAAGGATATTCATGAGAGTTGGTGGAGTGTGCCTTGAGTGATATTATTCTATATAATTGCAGGTGGAACAGACAGCTACTGTGAGCACAGCTTGCTATCTATTAGATAAGCTACCTGAACCTAAGGGTCCATAATGCTACACATTCCTCCGCTTGACGTTGACAGATAATGTAGAGTCTTACTAATTCTCCGGCAATGTGCAACAGATTGAAGTCACATCCAACTTGCATCACCTTGACTGCGAATCACTTGGAATACTACCCTGGATATCATCCTTGGCGACTACGACAAAAGGTGATGACACCAAGCCGTCTTGGCTACACTACACCGCCGAGACATGCTCCAATCAGATGCGAATGATAAAGTCTAAAAGCGAAATATGCGCCCAGAGCTTGGTTCCGACTGTTGAAGCACAATAAATAATTTCACTAACAAATGTGGTTTGGGTCCTGGACATCAATCACTTACTGATTGATTCGGGTCTTGTGACTGGCGTCATAGAGTTTAGTGGCTGTCTTCGGTGCATACTTCGATGCAGACCATCAACGCCATGCGGCGCAGGCACTGCCATGTGCTTTGTAATTAATTTTGAAACGCTTCTGGGGATGAGTATGAGAAGAGTTGTACGAGTCAGTATTGTTTCTGCCGCGGCGTTGCAAAGCGGGATGGCTCGTTATTCTCCACGGTCAAGGTTTCTCCCACATCCTCGGTTTCGGCCTCTTTATTAACGCATCATGATTCTTGGCCCCCAAAGCTCGGCAGTTCCTGTTCTGTACAAGCCTTGTCAGCAGCCTGCATAATAAGATCCATCCCACATCAACCACAGCCTCAAGATCAGAGTTTCAGTTACCAATCAAGCCTTTAAAAATACGAGATCATTACCAAGAAAGACTTATTGTCTTGGAATTCCACTACATAGAGTGGCTTTTGTTCAAAGACACCACGCGGACATAAGGTGATGCTGACATGTTAAGTGCCAAGAACAGGCGTACGTCAGCTTGGGCGTCATTGAATTCTCTTTGTGGACAAGGGTCCTTTTTTATGTTTTGCCTTTCGGAATTAAACCAAGACTTTTGTCAACGACTCCGTTCCCCTCATATTCCATCTCCAGATCCATGGATGACGGGTTCCGGATCCCGGACTTACCGGATCATGTAGTGTATCGGAATTTTAAGCTTATTCAACGTTACGCGTAAGGTTATTTCTTCCATGACAGGTACAAGACTAGTCACGCCGTAGGATTTATCAACGGTCCGTAAATGAAAACAAAATAAATCTCCAATGTAGAATACGATGTATGATACTTCTATTACTGGATATCATCCTCTTGCAAATAAGCGCTCCAACTGGTCACATATAGTAAAAGCTCGCGCTCTTCAATCTCCGAGCCTATCAGCCTGTGAAACATACATAAAGTACAAGGCACACACATAGCACTGACGACACCCAAGTGGCTGAGCTGCCTTGAAAGAGGCCGATCCCGCCGAGAATACTTAGGGTCTTGGCTTCGCTAACTGGCCAAGACCCATGCCCCAATCCCCGTGTCATAGATGGGGGCCAGATCCATGAGCCTCTTATATGTTAGACAGAATTCCAGTACATTTCCGTTTCAGTCATCTGGTTTTCTCAAACAACTCTTCATCGTGAAAGACATCTTATCTTGTCAAGTAGCAATGAGTATCTTGAACATTTTACTATTACTTATCTTGCAATTCTTTCCTTTATTTCAAGTACAGGGTGAGTAATCTGCGCCAAGACTAGGCTGACGTAGCTTATCAAACTCAACTTTACTGACATCACCAGCGCTATCGAGAGTGAGAGACACAGCTGATCAATCGGCGACTATTGAGAAGCTTGAGTTTTCACAGGATCCTCACACTATCGGGGCTGCTTCTTCGTTCCAGGTTGAATTTGAAGTTCCGTATGAGCGACAACGAATTACACTCAACTTGCAGCCATCTCGACATGTGTTGACACAAAAAACAACTATCGAGCATCTCAAGCCAAATAAAAAGTATGGCCAGGTTTTAGACTTGAAGGGCAGAAGTCCCCTACTATACAAAGGTGTTGCATTCGTAAATGATGAGGAGAAGCAAACACAGCGAAGGGTGGGATGGGCGCGGATAATGGTACGATATCGGGAGGGACGACATGTACTCGAAGGTACTTTTACCAACGACGGCGCCTATCACCATATCTCACTCGACTCCAATTATCGAAGAACACGACGACTGGAAACGAAAAACCAAAGTGAAGCGAAACGAAGGATGATAGTCTGGAAAGAGTTAGTCGGCAGAGAGCATGATGCTATTCTGCAACGATCAGCGTCAGAAACTCCAAGTTGCGGAGCGCAAAAGTTTGACTCTCAGGAACTTGCATCCGAAGAGCCTTCTCAAGACGAAGATAAAGCGACGTCGAATCCCTTGACCGGTTTCACCCGTCGACAGAGCCCAAATGATTGGTTTGAACCCGCAGATCATATTGGTTCGACTGACGGATGTCCAACATCACGACGAGTCGCCCTAGTAGGAATCGCTGCTGACTGCTCTTACACGGCTGAGTTTGACAGCATGCAAGATGCTCGCGACAACATCATCTCACTAGTCAATGTTGCATCTCAGGTGTACGAAGACACGTTCAACATTGCTTTGGCTATCCAGAATCTGACCATGGCCGACCCATCCTGTCCCTCCGATGCGCCGAGCTCAATGCCCTGGAATCTCCCATGCACCGCGCGTATAACAATCAACAGTCGTCTGAACCTATTCACCAGGTGGAGAAGCAGGATACGTGACGACAATGCGGTGTGGTCCCTCTTGACGGCTTGCAGAAGCGGCACTACAGTTGGCATCGCTTGGATTGGAAGTCTGTGTAACAGATCGCGAGGATCAAGCTGGGGGAGTGGAGGTACCGCATCCGCCAATGTAGTAGTTCGCACGGGAGCAGAGTGGCAGGTGTTTGCACACGAGGTGGCACACAACTTTGGTGCCGCTCATGACTGCACGTCCAGCGAGTGTGGTGATGGCTACTCTCGCTCCGACGACTGTTGTCCACTCAGTCGATCAACATGCGATGCGCGGAACCAGTACATCATGAACCCATCAAGCAACCCAGCACTCGAGGAGTTCTCGCCCTGTACCATTGGGAGTATCTGCACCGGCATCGGTGAGGAGCACATTGACACAAGTTGTCTTGTGAGTGAGGACGATGTCCCTGATATCAACGATAGCCAGTGTGGCAATGGAATTGTTGAGGCTGGAGAGACATGTGACTGCGGCGGTGCGAGGCGATGTCCTTCAGATTCCTGCTGTAATCCAGACACCTGCCAACTTCGAAACGGCGCCGAGTGTGATCCAGACACCGACGGTTGTTGTACCAGTGAGTGTCGCGTTGCGAGCAGCGGTAGAGTGTGCAGAGAAAGCACAGCAGACTGCGATCCAGAGGAGCGTTGCGATGGAAGTTCAGGTCAATGTCCTATAGACGAACAGAGCTGCGATGATCGTGATGGTCCTGATGGTGGTGACGACGGAGGAAGTTGGTTTGAGAACAATCGCACAGCTGTCATTGCGACAGCGGCTTCAGTTGGTGGTGTCCTTCTTATCCTGTCGCTTTGTTGTATTGGCCTTTGCGTAAAGAAGAAAACGAAAGCAAAAAGACAAAGAGAAGCGAAACTTCGAAGTGGAAGTCTTAGCGATGCGCCAAATCCGCCGTCATTTGATCAGACAGGAGGAGTTTCGCAAGTACCAACTGCACCTCGAATGGTACATAGATATGGATAGTTCGATTCGGGGAGTTTTTAGTATTGGCGTTTTGGTAAATTAGATATCTCATGAGTACACGATAGAATGGAAGGTTTATGACTTCGCATTTTGCTTAGACATCCGAGTATATGAATGTAGTGCTTGCGTTGTAAGAAGATGAACGACTCAAGAGAGTGAAGTACAACTAATCGTTGGGATAATCTATACGTGCATAGCTGCATAACTTTTAGTCAAACTACCGATGTTGCCAAGAAGTGTGTTTACCAAAATGGAACACGGCGTTGCGAGTGGCGTGGGTTTAGCCAGAGGTCGATATCATGCTACTCCCCCGACCTACAAACATATACTGGATTGACTTGTCACGAAGTTGCGGATATACTGTGGTGCTTAAAGTAAACAACTAGTCGTGTGATTTGCTGACGAAGATCAGGTAACTGATTAGAAGCCTGTCGCTACCCCGGGATATAACACGTTGCTTAAGAGACAGCCCATCCAACTTCCCCGCACGGGAGCGGATCAAGCTTAACAAGCTTGTATGATAGCTAGCATTAACACTATGTCCTGCGTTCACCCGTTCTGCATTCCTACCCTGGGGTAGGATCGACCTGGGGCGGCAAGGATACATAAACGTAACATTACGCCCTCGCATATCCACCAGCCCTTTAGAGATGATTCCGTTCCGCAAATGAATGTTTTTAAGTGGCGCGGTAGAGGCCAAACAATGGTCGGTCCCTGAGTGGGATGGAATCACGTGTGGTTGACCTTTCTATCAGCAAATCTTGGTCGTATTTAAAGGTTTCTTTTATATGTAGCGGACTATTCCTGCCTGATCCAGGATATGCTGCAACCTAGCAAGGCAGTATTTCCAGAAACTTGCAATGTTGCTCGCAGTTCGAGTCATGCTATAAAACATATTTCGGACTAATCTCCAGATCAGTATCCCAGAGGAATTATAAATGATTACGATGCTTTGTTTACAACTTAACAAGGTAATATGCGAACCTGCCAAGATGGATTCGTTCAGTTATAAAATTAGTCCGTCTGCTCAGTAACACCTTCGTTCTTCATCCTACCAAGCCATCTACCTGACTACAAGAAACACAACTTCTCTCCCAGCTCTTCAATATATTACTCGCAACGATGTTCTCCACTATCAACATTCTCACTGTTCTTCTCGCAATCCCTGCTGCTCTTGCAGCCCCCGCGCCTGAAGCCAAAGCAGCCAGAAAAGAGGTCGTGGCCTGCGCTTGTGCCAATGATGCCGGAGAGACCAACGTATCTGGATACTGCCAGTACATTGCAGGCAGCATCGTCAAACTAGACGGCCAAGACTATGTAAGCATACTTTGTCAAAGACGTGAATGTGATCACTTTCTGATTGTATCGTTCGCAGTGTTTCCCTGCCGCCACATGGTCAGAGTATATGGAAGACCGTTTCACAGCCGAATTTTGTCCCGGTTACTTCCAAGGGTTCCCCAACCCTGTTTGCAAGACTACCGTTGTTTGCCCTACAATTGGTGACTACCAGGATATCTGTTAAGTAGGATGGGATTGTGTATGAGAAGCAGCAAGGGTGCAAATGAACGTCACATTGCATCCCTTGCAAGACTCTCAGGTCCAAATTCTGATGTATCTTATCTTCGTCCCAGTTTCTCGTTACATTTCTTGCATTACATATTTTTATATATCACATATCTTCAATCTATAACAGCAATCGTCTAACTCCATTATGTACCATGGCGGTTAAACAGTCTTGTTTCTTCTCTACCATAGAATGATATGAAAGATGATTGGAAAAATGTTGCAGTTTATGATGATACACTAGGACTAGCTTGAGATGAACTCATCTGGTGAACAAGGATTCTTGAGTTTTATCCCCCGTGGCTTTCCAAATTCTTTAGCAAGACTTCCAAGGCTATAATCAGCTTGGGGAGTAAATAATTACCGTACGTTCCCGTGCTGTCGGAGGGGTGCATGGGTAGGGTAACTATCTATTGAGCCAATAGAGAAGTGTAGTAAGTTGATTACTGATCAGCTGCAGGTTGTAGAAGAGAAATATCTTTACAATAAGTAGTTGGGGGCTTGCATTAGCCTGGCGCGGACCTCAATCTTTTGTTGGAAATGTATGATAGTTGACGGTTGACGATGGCTTCCGTGATTGGCAAAGCTAAACTATCGTTGGTACTGCTGAGTCTGACCGTTACTTGCGCAACAACTAGCCACTGGATTCCTTGTGTTTAGTGTCATCAGTTCAAGCTTGTATGATGGAGACCCCCAAAATTGTGAACCAACAATACAGCTCATCCTTGAAGATGCTTGGATCTGCAGTACAGATCATCGTCTTAGTATCCCAACTATCAAAGTCAAAGTTATCAATAGACAACAACAGATCTTGCGATCTATTCGATCCGCTGATTTTGACCAAGCCGCTTCGGGAAAATGGTCATCGCGGCTTTGGACATTTTACTCCGCATCGATATAACCTTGTACAGATAATAAACGGCGGGCTCTAGGCTTCACGGCATAGATCGACGTTCTGGAGGGATCAACACAGTTTATTCCCCAGTCTACCCACACGGAATAACCTCTGCCAGTAATAACTCATAAGATCTACGGTCAGTGCGAAACTTCCGCAACCCCCGCTTTGTCGTTCAGCTCGTAAGGATACCGAGGTTTGTTTTGTTAGGCAATGCTAGATATGTTCTGAGACAGGCGTAAGACCGACCGTCAGAATCTTATGGCCTCAATGTACGTATAGCCCACAACATCATGTGCATGGCGATAGAATTGATATTCACTCCTTGTAAACGTGTTGTGGAATGTGTGTTTTGGACTCGGTATTACAAATAGCTGGTGTTCTAGACGTTGGTACCTTGCAAAAGTACGGCACATGGCCTATGTAGCTCATTCCAATTCAAGCGTAGCGTTCAGCTAACGCTGTATACTAACTTTCGGGTCCCCTGACTTCCGCTAGAATAACCTTGTAGTTCGGCAGGATTGATGTCATATAACGGTAGTTTTGCTGTAATGCTTAACTTGATTAGTCTATTCCCGTCTGCATCTGGTTGCCTACTGACCGCTGTGTGATGTGATATCGAACTAGCCAAAGGATCTCTCGCACGGACGTGTGGCCGCAGTACGATCGCTTCTCCCCGCCAATCGCATACTTGACAATGGCAAGCAATAAGGCCAAGAAGTGTATTTTTCGATAGACTGTTTTTAGCGCAACGGTAGTTCGGCAATGAGATCATCCTTTCTAGATTGAGAACCGACTTGCACCGTGTTCGATTCTTGCAGCGATACGTGTACTTGAGCAACCAATAAGGAAATAGTGATCTTCGTTTGCCAAGTTCTCAATGGGGGCGTTTTGAGACAAACTGGACGCCATCCTAGTAAAGTCTCGCAAATTGCGGGCGATTGAAGTGACAACGGACGCTTTTGAGCGGGAAAGTGAGACATTGGGAGGCTGCGCAACGTCATCCTAGCAGTAGTGTCTCTGAAAGACAAGGGAGAACCTGGGGGAAAAGGGAAAAGAGGGACTAAAAAGTGACTAGCTCCTTGATATATAACAGCCAATGATGAAATGTATGAATAAATACATCTATCAGACCCTCATCTAGAATCCCGTTGGGTATCAGTCCTTCTTCATCTCTCTCTTCTTCGTCATGAAGATCACATTATCTGTGTGGCTCTCCGCAGCCTGTCTTCTTCCTTCCACTTTTGCTTTCCCACAGCTTAGTCCTGAACAGCTCGAGGCTTATCGCCAACACGCTGAGAGAGCACCTGAAGCTTGCCCATTCGCCGCAGACCAGCAGAAGCGAGACCCTGGCGAATGTCCCTTCTCAAAGAAAGAAAGAAGAGCTGCCAAGTTTGACGCCAAGAAGCAGCGCATTAGCGTCAGTGGTCAGCATGCCTTCCGCGCACCTGATTTCAAAGCTGGTGACCAGCGAGGCCCATGTCCTGGTCTGAACGCTCTAGCCAACCATGGATACTTGCCTCACAATGGTGTTGCAGACATGCAAACCATCATTCAGGCCACTAATGAGGTCTATGGTATGAGTCTTGACCTTGGAGGTTTCCTGGCTGTCTACGGTACCGTCATTGACGGTAATCCACTCTCCACCAGCCCAGGCTACTCCATTGGCGGCCCCAGCCGCTTCAGCCAGAACATCCTCAACGGGGGTGGTATCCTTGGTACTCCTTCTGGTCTCAGCGGTAGTCACAACAAATACGAGAGCGATGTCAGCTCCACTCGAGGTGATCTCTATGTGACTGGAAACAACTTTCATGTTGTTCTGAGTCGCTTTGAAGAATTCTGGCGTGCCATCAAACCCAACACGCCCGCCCCTCAGCAATACACTGCTCTGGCCCCCTTCCACTATAAACAATTCCAGGACTCAGAGAAGACCAACAGCCACTTCTTCTACTCGCCCTTTGCTGGAGTTTTGGTCTCACCTGCTGGGTATTCCTTCCCTCCACGAATGATGGCCAACCACTCAAGCGAGTACCCCGAGGGATATCTCTCTCGTGAAGTTTTTACCAGCTTTTTCGGTGTCAAGGGAGACAAACCTGGTAACTTCAAAATCAACCAGGGCTGGGAGCGTATTCCCGAAAATTGGTATCGCCGCCCGGTTGGCGATGAATTCTCGATCCCTGACTTCCTCCTTGATGTTCTTGAGCACGCGGCCAAGTACCCTCGTCTCTTGAACATTGGCGGAAACACCGGCAAGGTCAATAGCTTCGCTGGCGTGGACGTCGGCGACCTCACCGGTGGTGTCTTCAACGCAGCTGGGCTTCTCAAACCTGATAATCTCGAGTGCTTTACTATGCAGATCATAATGGCTGCTGCGCCTGATTTTATCGGAAGTCAGTTCACTGATGTCAAGAAGGCTTTGACGCCTTTGAGTGATAAACTTCGCCAGCTTCTCGCGGATAAGACATGCCCCAAACTCCAGAAGTACAACCATAAGCTTTTTGCCAAATACCCTGGCTACACAGAGGCATACGGCAGTTACGCTGGTGTATCCAAGGGTTCACTCAAGGGTGTTATCGAGACGACCAAGGGTATTCTGGGAGGACTTTGGCCAACTGGCAATTAAGTACTGGATCATGTTAGTAGTGCAGCACTAGTCTGAAGTTTGCTTGGTGGCTTCAGAGTTAAACTTGAATTATTTGCGCTTGCGTACTTTGATATTAATGTTACTACATATCATCTTGTCGTTAATACACAAACGAAAAAATGCTTTAGTGTGGTCATGTGTAATCAATTTAATGAGAATCGGCGAGTAATGTGTCATAGCACAAAGGTGCTCTTTTCACTGGTTTGGACTATACGAGTCAGTCCGGTCTGAGCAAACTATCAGCATAGACTCGTTAGACATCAATCGCCAGTGGGCGATGTACATGTTTCCACCCTGAACAAGTCGTTCGGCCTCAATGCACAAGCTGACTGTAAAGATTCGCCTACTTTGCAACATGTTGTAAGAACTCAGCCATGAAGCTTGTTCAACCGAAAAACCTTCTGACCACCTGTAGCGGAGCGAACAGCCCGTGATGGTGTTCTATCTAGCTTGCAAAGTTCAATAGCGCAAGGCACTAAAAGTTTGACGCCAACGGACAAGGGGAAATGAGAACCTTGGCGTATCCACTCCTGGCAATAAGATATACGATTCGAGGTAATACGCACGGTTCTTTCTGCGCCATTAGCCCAGCAAGCGTGGCATAGATGATTTACAACTGCCGCTCTGCACGGTGCGGTCGGACATTAAGTGGACTTACGTTCAAAATTACAGGAGCCTGCTATGGGGATCGACGCTATTGCTGTACTTTATAGCTGCCTGGGTGCCCCTGGCATGGCGTTCAAAACCACGTTTCTCCAAAAGCCACAATGCGGTTCTCGGTGCATCTTCTCAGCCTCTGCGTCTTATCAGGCCATGGCCTAGCAGCCCCATCACCTCGCTCTACTTCAGAGCTTGAGAGTCGCCAACTCGTCAGTGGCCTTCTCAAAGGTGTGGGTGGTACCTTGGACACGGTTGTTGGAGGTCTTCTTGGTGCGCTCCGCAAGGCTATCGACAGTGGTGATAGGAATAAGACACTGGATATCCTACACGTGCTTGAGCCTACCAAGAACCCCAAGAATGCCGAAGAGGCTTTCGCTGTCTTGGAGAAGATCTCAAATTCCAAGCCCGAGACAATCATCGACTACAGCGCGCAATTGATTGTGAACGGCCTCATTTCTGGAAATACGCTGGATCTTTTCGCCTATGCCAAGGGCCTTGTTTCTGAACAGAATGGAAGCAAGAACAAGTAAGTCGCTTTTTCGAATATTGCGGAAGCTTCGCTGATATTCTTTCAGGAACCGTAATCCTCCCAAAGAGGTCTACCCAAAGGTAGCAGACTGCGATGCGTCTTACACAGTCTCCGAGGAAAAGCTCCGCGCTGCCATCTATATTCCTCCCACCTTCACATACGGCGAAAAGCCTCCCGTTATCTTGTTTCCTGGCACTGGATCTACTGGCTTCACCACCTACCGTGGTAACTTTATTCCACTACTCACAGACGTTGAATGGGCTGATCCTGTCTGGGTCAATGTTCCTGTGCTTTTGCTTGAGGATGTACAAGCCAACGCTGAGTATGCTGCATATGCACTCAACTACATCGCTTCCCTTACCAAGCGAAACGTGTCTATCGTTGCTTGGTCTCAAGGCAACATTGATGTGCAGTGGGCGCTCAAATACTGGCCCTCCACCCACAAGGTCACGACCGATCATGTCGCCATTAGCGCTGACTACAAGGGCACGACATTGGCCAACCTCGGCGGTGCCACAGGCTTGATCAACACACCTGCGGTGCTCCAACAAAAAGCGGGAAGCGCATTCATCAACACTCTTCGCTCTAACGATGGTGACTCGGGCTACATCCCTACCACAAGTCTCTACTCTAGCCTTTTCGACGAGGTTGTTCAGCCTCAAGAGGGTACCGGCGCATCAGCTTACCTACTTGATGCTCGGAATGTCGGTGTCACAAATGCTGAAGTCCAAAAGGTCTGCGCCGGGAAGCTGGGCGGCTCATTTTACACGCATGAGAGTATGCTCGCGAATCCGCTCACCTTTGCGCTTGCGAAGGATGCTCTTACACACGAAGGACCTGGAAAGATTTCTCGGCTTGATCTGAACAATATTTGCAATAAGTCTCTGGCACCTGGTCTTGGCTTGGAGGATCTACTGATCACCGAGAATGCACTGGTTATTGCTGCTCTTTCTTTGGTCTTGTACCTGCCCAAGCAGGTAGACGAGCCGGCGATTAAGCAATATGCACTCAAAACAGCTGGAACTTGCTAAGTCAATTAATAAGTACCTGGCCATCATATAATTATTGTAATATTTGATAGTACAACTATTTGTAATTTGTTATTGAACAGAGACCAGTTATGCTCCACCCCAAATTCACTAGGGCAAGCGTGTGGCTTTTGCCACGTATTTCCAATAGCAACTTGATCTACACACTACACTCTGGTCAATTCGTTGCAGTTTTGCTCAGTGGAAGCGCAACAAACAGAAAATAGAGCAGGGAAGACAAAAAAGCAAAAAAGAAATGCGAATGCCTCCACACCGGATTGAACGATGGACCTTTGCATTACAAGTGCAACGCTCTACCACTGAGCTATAAAGGCTTTCCTTTTTGATATCTGCTGAGTCCCGTATGAGCGTATATATACCTAATGCTGTTTTCTTTTACTACTGAGTTATCTCAATACTATCGCCTCAGAATTGCATACTAGTAATATCTAGTCTTAATTAATAAAGAAAGTCTATTAACTAAGCACTTCATAGATTAGAGGTTTTTTAAGCCTTATCTAGCTTATATATAAAAAAATATATCTCTATATACTTATACAGTTTATATAAATAGAAGCAATCTACTCAATACTGAGACTGGACTTAAAGTAGTCTCTACAAGACAAATGATATTAACTACAAGCTCGATAAGTCTTATCAGATCATTTTCAGGTAGTACATGCAAAAAGAAACAAGTGAGGACCGAGCGTGGATCGAACACGCGACCTAGGGATCTGCAATCCCTCGCTCGTACCACTGAGCTATCGATCCTTGTAGTTCTTGACAGTGGCGACGCTTGATAGGTGCTATAGTCACCGCGTACAGATATTGAGAGATCTAATTCATTGCCTACATCATGGTAGCATTCGTAGCACAGTGGTGGCTCCTAGCCCCCACTCTAGGTTCTTGTCTCGAGCACCGGTGAGGTATTGCTGGTAAACAAGTATCATAAGAGGACAACTGAATGAACATATCAGAAGAAATTCTATTAAATCAAGTACGCTAAGATCTATAATGAAAATGAGAGAAACCGACCAGTTCTAAACCTCAATGTCAACTTCGTACCCAGCGCCTTGGCTCTCCTGCTCCGCGATAATCTCATGCGCAATCTTCTCAGCCAATCCATAGATAGTACCCATAGGATGACCGGGGATAAGCACAGGAAACGAAGAAGCGTCTACAACGCGAAGGCCTTGAACACCATACACTCTGGCCTTGGAATCAAGGACGGCCATCTTGTCTTCCTTCTTGCCCATCTTGCAAGTGCAAGCGGCATGCCAGACAGTCATGAGAGTATTACGGAGAACAGCAAGAATCTGCTCATCAGACTCGTGCTCCTCACCAGGGTAGACTTCCTTGAGAACAGTGTCTTTCAAAGGGGCGGACTTGGCTACTTCGCGGAGACGGCGGAACAAAGCGATGGCGACTTCTTGATCGCCCTTGTCGCCGAGAAAGTTGGGGTTGATGAGAGGCGCGTCGGAAGTAGAGTTGGACTGAAGAGTGATGTTTCCACGAGAGAGGGGAGCGACGAGAGCACCGTTAAGGCTGGTGTACTTCTTGCCGTCGGTAGGTTGTTGCAGAATGGGGAACTGCCAATCTTCGGAATAGACATTAAGAGGAATGAACTCAACCTCGGGCCAGTCTTCGGGGAACTGTTCAAGATCCTTGAGAGTTGTGTTGGAGAACTTGGATCTGTACTTCTCAGGAACCTTTTCCCAGCCAAGAAGCTCGACTTGGTTCGATGTCAATGGACCGGCTTGCTGCTGGATGTATGCGTCGAGAGCACCTTGGAAGACGGCGGGGTCGTTGATAGCCACGCTAAGAGTATCCTCGAGACCCTGCACTTCGAAAGATGGTCCAAAGAGGATGTGATCCCACAGGTTCTGGCCAACTCCAGGAACGTCTGCGACGACAGGGATATCAAATGCCTCCAAATGGTCCTTGGGGCCAACACCAGATACCATCAAGATTTGAGGAGACTGGAAAACTCCACCGCTGACAATGACTTCCTTTCGAGCCTTGAGAGTGTAATCCATACCGATAGAAGAAACCTCAACACCAGTTGCCTTCTTCTTGTCGTCGAATAGCACTTTCTTGGCGAGACTTTGGGTGTAGACCTTGAGAGTCTTGAGCTTCTCATCCCGAGCAGCTTTGACAAAGTCGTCAGATGCGCTACGAGTAACAGTCTTGGGTCGGACGGCGGTGGTTGTGTATGAGTATCCGAGAAGGCTTCCACTGCTGAAGCCATCGATACTCTTGAGCCCAAGTGAGTTGAGGCCCTTGGCTACAAGAGCAGCCCACGAAGGAACATAGTTGGCGTAGCTGATTTGAATAGGACCTCCGTCGGATGAGAAAGCGGATGCGTCATAGTCAGTCTCTATAGCTTCGCCACGCTTGTCATTATCGGGAGGGGTGAATGTGGCTGTCTTCTGGAAGTGAGGTAACATTTCATCCCACCTAAGGTTACTGTCAGAAAATTTGTTCGGATTGTATGAGGGCTATGACTTACTGGTAGCTATCGTCGCCGACTTCCTCAGCCCATTTAGCCATAGTACCGTTGGTAGGTCGGTGATAGACCAAAAAGTTGAGTTGCGACGATCCACCCAACACCTTGCCGCGAGCATAGTGAATCTCACGGTCATCAGCTGACGTCTGTGGTGTAGTGGTAAATCTCCAATCCCTCAAAGGGTTAGAGTCTAGAAGACTGGAACCACTGCCAGCCGTCACTCCACCAGGTGCTGTAGCAAGGATTGGCTTGGCAATCTCGAGAAAGCCTCCAGCTTCGACGATAGCGACGCTGTACCCAGCTTTGGCCAATCGGTAACCAATGGTGTTTCCTGCGGTGCCTCCTCCTACGACAACGTAGTCATAGGTAGCATCGACTCCTGGGATACCTCCCAATTCACCGAGTTTTCCAACCTTGAGTCCATCTCCAGCATATGCGGACTGGATGACATGTTGTAATGGATTGAGAAGAGTGCTGATGAATGGAGTCTCGGGAGCAGCAGCGACACATGTCGAGAGGCTGATAGCCAGGGAGAAGGCTGAAGTGCAGCGCATTGTAGACAGGGACCAGGATGGAAACGAATGGATGTGTTAAAGAGCGTGTCTTAAAGAGTGTGTGGGTTGTGACAAAGAGAAGTGGCGACCTTTGTTCTTAAGTACTCGATCTACAACAGCAGTAGGATTTCCAAGAGCTGTCAAGCATCTTCCCTGCAGTTCAAACGTGTACAGCGGTGCCGCAAAAGTGACAGAAACTCTCAAAGTCTCGCTCAAACGTGGAATGGATCGGCAATGCCGGGGACCGCTGCCGTACTTCGCATTGATGAGTCGTGCATGTGTCGGAAGGGTTCATGAGTCAGGCAGGATCCATGTCCTTTACCACAGGCAGATAATGAATGTCTCGGGGTTCTGGGGTTATTGCAGGGATCAACGGCCAATGCAATGCCTACAATCATCAAGGCTTTTGATGTCGAGCAGGGCTGAGGAATTGCTCAGAATTGATTATCTGCCGATCTTGAGTTCGGACGATCGGTAGGAAAAAGAACAATTCCAGCTTGGCATGAGTGATTGGGTCAAAGAGTTCCCACGATTTGCATCATTTGTCTTTGCGAGATTTCTTCGATTACCGCTCGCACCTTGACATGGGGTTTCAGTCCAACCCAACAGCCATGGGTTCTCCTTGAACGGGTCTACGGATGTAGCGGAGACCGCAGCGAAGATACAGAGTAGCAACAAAACACCGGAAACTGCCAAGGTAATGATGTCTGGCGATTTCGGGATACTGAACTAGCCGCCGTACGGGTAAGTCGGGTTGTCTCCTTCGGCTCGATAGACTGGCCAAGCTTCCTTTTGGCAGGGTTTGCATGTCGCCAACTGCGCGAGAATCCGTTGGTTCTCAGGGATCGTCGGACGTATTCCAATATTCAATCCTACCAGTACCGGGGTCAATGCATATATCACACCATTATCACATTAAAAAGACCACGCTGTCGGATTAGCAACCTTGGTCAATCGTACATCAACCTCTAGTCCCCTGTACAATCTTTCTACTCCATTAAAGAGAGTTACGGCTTCGCACGTATCTGTTGGATGTTTGCGTGTTTAAATCCCTCGAATATCAGGGTCTATAGCATGAATCAAGACTGAAGAATCCATCCCCCCACTCGTCCACTAATTTTAAATTTAGTCAGTTGATCCGGCACGGCAAGGACTAGCCCGTGTTGCAGATCCCTTCCTCGCTGAAGATGCTAAACACTCACTAAACATGGGCTAGACCACAAGGGTTCTGCCGCGTGGGAACAAGGCAGTCTGCCAAGATTTGAGTTTCATTTTCACCTCTCAATTTGCTTACAACTGACAATTGTTGGTGTAAATAATTGACGCATGGCATTGTCTGAGCCTCAACTCACCGTTAAGCCAACATCACAACATGTGGGGGTGGCCGAACCTCAGTTGATACTGGCTATAACGGAGATTTTAAGGTTAAATATTACCCGGAGTGGATCATACTCAAAAAATGTCAAGAGTTAAAGTGAGCAAAGTGTGAGATTCTCTGACTATTTAGAACTTTTCTCTACACAGATCTGAGAAATGGTTTGGTTCGGTGAAGGAATACTACATAATTACCGACAAATGCAACTTGACAGGTGTGATTCTCGATTGGTAACATTAATAGTCACTTTTATGACGGTATAATTAGTAACTATGCCTGACACAATATTCATAAATATAATGCTTGTCATTATCTGGACCCGGTATTCCCGCATAACATACGACATCGGCCGAAGCATACCAATTCTGTCCATTTCATCTGTTCATTAAACTCTAATCGTCCGTTCCTTGTAAAGTCTCTGCTAAAACCTGCCTGTTAACCAGTGTTGTAGATTCCCCGCGGAACTCCCCTACTCTAATGCACAACTCTCAACATATATTCTTCATGGGTATCAGCTCAAATTCTTATCAATAGAGCAAGGTCACAATCGCGAATTCTTTTGGACCCTGCCGTTCATGCGACTGCACTACCGAAACGGTAGCTGTGATTTTGCCGATTTCCGGTGACTCAGTCACAGCCTCGTCGTTGACGTCCCGTCTAAGAGTTACATTGACTAGTTATGCGTCGTCACCTGAGTTAGTAAAGGCGACTATGTCGATGTCCGGGCATGTCCGATTGAAGTTGCATGGGAAACAAAGAAGTCGGCAATATTCAGAGGCTAATGAGTGGCACGTTTCTTATGTCTCTTCTACTTCTGGTGGCAGTCCGATAACATCACAGCAGTATATCTTCAAGCCTAGAGCTAACCATGCTTAATTGACGACCACGTGGCTTGTATAATTAGCGACCACGTGGTTCATGTATCTCAAATTCACAATGCCTCAGGTGTGGTTAGAAGGGTCAGGGCAAATTATGTCGACAGATTTTGCATGGAAATAAAATACTCGGGGTCGCAGGTGCGCACCCCTTTCTTAGACAATCAGAAGTCATGGAAGACTGACATTTATATCTTGGGCGGCTTTTTCGCCAGCATCTATGTCTCTTATATGTCCTTCATCACATTACGCCTCTTTCTTGTCCTCCTATTCTATGCCACCAGGTATGTAAGATCAACTTTGCCTGCGCATTGCCAGTACTGACCCATCGTTCAACATCACCATTACTAAAGAATTTTCTATGGAATTCAACATTGGACTCAAAGGCGATGCAGCAGCCGTATCACGACGTTTCTACCTATGGTCGCAACAACCTTGACGAAATGCTCCAACATAATAAGCGTTATGGTACTGTGTACCCCAGCACCAACGATTGAAAGAGTCTAGCTCAAAGCCAAAATGCTTAACATTGCAGCGTTCTCTGCTGGGAAATGATTGATAAACCTGCACTTCTGCCAAGACTGACAAATTCCTGATACCTAGGCCGAGACGGATGCAGGAAACATGCGGTTCGGTTGCTACGAGAATGCGACCCTCGAATCTACCATGCCAAGCTAGAAGAAGCTTTGCACAACGCGATTCACCTCGAGGCAAAACTTGGGTCCTCTAATAATAATTGACAGAAAGGCAGGTCGCTTATCCATGCATGAGGCACAGTCGCAGGATCTACATTATCCTGAAGGGAAAGAGTCTTGGCAGGAATCATCTCGACTATCAAGATCTTCGCGCGCAAGATACGCGACGGACGATCGAATCTTGAAGCGATCCGCCGTCGACCTGTTTTTACTTTTTAGTTGACAACACACAGCTGCATCACCAACACGCATAAAGAAGGTCCTTTTTGGCGGCCTACTATTGCCCGTGAGATTGATCCTTACGTCATGCAACATGTATAGTCAGATTTCTCAGCTTCTCATCCCTGTTCCCCGCAAGCTGCAAGCAGACCAAATATGCTAATATATGCACCTGCAGATATAGTATCCTTGTCTATACGAACACTTTACCAGCACTGGTGGTTATGTTGGTTGCATACCCCAGCCTCGAGTCTGCGGTGGTCACCAACCTGTTTACGGTGACGCTGAACTTGCGAAGCCAATAAGCCAACACCACGAGATCTTACCTACATAGACTGCTGACCGACCTGCATTTATCGTCTTATTGACGGTTCTAATATGATGTCAAGTGTACGAAGAGAAGTGTTTCTTGGCAAGGCTATTTAAGATGATGACTGGCCTCTCATATTCGGCGCCACTTTCTGCGGTTGGTTATTTGTTTCGATAGCCTATGTGTGCACTGTATCGTTCTTATAAGCTGATTCGTCATGTTTTCTATACTTCGGAGATTTTTCGCCATGGTGGTGATGCTTATAGCATTGTCAATCTCGCCAGCCACTGCACTTCCCAACATTAGAGTATTGCCCTTGGGTGATTCCATCACCAAGGGAACAGGTTCTACGGGCATAGTCGGATATCGTCTACCGTTGCGACAAAAGATTCTTGCGCAAGGAGTCAAAGTCAATATGGTGGGTACCTTGAAGAACGGCAACATGGTAGATGCGCACCATGAAGGGCACAGCGGAAAGCTTCTCTCCGACATCAACGGTTACTGGCAGGTTCCAATCAAGGCTCGACCCAACGTGGTCCTCATCCATGCTGGTACCAACAACATGGACCGAGGAATCGATCTTGATATCGGAGCTGATATCATGGCTGATATTGTCGACGGCATCTTCAAAGTTGCTTCAGACGTGACTATTTTACTTGCGCCAGTCATTTGGGCCAACGATTCAAAGATGCAAGCCAACACTGACAAGTTCAACCCTAAACTGCGATCACTCATTGCGGCGCGACAAAAAGCTGGAAAGAAGATTTTAGAGGTGCCGATTGATATCAAAAAGGCTGATCTGGCTGACTCTAAACATCCGAATGACGCTGGTTATGAGAAGATGGCAAACGCTTGGTTAAAGGCGATTCTCGAAGCTGACAAGAAGGGTTGGTTGAAGATGCCTATCAAGATGAGCGAGAGTGATGCTCCGGGAACTGGGCTGGGTGCATGAACAATATCGGCAACACCAAGATGAAGATGATGCTTAGTTTTATAATTCTAGGAGATAATATTTCGCAGATGACTGGTATACCCAATTTCTTCTCTTGCAACGGTTGCTTGCGCTTGCCAGTGACTTGTAACCCCGCTCTTGGATTCATATGCAAGTGAGCGTTTGTGCCTTGTAATTGTTCATCGGTCGAATGATGCAAGTGGTTGATGCAAAATGCTCACAAGACTAGACACTATCATCCCTGTAAGGCAGCCACCAAGCCAGCCACTTACTGTGCATTACAACACTGAATTGGCGGAGTTGAGTTGCACTGCAACCCAGCGGGTGGGCGGAGCGGAACACGAACTTCCGGACTTAGTGCAACGCAATAAAGTCCGATTTTCTAACGCCGACAGCCATGATAAGCTTCAATTAAATAAAGAGACAGTGTTGAACCCAACCACAAGCAATCCGTCTCCCATCACACAAAGCAATACAACACTTTACATCACAACATGGCCTCAAAATCTCTGGTCGTCGGTGGTACAGGCGGTATTGGCTACGCCATCGCTTGTCGCCTCGCCGCCAACACTCCCTCATCGACAGTCATCATCAGCGGCCGCAATGAGCCAAAGAACATTCCCCACTCCAACATTCAGTTCCGAGCGCTGGATGCATCATCAATGCGCGCCATCAAAAATTACACAGACGAGCTCAAAGCATCACAGGATCGCTTCGGTACTCTTGTCCTCACTCAGGGCATCCTCACCACGGCTGGAAGAACCGAAACGCCTGAGGGCATTGATCGCAAGATGGCGCTTCACTACTACGGACGGCAATTGCTTATCAGAGAGCTGATGCCAGCTCTCACAGAAGACGCCAAGGTTTTGATTGTCTTGGACGGCGTCCGTGGAGGTCCGGACAAACTTAACTGGCAAGACCTGGATCTCAAGTCCAACTTTAGTGTCTCGAATGCTGCTGCTCATTGTTTATCAATGACCGACGCCATGGTCCAACGTTATGGCACTGAGCAAAAGGCTGCAGGTACGGAGCGACACTTTATCCACGCTCTTCCTGGTGTCGTCAACACAAATATTGCTTCATCGCTTCCCTGGTATTTACGTGGCCCGGCTTCAGCTGCTGCGACCTTATTGGGTGTTTCGCCTGAGACTTGCGCAGAGAGGATGTTAAAGGGGATTGAGAATTCAGTGTCTTCTGGTGAGAAGGTTGGAAGACATTGGGGATTCATCAACGAGAAGGGTACCGTGATTGAGAAGACGGTGTGGAATGAGGAACAGGTTCAGAAAGTCAATGACCACACCTGGAGTATTATTGATGGTGCCTTGAAGGCTTAATTTACAAGGGTATTGAGCGATGGTTATCGGTATTAATGGTAATGAATTGGTTATTTTTGTAAAATAATATTGGGCTTTAAAAAGAAATGAACAACATGCTCCTCAATTAGGATACACCGAGAAAAATGGCAAAAAGAAAGATTTATTGACTTAATATCTTATTGTGCCTCAACACGGGATCGAACCGTGGACCTTGTCATTACTAGTGACACGCTCTACCACTGAGCCATTGAGGCGCTCTTTTATTGGATGAGAATGAGCCTCGAGTTTAGTCACTATGTTTTCTAGCTCGGATTGCTCTTCCGGTATCATGTCATCTAACTGTGCTATCATCCTTTCTAAAGAATCACTAGTTGTATTACAAAACAATAACGATTAGTAATGATCAGTGAGGGAAGGCCGTTCTCGTATTGATGGTGAAAACTGTAAGTTGACTGGGCATTACCTGTAGTGCTAGTATAAGGCATTAACTACCTTTCAACACACAGGTCGTGGAACAAACGCTCATGCTACAGACATAAGATCTAGTTCCATCATAGCCTAATAATTGGGAGAACTAAATTTATTCAGACTCCTTACTCAATTCCTGCATACTGAGGATAGTGTAAATGATACGCGACGACCTTATTGAAGGCTTAATTCGAGAAATAATTGTCTTATCACAACAATAGGGTAGCCAGACTGTGAAAAACACGCGCTTGTGCACACCAACGCGCTCAGACGCGCTATAACGCGACGCGACCCAATCTACAATAAAGCCTACTCTTCCGACAGGGTAAAAAGAAAGGTTCATTTCTTCGAAGAAACGCCAAAGGTGCTAAGTTGCGGCCAATCTGTACAGTCAGCGCATTTCTCATCGTCTTAGGTCTATCAAACTCACCAAACGTCGTTCGCTGCTTGTTAATCTGAGTGACATCAACTCGTTGCCCAATTGACAAGGATTTGTTCGTATCATCGCCGTAGCAGAATCCATAACGTCCAAAGACAGGGCTGTACTTCGCACCCTTGTCCACTCTTCGGTCCTTATTCAACTTCTTCCACACCATACCTCGTTCGTCAGTCGCTGTTTTTCCCGTCTCGTAATCCACAGTGATACTCTGACACCGGAAGCAGTTCGCTGTCAAAGCCATCCGTACTCCACCAGAAAACGAGAGCTCTCCCCAATAATCCTCAGCAAATGGTCTAGATGCGCCTCGGAGAACAATGTTGGGTCTGAACTTGGTAATGTCCATTGAGTAGCCTTCCTGTAGACGCGACGACACCTCGTTATTGGACTCTTCCGTAACCACCAGGTAATGAGCAATGTCGCTGAAAGTGAGCCTCTCTGGTTCGTGTGCCAGGAATGGGATACTGTTTCTGATCCTTTGAGTGAATGAAGCCTTTTGCAATGCGTCAGAGCTATGAGGAGCCAGCGATCCGTGGACGGCCCTTGATCCATCGCCGATATAGACTAATCGAACTTCATGGCCGATACGATCTGAGAACCATGCAGATAGGTCGTCTCCCATGTCGTACGCTTTGGTATTGCTCGCATGGAGACTAGCTTCAATAACTGGGCGACCCTCGAGAGAAGGTTTCAGAGGAAAATGAATGCTGTCTTCACTCTTGCTTGTGTTCCATTTAACTGTAACTAGACTCTTGTCGTAATCGATCGAGGCCTGGAATAACGCAAGTTTGAGTTCATACCCAATGAGCAGCGTCTCATACTGGACATCCGAGTCACCATTTCTGCGGACCTTTTGGAGACAGAAGGTCCTGTCGCCCTCGAAGCCGAAAGGGCCAAGATGTGCCTTGTTTAAAGCACATCCCCTGATACCCTTTACTGGATATACATAGAGCTTCAGAAGATGTCAGCTGAAGTCTCATGTCACAGGAAGACCATTTACCTGAGTAACTTCCAATCCAGTCTCTCGTGCTGTTTGGCCCCGCAGCAACAATGCAGCGGACGCGGCAAGGACGATGCCCAAGAGGAGTGAAAACAAGGCGACCTGGTCCATGGTTGTTTAGGTGGAGTCTAGAGGTATCACAGTATCAACAAGAGCAACATCAGAATCATGTCCCGACAACACACATACATATACCAAGGCGCCCGGTAAGAATTGACGAAATGAGTATCAAGTGCCGAATGACGTTTGGGTCGTCAGAGGCTAATCCACGTTAGGCAAGTTGATGGGCCTTTCAAGTGGGTGTGCTTACTGGGTTCCAGAAAAGTTGTCCTTCGAGATCTACAGCGCAAAAATAAATAGCCAAAAAGGCACAGTATAAAAGGCACAGACTTACCTGCTTATTTAGTCATACTAACTCTCAACGATCAACTTTTCTGATACCCTGATGGTGCGCTAGGACGAAGGGAGAGAAAAGAGATAACGGATTTTGTGAGCTCAAAAGTCAGACCAGAAGGAGGACAGCTAGATAGGAGCGGTACTATCAAGCTTGAAGACGTTGTACCGCTAGACCTGAGTTCATTGTTGTGGTAGTTATCACATATAAGTCTCTTCTCGTAGGCGGTTGTATGTCCGATCGAGCGATCGCGACACTCTGTGCCAAGTTCCTCATCATACGATGAATACTTACTCGACCTTCGTTCTAGTCGCATAGACGAGCTCTACAAGTGCTCAAGTCAATGGCAGGGTAAACTGAAACTTGCCAGCAAACTCAGAGGCTGTTACGTCGAAGAATCACCATCAAAACAAGCGCGTAATTGGTTTAGTGGTAAAATTCTCCGTTGCCAACGAGCAATTCATCGGGGAGCCCTGGGTTCGATTCCCAGATTACGCAGTAACGGTCCAGCAAGAGCCCGGCATATCTTTTTGCATGTCAGAGTTGTTCTGAAGCTATTCGGAGTTGGTGGTTGACCAGAGTTGAAGTTGGAGGGAAGTTGACCAGTGATACCAGCACGGACACAAAGAAACAGGAAATTAGTCTGAATGGAATACATCTGTCGCTTCTTCCCAGTTAGAATTAATAAATGTAGATGTAGAGTTATTGTGTGTGGAATGGATCGGTTTTACGACTGACGAATGGTCTGATGTGTGAAACAAACCGATCCATTTCAGATGGGACTATAATACATGGTAGAAAGAAAAGGATAAATATTGCATTGAAGCAGGTAAATAAATCTAGGTCTAGGAAATACGTCGGAGACAAGTAGTATAATGATCGATCATGTAGCTGTTCCAGCATAAACAAGTATCCAGGATCTTTGTAAAGAGTACAATATGTTGAAATGAAGCGAATAGCAACCACATTACAGTCCCAGGTCTTTCTTCAAAGCGGGCAGAATAACGTTATCGTTCCAGTTCCAGATCAGTCCGCTGTTGTGACCGGCAAATGCAGCACCAGTCCAATAGGTGTTGCGAGATCCTTCAAGCTTCAAAAGGTTCTCAAAGAAGCCCTCGCCGATTTCCTGAGCAGAAACATGTAGCTCGAAAGGAGCATGGTTGGAGAGTATGGGAAATGTGACTTTCTTTGCTGCGGTAGCCGGGACAGCACCTGCACGGGCAAGATTTGTGAGTTCCCTGCGAATGACAGCCTTGGCATCGGCGAGGCTGTAGTCGGCGTTATCAAAGGCCACACCGAGGAGGAATTGATTGGTAAAGCCAGGAGGAATGTTGTAGCCGTTGCTTCCAGGGATGACAGGAGTATGGGCTGGTGTGAAAGCGCCGACGTTTTGGAGGTTCACATTAACACCTGCGATGTCGGCAACGCCTGCGACGTAACCAAGGGCAGAGAACTTGGAGAATAGACTCTTTTCGGATTTGGAAAGATCAAAAGAGCCGACGTTCTTGAGAGTCTGGGGGATAGCAACAAGAAGCTTGCGTGCCTTGAAGGTGATTTTCTTTCCATGCTGCATGATAGTGACAACAACGCCGTTTTTGTTCCTGCGAACACTTGTGACATGTGAGTTGAGGTAAATTTCCTTAGCGAGCTCACAGGCAGCAGCTTCGTAAATAGTCCTGGAGTTGCCAGACTTTGGAACACGAAATCCGTTGTTGATACTCTGCAACAAACCAGGTCCAAACTTCTTGATACCATAGAGAGCGGGGATGGTGGTGATGTTTCCAGGATACCAATTGAACTGAGCGATAAGCGGGAGGAGGGCAGTGAAATCGTTCTGTTCAGCGAACTGCCCAAAAGGCTGGAGAAGCTCTTCGGGAACAGGTTCGGGAACAAAGGTGTAGCCCTGGTCGATCCAAGGGTACTTTGTCAAGACGTTTTGACTGTAGGCTTGTATCGCAGCGGCCATGGCCTTTTGGTTTGCGGCGGCCTGGACTTTGTCTGGAACGGGAATGGGGATGCCGAGAGAAAAGTCATACTGCTTAGTCTCTGTTTGGGTGTTGATAGGATTGCTGATAACAGATTCGACGCCTAGACGGTCAAAGTACTTTTGGACAGTCTCGGTGTTCTCAAAGACAACAACGCCGATGTTGGCAAACGCCTTTGTTTTGGGATTGACATATGTCTCAGCATGACCGCCGATTTGGTCCTTCTGTTCAATCACAGCAACCTTTGCACCAGCATCTTTCATGTTGATGGCTGCATGAATACCAGATGAGCCACCCCCAATGACAACAACATCTACGTCGATACTGGACTTGTGAGGCACAGCTGCGAAAGCCGGTGACAGGCAAGACGCCAGGACGATGGCAGAAGCGAGGACTCTCATGGTGAGATGATTGACAAGAAAAGTGATAAAAATGAGTGACTTGCTGTGGGACGAGGTAGGAGTGGCAGGCGGTCTAATTTATATCAACCACCCCGGACTAGACAGCTCAGATGTAGATCAATGTGCTATGACAATATGACACCTCACTAAATGCCGAACCATCCGCGAATAGTATTTCTTCTTTTGGTTCCTGAATGATCATCCCTGTCTGCCAAGTTGCACAAAGCATTCAGCTGTTCAATATACTTATCTTGTTCGAGCTTGGCTGCAGTCACGGGAGGGCCTCACAACTCAAAGATGAACGGTAGAGAAATATCAGCAGGACATGAGTTGAGCATCCGTCGCGATTGTGGCTTTGGGAAACGTTGCGGATTTCACTAGTGAGTAGTAGTGAGTAATCGATTGATTGCATCTGGGGGCTAGTCGTCTCGTCGCGCCCGTCATTCAAAACAGGGTTTAATTAATGCTATGCAGGGCCATGGTTAGGAAAAGCAAAACACCTTTTGCCTGCCTGTCAAAGTGTGCCACAATAAAACATCCTTACCTAGTTCGTGAGCTTTAAACTATTTTCGATCTAGTCATTGGCTCGCTTTCAAGCTTGGTAACATTGAACCGTTCTGTCGGGCGCCATCTGAAAGGATCGGCAATTGTCATGATTCCAACGTTTTCGTTGTTGGAGCATCTGCCGAGAGTGGGAGGAAAACCTTAAGAGGAGCAAGGACCCATGTTAGCCTACCTAGTTCATTACTATAACTCTCACTTTAACCCTTTTACAACAAGCGTGTGGAATCCGCGGGACTCCTGACCCAAGAAAAGCAAAAGAGTTCGTAAAGCACGCCCGCATAACCGTGTGTCCTTCTCTCTTCGTACATTGGCGGAGTTATTCAAGTCCACCCACGGCAAGTTCCAAAATCACGGACAATTTAATCAGTTTGGGAAATAGGATATACAGAGTACACGTAGACGAACAGAACGGCATTTATTGATTGTAGCTACCTTTGCGCTATATTACTGAAGCATTTAGCTTCGAATGATTACTGTTCATCATTTTACAGCTTCATTTGCTATGAAATTGCATCAAAACCCACACAGATAGTCGTTTCTACACTCCGCTATTGTCTCATCAAGTAAATTCTCATTTTTGTCTCAAGATCAAATAAATACCCCCAAGTGGCTTGGAATAATTCTGCCTATTCATTACGCTACTGGGAATTTATAATTGTCAACCTGAAGAAGATTATTATCTGTTTATCGTGGTGTCCTATTAATTCCCTCGCCTATATCGGGAAATCACGTGGGTAAATCCGGGACGATTTAGTGAAATAAATTGAACCTTATATATAGAGCTTTGAATAAGCTATAAACTGCCATATCAAATCGAGGAGATAGTGAACTATAAAGTCCTTTGACGGAAAAGCTTCAATCCTCCTCGTCGACAGTTGACAAAAATGACGAAGAAAACTTGATTTGACGTGCCGATGTTCCGCAAGCCAACCTATCAGCCTGATTCTTTTCTCGCAACAACTGCTCAATCGAACAAGTCGCAGGAAACAAGTCCCCAATAGTGGGACGATTTGATCCTACAAGGCGGCGCATGCAACTCAGCCTCAAACGCCCGAGGGATTTCTCGGCTAGGTCGGCCAGTTTATGTGGGAGTTGCACGGACGTGAAAAATGGAGACTTACATCAGATCAGGCTCTATTAAATACCTCCATCTTCGCATCTCTACCGTGACTGTCATGTTTTCATTCATCCATCCATCGTCACATGCCAGATTCCTTTCCGTAACGGAAATTCACTTAAACATTTGATAACCACGCAAAGCCTACTGCATAACATCACCAAAATGGGTTACACCGTCGATATTCACATCTATGGCTTCGGCCTTTTCTTGATTTATCAAGGCCTTCTCGCTCTGGTTAATCCAGAAGGGCACATCAGTCTCCGAGGCGTCAAAGATACGAAATCATCCGATGACGAGGCCCGCTTCGCACCCATCTACATGCTTGGACTCAGAGATATCTCTGTCGGTATCTTTGTCCTGGCCCACCACCACGTCGATAACCTTACGGCCGTGTTGACATTGTTGGCTGTTATGGGTTTCTTCAAAATTGGTGATGCAATTGTCTTGGTTGCTGTTTGGAATGAGGATACAAAGACAAAGACAAAGGCAGTTGAGAATCTAGCCTTTGGGGTTGGTCTTCTCGGTTGGCTTGTGTATCTAGCAAATAACTGAGCAGGAGGCAACTATAGTAAGGACATGTTCTTATTTAGTTCGTTTCCTTTTACATGAGACTATAACAACTAGAAATACAAGATCCTATAAAGTTCTTCCATTTTACACAAGAGCACTAGCTTTCCAGGGTTAAAGGCAATTCTCTTCACGGTCCCATGCTGTCTCAAGATACGACTATTTGCCAGGATGCCAACTCCGATTCATTCAGGTCTTGTGATGGATGTTGAATGTATCGTTCTCTAGCAAGAGGCCCTCTCGCATCGGAATATCTTTCATGCATTGCAGCAAGAGACGTTTCCACGGGGATGCTCAATAGCGTTGAGTCGCATTCAAAAACATCTTAGATCGGTGACAACCAGTAAATCCTTGCTGTGGTATGTTTTTTCTCTTCTCGTCTCCTCCAGCTCTATGTTGAATTCGTGAGAAAGCCAAGGCAAGGAAGGGTGAGTAGCGCACTAGATTTTAACACGGGAAACCATTAAGATCAAACAAGGCCACGGAACAGAAGAACCTTGAGTATTATCACAAAAGAAGGATATTCTTGGAGAGAAGTAAAGTTTTCGTTTTAATTATTGGACAGTATTTTACTCAAAAGCTTTGCGGCTGAATCAATCTATCCAGGAAACGATAAGATTGAAAGCCATGGAGCGGGAAGGGCGTTATTGCCCACATGTATGAATCGCCGGGGAAAGAATGGAGATTGAAGACCGAGTCAAAAAGATGGGGTGGCTTGCATCAATTTCCTAAAACGAGATCGATAGTTTGTGATCCTATTCGTATACCAGCACACTATTGGCAGATGTTTCGCACAGCCAAAAGCCGGTCTTCCCATTTGATGTTAGTCTTGAGAATGGATTAAATTGCATCTACTAAAAAAGCCGTTGGGCTGTGAGCTTGTTGGTTGAGAAAGATCCGAATCGACTAAAAATCGATAGTCTCAGATGCTAGGGCTGATTCTTGACGCCGTTTCCCCAATACAGTAAATTTCATTTCGTGGGGCTGGCCTAGTGAAAAGGGGTCAACAAAGAAAGCATCCAGTGTTAGTCTTTACCCGCGACGATTTAACAAGTGAAAATTCCCTCTTTTTGTTTAGAAGTTCATGCTACAGTTTCTCCGTACGTCATTTCATCGTCACTATGAGAACAACACTGGTTTCTTCGCTGCTTTTTGCAGTGGCATCTGGAATCCAAGTGGCCGTAGATACAGCCACTACGGATGCGACAAGCCAAACTACTTGCACCCCTGTACGATGCTTCATCACAAAGAGTTCTTGCATACACTAACCTGCTATCTATCAGGACGCCTGCAACAAAGCGGTCGGAAAACTATCGAGCTGCAAGCACAAACGAATGCAGGCGGAGCACGAAAGCGACTGCTCTTCATTTCTGCAGTACACTTTTGTTCCTGCTCTGACGACCGTGACTGAGACATACGGAGAGCAATCGACTCTGACACTGGTTGATACCGAGACTCTGGGTCCTCAGACGGATGAAGCGACAACCACACAGCCAGACGAGACGTACGTTAGATGATGGAGAGTGCGTCAAACACAGCTGACATCGCGCAGTGCAACCACCGTCCTTACACTCGAACCGGAGACCTTTACTGTCTCTATAACCCCGACCAAGACAGTTACTGTCACTGTGGTGAGTACAGAATCCATCTTGAGGAAATTAGTTCGCACCGGTACTAACAAACCTCAGACCCCAGATCCTGATCGACAAACCCAGGTTAACGTGAGTATTCCTTGATCTTTATCATGGGAAGAAGCGGCAACTAATAGATGTTCAGACCAAGACGGTTTCCAAAACTGATGTTAGCACGTGAGTGTTACCAAATCCTAGTAAACTCGACTGCCACTAACTACCTTGCAGTACTACCGAGACTGTCTACTATAGCAACCTCGCGAGACGCGACATTGCTGATGAGACTGGAACCGTCATAAAGCCAACCGACATTCCATCATACGCGAGCGCGTGCGCCGACCCCGAGCAATACAGCAGTGCTTGCGCCTGCTTGGGCATCGAAGGGACTACCATTGAAGCCACTGCATCTCCTGAAATCGTGACTGTCAATCCCAGGCCGGTAACAGTCACCCAAGTGGAGACCGCTACCAGGCCCGCTGTCACTATCACCACTACACTCCCTGCCAAGACACGAACAGTCACGGTTACCCTTCCTGTACCTGATGTCACCGAGTCAACAACCCTCGAAGCTACCACTGTCGCGGTGTCTACGACTGCCGATCAAGATACCGTCATCACCACCGTGGAAGCTACCCAGGTAGACCACACCACCTCGGTCGCAACCCAAACCCGCTCCGTCGGTCCAATCTGCTCAACCTACACGCCAACCGACAATTGCAAGTGCAAATTCGAAGTAATTTGCGGCCAGCAAGTCAACCTCGATTCGAGCCTCTTCTTCAGCAAGATAGATTTCAACACCTACGTGGGCAGCTTTGAAGAGTGCATGAACCGTTGCGACTCCAACCCTAGCTGTCAGTTTGGTGATTTTGCCAGCCTTCCCAGCGGTGGACTTTGCTCTAGTTATTCCAGAAACCCAGGATCCTCAAGCCGAAGCGGTTCATCTGGCAGTAAGTATTTTGAAAAGGATGGAAACGTTAAGTGTTCTGGTTGCTCTTGATAGCGTGGATTGGAAGTATAACAAGTATAATCCTGACACCGGCGCGTCACTAATCGGGGGATTTAATTGTGTCTTGTAGAAGAGACTTCATATAATGTTGCTGAATATCGTATACAGCGGTGCTCAAAGTTTGTTGTAAAAGAGCCTTGTGCCCTTGTAGGTCGATATGTGAACGTTACTTATTATGAATGTTATATATGTATGGAAGTTCATCTAATTTACTGAGGGTTCATTCTACAGTCACAAACTGGGTTCCTCGCCAGTAATTCATTAGCGCCTGTTGCAGCTTCACGTGGTACATATCCGTCAATCTATTGAGATAATTTAAAAATCATTACAGTGGGGCTAACGCTTTGACTAGACAGTCTCCATTGCAAAAAGGCAAAAAATCAGCTCCCCGAAACCTGGATCGAACAAGTGACCTTTCGATGACATATAACAATTACAGTCGAACGCTCTTCCAGCTGAGCTATTCGGGGAGATCTCCGAATCGGAGGAATAGCTATTGATGCAAGGAGAGCCACTAAACATAATATATATAGCACTTGCCATTACATGCTCGAACACTGGGACATGATTCATTCATGAATCCCAATCAACCAAATCATATTCCTTTGTCGCTTTTCGCATTGTTTGATCCGTAAAAACACGTCTCTCTTTTGTCATTACCTATAAATAATCTTACGCATACAGATATTATACACCTAGAATTCATGACGCTCATTCAAAGTACATTTCGGAGGGCCCTCTCAAGGACGACACCAGCAACGCCACCAGCCATCACTCCCAATGTCCAACCGTTGCTAAGCTCTTCCGGCTTGGGCCAGAAACTGTTCTGTTGCTGTTTGTACTCTTTGAACTCCTCAGCCTTTACAGCGTCGTGCTTAGAGTATCGCTCCTCCTGGCTTTCTTCATTCTGCTTGTCGCCGCCGATGAAGCGTAGGAAGATGTAATTGGCGATAGGACCGAGAATAGTGATTGGGTGGAGAATACCGGCGCTGAGCAGAAGGATGGGAAATGAGGCGTGGATGAGGGCATCTCCGAGGTAACTATGTATCGTTAGCCACGAGTCTTTCGCACTAACAAGAGAAGTAACTTACTTGGGGTGTCGAACGATGCTCCATACGCCTTCACGGTTGACACCTGAACGGTTGCTCTTCTTGAAAGACTCGAGTTGAGCATCAGCCAGTGTCTCGAGGGTAAATCCAGTAGAGAACAATAAGATAGCGAGATCGCGCAAGTATGATCTGTAAGAAACAACAGGAGAAGCCAGAGCACACTCGGTGATATCGCGGAAGGGAAGAGTAAAGGGAAGAGAGATGATAGTCTGGGCAACCGCCTCGGGCAAGAAGGTTGTAAACAAAGCCTTGTTCCAGAAACCAGGGTCCTTTTTCTCGACAGCATACCGGGGGTCGTCCTCTCCACGCTTCAAGCTTCGAGATACAACACGAGACGTAAGACGGACACCCCAAGCTGTAGCACCGAGGAGAAGAAGCTTTTGCGGATAGCCAAGACTAGACCAGGCTTCCGAGACCGAGAGGCCATCATTGACGACACGAGAACCAACAGCGCTCCACCAGGCATTCAACGTCATGCCAGATGCCCAGAGAAAGTCCTTGCCCTCGACACGATCAGTGTATCGGGAGATTCCATAGGCTACGGCAGAGAGACCAGCATGTAGAGTAAAAGAAGGTAGAACGACAGAGTGCATCAGACCCAAAGTGCTGGTGCTGAGACCCTGGTACGGGGTGCGATTGAAGTGGGAGCCAAATACATCCTGCTCGGCGCCGGAACCGTTGAAAGAGCCTCTAGGAAGTGAAAGTGAAGGGGAGTGACCCGCAAATTTACTTCCGTAGACATCTTGTTCGGCACCGGAGCCAGTAAAGGTATTTATGGGAAGTGAGGGCGAGTGGCCGCCGAATTTACTGCCATAGACTTCTTGTTCTGCCATGTTGAGGAGCTGAGTGATCGATCAATCAATGGAGGGCAAAAGATTGAAGTGCTTGATGATGGGTTTGATGATATAAGTACTGTACAGAGCAAAGTGGAGGTTCGTAAATATTGCGTCATTGGTTATATCATGATTGCATCGACAAGGCGTCGCTGGGAAGGCTAATTACTAATTACTTCTATCACCAATCTGGAGTTTGTGTATTGAATCTTTGATATCGTTGACTTTTCACATCTGTTTCAAAAGACTCTTTGTGCTTTTGAATGGCATATTCCTGCAGTGTCGGCTTGAGAGACTCTACAGGCTGGGATCTCTTGGACGCGGTTAGCCTCAGGCTAGCAGGGGTCGCGCGCCGCGATCGAAGTGCGTACTTGGCAACGCCCTAATCCGGGCACTTTGGATGGAGAATAACTATGAGACGTCATTTTCTGGAATATTTCGCGACTGTTGCAAGACAGGCAGAGGCAGAAGCATCAATAGGTCGTGATAATACTAAGCCAGCTCTGTCCTTATGACGTGTTCTTTTTCTGACTACCGCGAGAGTTTATCGCTGCGGGGTTGTCATCGCAAGTGGATAAAGTTTTGAGGTGATCGTTCTGCACTGTTAGATAACGGCCCGTTTGTATCGCGTCACAGTTAATCAAGAGCAGGCCGCGACCGCCGAAGTCAATTTTCTAGAGCATGACTTTGTTGCAATTTTTCTTATGAAACACAGTACAAAGTGCGAGATTTTCCATTGGACTGTCTTAGGTCATCGTCCTCCCTAGAGTTTGTTTGACCGTGTTGCCCTCGCTTTAGGGTAGCAACACAATGAATTATCCCACACGGGGCTCTCTTTACAACGCGACGCGCAAAAGGCAACACTAAACGAAAAGCAAAATCTCACTAATGCAACAGTCACACGTGGTCACGAACCTGCTGAACGAAATCTGGGGGAATACCCTGTACTTGCACCCTTCATCTAATGATTTCTTAACGGCTGAACCGTCACCATCTCGTGGCGTCAGCTTTTTGGGAACTAGCTAGCTCCATTTACCCGGCACTTTGGTATGACACTTCAAACGCTCCTATCAGAGCAAACCTGAAGTCTGAAATGCCATGCGTCTAGACCACACACGCGCATACCGTAGAGTTTCAGCCACCATGTAATAGGGAACGAGGGAACGAGATGAGAGAGAGCGAGAAATAATATTCGAGAAGGATCATCGGCAAGGTCTGCCGTTCTGTGGACGCGGGCAAACACCCGATTGGTGCATTAATTACTATGGATAGGGGGCTAATTTAAGTAGCTCTTGGAAACAATTGGAGCGCCTTTAGAGAGAGGACGAGCTAACAGGTCCAACAGAGAATCATGATGTTACAGGTTCTGGTCACTCTCTCTGTTTTCTCGAACGGTAGGATCACCCTGGGGAACCAACTCACGTGGGTCTTCTCCATTCCTCTGTGCAGGGCAGGGATATGGCTTGACTTTGTTGGACCATGGGGGGTTAACCCTCCAATTTTCGACCGTTTAGCCGTTGCTGATTGATTCGTTCGCCTCTTTTCTCGTCTCTCCGCTTCCCCAGCTTCTCCAGTCTCTGCGGATAAGTTTGTTGATAACCGTATACAATGGGGATTACTTACTACATACTAGCCCAATGCATCCCCCCTCACTTTCTCAATACTCACCGATTCATTGATCTCATCTGATCTCTTTCCCCTCCCAGCCTCTTTTTCTCTCCGCTTCGTTTCGGTCCAGACCGACCCGAAAGCATAATACTAATAGTCCACTTCCCGGGAGTTCTTTTCGGCTACCATTACAACGAAGAAGCGGCACGGCCCAAAACGTGGAGACACTGACAAAATGTTGGAGTAAAGACACGCTAAACGGGGTAATCATGACCGATCAGGATGCAACCTTTTATCCCCATCTTGGCAATACCCCGACCTGACCGGAGTCGCGCCGTAGTGGGTGTCTTTGATCCGGGGTTTCATCTGCGGGGGAACCAACCAACTGTCAAGTCTATCCCTCTTATAGGCTGGCCCTGAATGCGGTTGGCTGCTCCAAAACGGCTGTAATAGGTGCGTCTAACAACTTCAATGTCTACCCCAGATGCCTAAATCAAATTCCTACTAGCATCCCCCCAGCTGCTAATCCTAGTTCAGTTTAACAACTAATCCTTTCCACCCCAGTAAAATGTTACGTCTCATGCATTGGCATCTGTGGTCCCAATTTTGCCAATTCTCCCGGGCTTAGTGGCACTTATGTTTTTTACTTGTCCGTGTTGATTTGCCCATGCCGGGATCCGCATTGCATTCAACGTCGCTTTTTTATAAAATGACTTGACCCTGCATTCTCGTCCCTCCTACTCTCGAGTCTTTCTTCTCTCATCCTCCAAATCCATTGTTCGCTCAAACAATCCAAACCATGAGTAACCCCATGGATAACAAGGCTGGCATCTCAGAGGCCAAGGCCGATGAGGCCCATATCGACCATGCTTACGATGTCGAGGCCAAGAAGGAAATGAACGTCGACATGCAGGGTGCCATCGACGCTGAGAACCAGGAGCACGACATGACTGTTCTCCAGGCTGTTCGAGCGTACCCTGCTGCGTCTCTCTGGGCCTTTAACATGTCTTGCACAATTGTGAGTCTGACCAACACGGTCTGTAACAAGTGATTATTGAGACTAACGGTTTCCTAGATTATGGAGGCTTACTGTGTTTTCCTCATGGGTAACTTCATTGCCCTCCCCGCTTTCGCCGACAGATATGGTGTCTACAGTGCGGCGAAGGACAAGAACGTTATCGAAACTAGCTGGCAATCCGCTCTCCAAGTCGGTGGTCCCATCGGTGCCATCGTCGGAGTCACTATCGCCGGTCCCATCACCAGCAAGATCGGATACCGATGGGCCACCATCTCGGGCCTCATGCTCCTCAACGCCTTCATCTTCATCTTCTACTTTGCCGACTCTCTGGCCGTCATGCTGGTCGCCCAGCTACTCGAGGGTATCCCCTGGGGTATTTTCATCGCCAACTCTCCCGCTTACTGTTCCGAGATTGTGCCTCTTCGCCTCCGTGCCCCTGCTACTCAGATGTTGCAGATGTTCTGGGCCATTGGTGCCATTATCGTCGGAGCTGTCGCCTTCCATTACAACGACCTCCACGAGCAGGCAGCTTTCCGAGTCCCCATCGCTCTGCAGTGGATGTTCCCCACTCCCCTCGCCATCCTCATCTTCCTCTCCCCCGAGTCTCCCTGGTGGTTGGTCCGAAAGGGTCGTCTTGAGGAGGCCGCCAAGTCTATTCGCCGTCTCGGACGTACCAGCCAGGTCGACAACGCCCACGAGGCCATTGCCATGATGAAGCGTACCATCGATCTCGAGAAGACCATCAAGGAGCCCAACCTGGTCGAGCTTTTCCGCGGCACTGATCTCTACCGTACCCTCATCGTTTGCGGTGTCTACGCTGCCCAGAACCTTACTGGTAACTTGATCGCCAACCAGGCCGTCTACTTCTTCGAGCAAGCTGGTATGCCCACCAAGACTGCTTTCGCCATGGGTCTCATCACCTCTGCTCTGCAGACCGTTTTTGTCATGCTTTCTTGGATCCTAACCTCATACTTTGGTCGACGAAGCATTTACCTCTGGGGTTCCGCCGGAAACACTGTTCTCCTTGTTGCTCTTGGTATTGCTGCCACTGTCGGCAATGTCGATTCCGTTCTCAACTCCAACACCCAAGCTGCTCTCGGTCTTATCGTGTCCGTTCTCTTCACTCTCGGACCTGCTCCTGCTTCTTGGGTCATCATTGGAGAGACCTCTTCCATTCGTCTCCGACCTCTCACCACTGGTATCGGACGTGGTTGCTACTACCTCATCAACATTCCTTGCATCTTCCTCTCCAGTTGGATGCTTAACCCTACCGTAAGTTTTACTCTATCCGAAACTGTCCATTTTACATTTACTGACCCTGTTTCTATAGGGCGCCAACCTTGGTGGCAAGTGTGGTTACGTTTGGGCCGGTACCGGTGCCTTCTGTCTGCTTTGTGCCTACATCTGGCTTCCCGAGATGAAGGACCGATCTTACCGAGAGATCGACATTCTCTTCAACCGAAAGGTTCCCGCCCGCCGATGGAAGAAGACTGTTGTCGATATCCACGACAACGAGTAAAGGATGTTTATGCTTACTGCCACGGAGGAGAACAAGAGTCAAACAACTCGAGACTGGGTTGGGAAGTCCTCTTGCCGCCTCTTCGTTTTCATGCGGCTGGATTACGTGGCGTGATTTTGTAAATTGACCTGCGTAGTCATCCAGCGATAGGACGGGACTACCTGTCATGTTGCCAATCAAGGCTTCCTAGGACTATTTAATTTTATGTTTACCTCAACTGGAGCCTGGTGATATCCTGTGAGACTATGATTCTAGATATGTCAACTAATCAAACATCTTGCACTATTCGTCATGTATCACCTAACTATGCGTTTGTTCACTTGGGCTACATACACCAAAACCCTATATATAGCATGTGATCGCGATTGAGTATTACGTTGTGTTTAATCTATTCGGATCCTGGGTATCTACCTCGTCTAATTGTGATTTTAACCTTCTTTCGCTCCAAGTGCTTTTAATCGCCTCTAAATGCTCTTTAATCGAAGGACTATCCTCGCTCTCACACCCACTATCCATCTTTGATCTAATCCTCCCTACAAGTAAGTCGCGTGCAATCTTTGGTGAGACCAGAGATAGTTCCTCGTCTAGCTTCGCTTGACTGATGACTTTGCCGTTGCATAGTTCCTTAACGAGACTGTCTACCAAGTGCTGACAGTTGTTTGATAGTAGTGAATAGCGAGGGTTGCGTCCAATATGTCGATGACCTGTCCGAAGCGTCAGCACCACACCGCTGAGCTTAGATCAGCTGACTTACCAATCTCTTGTATCTCATCATGTGTCTTGGTCGTCTCACCAATATAATAGCACGAACTCCACGTATCCACAAACTCAGGCGTGATGACCGCCACGCGAAAGTAGTTCTTGCCCAGCATCGTCAACTCCAATCTGTCGCTCATCAAATCGTAGCAATAACATTCCCCAAGACCTCTGTCGATAACGCAGACGGCCCAATGACTGACGCTATTCAAGCTCATCCCGAAGTGTCGCGCAAGAAGCTTGTAACTTGACTGTGAAACTTCAAGCACGCCGAAAGATATGGGCGTCGTGATGAGGAAAACTGCTCGTTGCCTTTCGCGCGGGTTGCATACTAAAGGCGCCATCTCGAGAGCCGAGTTGCCTGTGATTTTAGTGGTTACGAGTGATAGAAATTCATTTCTTTGACGGATTTCTTCTGCGTGTTTGGCAAGCCATTCTTCTTCGGCTTGTCGCCTTTTTCTGTGTTCCCTGGTATCAAGAAATCAGTTGGCTTGTCCAGAAGGTGGTAATGGATGGTGTCAAGGTACCATTTTTTAGAGAGGTTGTGGTAGACCGCCTCACCCGCTGAAGCGAGTTTATTCAGGGCATCGAGTCCCATTCTCTGCTATAACAAGCCCATGCCTTTGCAACACGTTACTGTGGTTCTGGCTAGGCCGAAGAAGATCAGAAGTTGTCAAGGTTCGAGTCCAAGGCTGATGATGATGATTTCTGGAAAGAAATAAACAGTTGATTGAGAGCGTAGGCGGGGCGAGAAATGAAAATAGTGCCCTGTACAGCCACGCGGATGGACCGGAATTAGTTCCACTAATTTCACTTGCAAGTCATGCTTGGCATGTAATGCGCCTCTTTTTGTTACGCGTGACTCATGTACGTACTCTACTTTACTCACAATTGTAGGGCTGCTGATAATGTCCCGAGGTGACGACATGGGGAAATGATGTGCATTTGACATTGCATTCGGGTCTATGGTTTCTGTTCTAACTAGATAGGTACTATAAATATCCTTTTATTCCCGTACATCATCCAACAACAGTGGTATGGCGCGCTGAATATCGCCCTGGATAAAAGTACTCAGCCCGCTATCCTCTTGTTCCCAAGGCACCATCGCTTCAGGTCCAATCCCGATCCGTATCAATTTTACCATCCCGTGACTTCTCTCAACAAGATCTTCATTCGGCCACCTCAAAACACCAGGCGTGTTCATTCCAACACCAAGTTCCAGAACCACCAACTTCTTCTTTTCTTTTGTGATTCGAGATTTCCAAGCTTTCCACTTTGTTTCACCGTCCTTGTACGGCGCTTGATTGAACCATGACCCTGCGCGGACGCAAATACCCATCTTTGAGCCGCAGAATCTGCACACCGGAATTCTACTCGAATCAGTCAACTTTTGACTGACCGGGTCGATAAATGGCATTGCTGCAGTGACCAGAGGAGCAGAAGGCACCACAGCATCAGGTCTGCAGTTATTTAGACACTGTAGATAAGCGTACGAACCCTGTGGCGTGGAAAGCTGCTCCTCCGACCATCCGCTTGCAAGGAATAGTCCATCTGCGTTGGATGTTCTGACAAACGCATTAGGTCCAAACTCCTTCAACCACGGTATCAAAGCTTGATATGTAGGCGTGTTTGACCAGTTTGATATCATGTTCAAGTGGGTAAAGTAATAGCCCCATCGATATTCCTCAGATGGCCAGCCATCGTACCCAAACACACTGTAAAGAGAGGTCAAACCGAACTTGAGAAACCCGGGAAAATTCTTCTTGAATAGATCCCTTGAGTGGTAGTCCAGTCCTTCTGCCGCTGACAATCCTGCACCAGCAGTGACTAAGACGGCATCAGCTGAGCGAAGCCAGTCTCGGGCGACTCGGAGAGAACCTTCCGCTGAGCTTTTGATGAGGGGTGAGATGGATGCTGAACAAGGACCAACGAGTGCCGTATAGATCTTGGCGTCTGATTCTGTGTATGTATTAAAAATAACATCTGTGATTGTCGTAGATGGATGGCTTTCCAACCACGACGTGACTGTCGATACAGCAATCTTGGCAGCCTCATCAGCTGGAAATGCAAAAAGACCAGTTGAGATGCAGCAAAAAGCAACTGACTTCCGACCATCCTTGTCAGGCAGTAAAAACTCTACAGCGTCGAGAATACCTTCGTAGCACTTTACAAGGTGAGCCCTCTCCTTGTCTGTAGGCGAAGCACCACGTTTGAGCTGTGGGCCAACTGTATGTATGACCGAAGCGGCATAAAGCGCATGGCCGCCCGTGACGAGCACGTCTCCGGGCTCGAGGTCCTTTGCCCTTTCTTTCATCAGCCAGAAGCATTCTTCTCTGAGCCGTGGTCCTGCTTCAGCGTGGATGATGTTATCTATGCATCGGTGGGTTGGTTGAAAACATCCAAGGCCTTGGCTATTGGCTGCGTTTGTGATGGCAGTGATACCTGTTAGAGTTGTTATGTCGCCTTTCCAAAGATGTATGTTTGTGTGTCTCGACGCGTCATGTTTAATGATTTGTGATGGAGAAAGTGAAGATAGTGGAGTGAGTAGTTTATGTTCCCTCACGCGCATCAGAATCGATTCGATGTTTTGGAGGATGTTCTCTGGGAGAAGTGGCACAGGTGGCCGTATGCATAAACATTTTCGAAGTATGGCTAGTTTTGATGCTGTTTCGAGATGATCTAGATGTTCTTTGTAGTGCTCTAAGTTGCCGAATTGAGCAACAGAGCTTGAACCGTTTTCTGTAATATCGTCTATAAGGTAGGATAGAGTATCATCCAGTATGGTGGCCGTAACGGCGTTGTTGTGTATCATGGTGATTTTCGTGATAGTGATTGCTTGACAGTGGGAAATATTGGCTCAACCGGTGGAATGGAAGTTTGATATAAAAAATTGAGATGATAAAACAGATGTATAAAGATAGCCATTCATGTTTATAGTAATGGTAGATGTCAAATTTGCGCCTTTGTGACATATGGTTCTGAGATCTGTATCCCGCTCGGTTGGAGTGGGATGAAGCCGAGTGGGATATGTTTCTGTAGTTGTGAAGCACGATGACTCAGACAATTAACAATCGACCCGCCACGTGGGATGGGAGATGGATGAACTATTGAAGATTTCTTTACTGATAATAACTAATACATAATTCCTGATTGATATCTTTAATATTTCTATGAACATTCAGCACTTCGTTATACTTACTAAGGTCCAACATGCATACATGCAGCCCAAACAAGTGGATGGTTCCTGCCGCCTTGTTCTTCTTCAGTTGATGCCGGAAGCCTTAGCTTTCCTTGAGAATAGCCTCTGTTGGTCAATTTATCCCTCTCTTCATTGTTCAAATTCTCATTGTAATTGTCGGTTGTTAGATAGAGAGAGGTATGCTAGATAAGGAGAGCTTTGGCGTAAGTTGATGCTTAGGAGATTTTCAACCGTGAAGGGACTTTCCATCCAGTCTTGGGTGAGGAGCAAGTTCTATAACGAATCAACCAGATGCGACTTTTCATGTCCCGCAAGCTGGAATATAGATGTATAGCCCGACTTGTAGTTGGAAGATAAAGCTTTGATCGCTATATCTGGACAGGAAGAGGCCAATCTAGCCTGTCAACTTCACTGGTGAGCGGGAATGTTGGCAGACCCGGAGTATAAGTCGGTGAAACTAGCGATGCTGGTCGGTCTCTTGTATACCTAGTGCTAATGTGAACGGTTCTGCGGGAATACCGAAAATCTTAAACAGACGGGCTGTATGATGAAACTGCCCTGTCAAGGGCCGACCTATTGGAAGACGGAGAGTGGCATCCAACACCATACAAAGAGAAAAGCCAGACGACGCGCGGCCATTCCCCTTGAGTGATATCTTGATAGCCCAAGTGATATGCATTTTATCAAGATTAAGGACTCATATAGTACTCAGTACCATCTTTGCTTCTAACATGTCCTCCGTAAAATGTCCATGTGCAGTTAGTCCCAGTATACCCCCGTTACTAAGAAGTCTTTCTACCTCCACCGACACCGGTCGACATAGTGCAACTGCGATCTCAGCTTGGCCCAGCCTTTCCACAACCTCTCTTATAGCCTGGGTAGAACAGAAATCCATTTTGTTTGTGTGTTGAAAGTCCAGAATTAGGCCATGGGCTCGATTATGAGAGGCTATATGCTGCATCAAATTGGAAGACAGGTGGCCGCTGTTCGTGTGAGTTAAAGAGGCACCAACCTTTGCAATAAGACATAGCCGTTTGCCAGATTGTTGAAAGTAGGGAATTTGGCTGTCCGGTAGTTCAAAGCTCTCCCATCTCATTATGGCGTGGGATATTGTCGAATCCCGGACGAGGGCCATGACGGTCAGGCCCAACCCAAGCACAATCCCCAATGCCATCGAGTGAAGGACAATAGCTAGGAGAACGGTAGACATCAGAACAAGCTCCTTCCATGCTTTGCATGTTATGATAGATAGAAGTTCAGGGTAGCTCTCTTCCAACATTGAGATACCGACTGCGATACTCATAGCTGCCAGACACGGACTTGGAACGTAGTAAAGCCATGGCGTTGCGTACATGGCACAAATAAGGCTGACCACTGCAAGAAATATGCTGGTCATCCGCGTCAGGCCGCCGGCCTGCGCGTTCAGCTTACTTCTGCCAAAGCCACCAAAGGCTGGGAGAGTTGAGAAGCATCCTCCGACCAGATTCGCGATTCCTAAAGCTACCAGATCACGATCAGCATTGGGTGGCGAATAATCGAGTCGTGACTGGGGCTCAGGAGATCTCAAAGACTTGGCTGCGACTGACGATTCGAAAAACCCCAGCAGAGCAACGAGGATAGAAGTACTTGTCATGTCCTTGAGATGAGTGATACTGGTAAACGACAGGGGTAAATGAGGTGTTGGAAATCCCAATTGACTATCGTCTACACCACCAACAATCGCAAGTCCGTGTTTATCTAAGCGAAGTGTGTATGTGATGGAAGCTGTAACGGCTATCGCAAGTAGCCTGTCGGGAAAGGTGAACAGGGCCGTGTTGGACTTGCCATTACGTCTTTTGGCAGCACTGTGACAACGGTCAATATTTTGAATGCCACATGTTGGAACCATGCAAGCAGCAGATACGAAACATACCTCATAATAAGAATAAAGCCAAGAGTGGATATCGTAATCATGACACTGGCAAAGTGTACGTCCGTTAGATGTCGCAGCAAGAAGACTATCTTCATGACGCTACTTTCATCCGCGATTCCTGACGCTTTGACCAGACTTTCCAACCCAACTCCAACTAGGGTTTGTTCAATAATGAGGACAAATCCGATACCACTTATAAAACCATGCATGAAAGGACGACTGAGAATGTTATCAAGGAAACCAAGCCGAAGAATACCGGTAGTCGTTAGTATCAACCCTGCTAATGCCGTGATGGCACCAGATATCAAGGACTCGACGCTCTGTGTGGGGTAGAGGCCATTTTGCTGTCCTTGGACTTTGCTATATCGTACTGCAGCACCCACGAGGAGGGAGCCAGTTGCCTCCGGACCAACAACCATTAGAGGTGCTGAACCGAGCAATGCCCAGAATATTGGATGGAACACAAAGGCATAAAGACTGCTTGCAGGCGACACATGTGCCAAGTTGGCAAAAGAGAAGCTCAGTGGGATATAAAGCGACGCCACGGTCAAAGCTGCAATAATATCTCCTTTTAGATAGTCCCGTATATACGTCTGCAATTTGGATACTGAGAAGTCTCTGGAAAATGGGAAAGAAGAATGTTTCCGTTCGAGGACATGTTGTAGATCCTGACTTTCGATGTCGGTACTCGAAATTGTGCCGGTCGAGGATGCTGTGTAGTCCTCCTGGTCCAGACCGCGTTGAGTGCGAGTTTGAAGTTGCTTGGTAGTAATTGAGCCATATCCCGAAGCTTGCGATGGCAAATATTGATGCGGCGAATCTTGATGATTATTCATGCCTGCTTTCGGATGTCTCCAGTACCAAAGGAGATTGTTGGAAGTTTCTCTGTTGGATCTCAACGCTCGCCAAAGTCCATAAGTACTGATACTGTCTATAGCATCGAAGGACGTATTCACAGAAAACCGGGGCAGCTGCTGTCCGATCTAGTCGTCGTGGGGCTTATCATGCAGCGTCACATCGGAAATAACGGCTTCAGTTGCGTGGGCCGGCTGTACTCGGTCCGCAGACAATGGATAGGTTAGCGTCTATGCCAGAAAATGATCCTACGCCCCACGGACGAAATGATGTGATTTCAAGTATCGTTGCGTGATGGCTATGAAGTGGGCACAGGTTGGTGCACGGTAACTCAAAGTATGGCTATCTGGACTGGTTTTTCGTCATCAACGAGGTGGTAATCAAGAGCCAGTACCATTATCGCGTTCTCAGCCGCAAGTAATGCTTATCTACACACTATATTGTTACACTCCATTACTTTGACTTACAACTATGGAAAACAACGTTCAGCATGCTGAGCAGTTGCCTCTGAGTGACGGGAAGAGATCACCAACACAGGCTATCTCATATTTTGTGTCAAATGGAAACGATCATGTGAGGGAAGAAATGAAGAATAGATAAAAGCATAAGACAATTGATTAACGTGAGTATTACTTAGACAAATGTAAGTGACTAACTAGTAAGGTCTCAACAGCAGGTAAAGTATTGCCTGATTGTTCCAAGATAACACTGTATTACAAAGCCCTTGGTCCAGCTTTCAACACAATAGTACTTAAATCTGGAATCTCCCTTCACCCGAATTACCTTCACGGGTATTCTCGTTCTCCACTGAGGAAGCCCTGACCAACTTGCGGTTTTTACTCCAGTATAGGCCCGTAACGAGGACAACTAGAACCAATGTTGCAGCGTATAAACACATAATAGCCAAGAAGCCATGGGTGTACCTCGGAGCGTCTTCATCACGGAAAAGCTGCTGTCCAGCCAAACCACCAAGGTTCGCGCCCATGACGACAAGTGCTTGACCAACGCAAAGTGCCTTGGTATCTCGCACGTTGGACGATAGCCAAGCACTGTTGATACCCTGGAAAGTCGCGTTGCCAGCCATGAAGAGCACAAAGACAGCATACTTGGCCCACTTGTCAGTGTTGAGGACAAGAGAGTACTGTACACCTGCCATTATGAGCGCGTAGGAAGTACAGATGAAGCAAATAGGGCCGCGAAGCTTGACTTTGTCCGAGACCCATGCGGCAAAGAGTGCAAGAACGACGAGAGCATAGTTGCAGACGGATACAAGGATGTTGGCCTTGAACTTATTAAAGCCGAGGTTTTTGACGATTGTGGGGCCGTATAGCAGTAAACCTCCCTTAGGAACTAGGGAGATGAAAGCAATGATGGCATGGATCCAGATAAAGTAGTTCTTGTATAGGTATCGGATAGCTTCCATTGTAGTGATGGAACTAAGCTCCACGCCTCGACCTCCATCTTCATTTGTGATTCGACGTGACATAATCTCACGTTCGCGGTCGGTAAATGCATCCAGGGCGGGAATGTTGATAAGCGGTCGTGTCCACGAGGGTGCCCGTGGTAGGAGGAAGAGGAAGGAAAAGGAAACGATGACCGTAAAGATGCCGTCAATGAGAAACAGCCACTAGAAAGGAGAAGATGTTAGAATACCGCTATATTGGAAAGAGAGGGAAACGTCATATACCTGCCAGTCTTCGAGTCCAGAATGGCCGTCCAGATTGAATATTCCAGCTGCAATCAAGGAGCTTGTTCCAGCGGCGACATAATTCGCTGTGTAGAGGACTGTCATGCGGAGAGCAATCTCTTGCTTGGTGTAGAACATTCCAATCACAACAAGTGCTCCTGCCAGATACCCAGCTTCGAATAGGCCCAGCAGGAAGCGAGTCGCATAAAAGGAGGCTTTGTTAGTGATAAAAGCTTGGAACGTCGCGACTAATCCCCAAGAGAAGCATTGGAAGGTCAACCATGTAGGGGCACCGAATCTGGCAAGCATCATGTTGGAAGGGATTTCGAAGATAACGATAGCGGCAAGCAAGAGTTGGTTGCCGTTGTTAACAATGTTGTTGGTTATGCCGATGTCCTCGACGAATGTGGTTGTTATGGCACTGCTGAGGTTTGTCTTGTCCAATTGCAAGGCGAAAAAGCCCAACATAAGATTTCCCAGCAAGACAAGGTCAAGCCTAGTGAAGATTTGTCGTGTTAGTCCACAGCATAGTATGGCTTGGGCGTTTCCTTTCAAGATAACGGCGCAGACATACGTACTTGAGCTTGATCTTTTTCTCCTCTTGATCAGTCCAGTCTCGGATCGCTGGACTAGACTCTTCCTCTTTGTTGCTACAAAAGCTGACATGGCCATCACCAATGGCCTCTGCAGCAGATGACTTCTCAATATCTGCTGATCGACTCATCGCGACAAGGCTGTATAAAGAAGACAATGTTGGATTGAGCAAACAAGCCAAGACTTGAGGTTGATCTGAGGTGACCCGGTCTGATTGAGTTATTGCATTTTGGAGATATGGTTCCAAGTTGGCATTTAAGTGTTTGATGCTTGATGTGCATTGGTTTGAATAGTGTTGAGATGACGCGTGATACGATAGACAAGATGTGATTTCTCCACAAGAAGGGCTGATGCAGAAAAACGAGTCTAGATTTGCCTAGCTTGGGCTATTTCTCTGGAGACCGAATATGTCCGAGTACAACCAGAGCACGCCATACCTTGGATGTATTAGACATTGTAGGAGGGGACGCTAGCACTAGACTATCGCAATCCTTTTTCCGGGGTAAACGATTTCTCGGTGTAATTGGTTAATCAGCCGGCACACATGCAGGGATGCTGATCCTAAGTTGGGTAGCCCATCAACCCCTCGCTTGCCTTGCCCGGTCGCAGCCCGAGGCCGGGAGGTCACTTTGCATTCTTGACATGTAGAGGAACGTTGACCATTGAGATTGGCGACGGCTATGGCCCATCAATTCAAGCACGGTTATGTACCCCGCGAATATCCAAACTTTATTTTCGACTAGTCACTTCAGCTTTCGAGCTCTGACGCTCGATCTTTCTTCGGTTACCGTATTCAAGTATCATTCACAGCTCTAGTGTTACTGGTTAAAGATGTCTTAGGTTGTACGGGATGGGGAAGTGAGTAGCTAGATTTAGCTGCTGAGTAGATGTGTGGGCGTAAGAGTCAGATGTCGCACAACTCCATTGCATCTTGGACAATCATGAGGCTCGTGATAGAACACCCAGCCCAGATCAACTTCCGACAATTACGAGCAACGACAATATTTGATGGTACTGAAATGTGATGTCTCGATGAAATTTGTAACAGTAGATTCTAGTTGCAACCTTCTAATGCTTCCACAGCGTGGGAGCTCTCTTGAACATGGTCCTATCATACATGTCATACCCTGTACAAGTCTAACTCTTCTCAAGCCTGTATTCGCGGATGAAAAGCGTAATTATCAAGGCTGCCACTCCACACCCTAAAGCAATTGCTATCGTTGCAGTTAGTGCCATTTATCTTGGCGTGAGCTCTGCTTCGGAAATGAAAAGGGACACGTACCGTTTGTGGGGACTAGGCTTTGCACTACAGCTCGTGTCACAGGTTCCCTCAGGTGTGAAGGAAGGGTCTTGATGAATTCCACGCTCGAAGAAACACCAATGATGATCTGAACGTACAGTCAGTGAAATCCCTCATAACGACTTTTCGGGGATCTATATTTGCCTCTTTTTTGTTTGCGACACCCTCCAAGGCAGATTGCAGCATGTTTATCAGAGCAAGGTTGTGTACCATGTTGAAAACATTCGCCGCGACCAGTGATCCAGCGCTTTGGCACAAAAACCATGTCGTTCCAGCAACAGCGATATCCTTGGCTTCCAGTGCCACTGCGAGATGCACAAATGTAGTGCTTTGAGTACTGCCCATACCTAACCCTCCAAGTACAAGGTATGAGCTGTCCAGAAGACCTGATCTCCCGTGCCAGCGGACCAGTACCAAGCAGTAGCATATTACACCGAGAGTCGTCGCCATGTAAATGGCTGACTTATAACATCCAGTGCGGCTAACATACCAGCCTGTAAGTAGTCCACCTGCGGCATTACCAACAACGATGAACACAATGCGACTACCGGCCGAGGCGACAGACATGTTTGCCACGATAGGGAAGTATATGGGAATAGTATAGGTAATCTGCGAATAACCCTTAGTATGTATATATAGAACAAAGGAAATTTTACTGACAATGAACTGAGATGCAGTTTGCAACGCTATAATCAAGTAGGGAATATACACATCCCTCTTGGCCAAGAGATCCATAGGGATGACTGGTTCCTGAGCATGGTACTTCTCGACATACCAAAACGTCACTAGTAAGATGATTGCACAAACCCCCAAAGGGACAGTGGTGTGCCAAGGTGCAAGTTTCCCGGCCTGATCGAGAGCCAGAAATGCTGCTATCAATGCTGCAGGCAGTAAAGCAAACCCGACAAAGTCTACTCTTTTAAGACGAGTTGCGGTGCTTGAGTCAGTTGAGTCTGCGTCGCAACTGGCTATGTTCGCCGGAAGCTTCCAAATAATCAGAAGAACAGCCAGCGCTGCTAAGGGGCTTTGAACTACAAAGCACCTGCGTAAACACGAAGTTAGCACAGGATGAGTACAATGAAATAGTCAGCAGGAATAAACCTACCATCTCCATCCCACCGTGTCAACAAGCCATCCTCCCAGTGGGCCACCGCATGATCGACCAAGAGTCGCTACAACGTTTACATAGCTTCTCCACGTCGCGACCTGACGAGGAGGTAATAGATCTGTTGAATGTCAGTAACTATGAAGCCTCGGGTCGCGCCATTGCTGTTCGCTTCATATACCTGCAATGATCACTGCTACAAGCCCTACCATGCCTGCACCACCTATTCCACTAACTACACGGCCCAAAAGAACGTGCCAGTATTTAGTCCCGATGCCACTTGAGTAGCTGGTAAGCAAAGAGTTTAGAAGAGGGGCATTGGGTATTCTCACCAAAGAATGCAGCCCAGCGTAAAGGTACTGTATGAGAATATCATGGCTGGTTTCCTCCCGAAGATGTCACTGGTCCTTCCATACTACATAGTGAGGGACACATATATTAGTAAGATTGAAACGGGATAAGAGATTCTAATATAATACGAACCAAAGGCTGACAAACACATTGCGCCAATACATATGATGTGATTAGCCACGATGCGTCGGAAAGGACATTGAACTCAGATGCGATTTCCTGGCTGGTGGCGAGTACGATAGATGAGTCCGCCTGGGCAATGAACATCCCTGAGCGGCATGATCAGCCCTCAAAAACAACAGCAGATCCAGTTTGAAGAGTTCTCTACTTACCAAAGAGTAGAGTGGGAAGAATTGACCGAGCAACAGACCCGTTGTCGTAAGATTGTATCTCTTGCGACTCTTCATGAGGTATCTTGATGGTACCTTGATCACGAACGATACGTTGTGAAGAGGTGAGAGGTGTCCTCTCATTGATCAATTCAGGTTGAGCATCTTCAGTGGTCAACATCTTTTTCTAATGGTTAGTCGTTTCTTGGATCTTCTATTATCGTTCGGATAATATGTTGAAGGTGGACTTGTGACTTTTCAACAGTGAAGCCCGGTTTTTGTGGCGTGGTAAAGAATTCAAGATCGTAGAACAATTGTATATACCAACCAGATAAACAACGAGAAACCAAAAGACTCCTTCTCCAGGTTCCATTAACCAGCAAGTGAATTCATGAGGTTAGTCCATACCGGGTTCGGTCCGAGATATCTAAACCCGATGACGATCAATTCCGGCCCCACAATGTTGACCGAGTACAGCCGGAGGGGAACCAGAGCTAACTATTAGCGCTTCAGGAAGGTGATCGGCACCCTCAAAAGTCAAGCTAGAGTCGAACTTGGGGATGCAACAGCACTGGTTAGTTCAGCACATAAATTATATCTATTTATTCTGCTAGGCTCTAACAAACAAGTCAACAACTCAGAGTTGTGTCAGTTGTCATCAACCAGCATGAAGTCATTATACACATTATTGGCGCTGACGGGTCTTGTGCGGGCCAAACGACCTAACATTCTGTTCATCCTCACAGATGACCAGGATCTGCACATGGAAAGTGTTGAGCATATGCAATACCTCAAAGTTAGTACCATCACTTGTTTTCCTCCAAGACCTTTCAGAGCCAGCGACTAACATGGTATCATTAGTCCGATGTTGTAGCAAAAGGTACTACCTACAACCAACACTACTGCACAGTAGCTCTATGCTGTCCTTCTCGTGCAACTCTCTGGACAGGCAAGGCTGCACACAACCACAATGTTACAAATGTTTCGCCACCACATGGAGGGTACCCAAAGGTTGCTGATGTTGGCATCAACGATGATTACCTGTTTCTTTGGATGCAGGATGCCGGGTACAATACTTACTACTCCGGCAAACTGTGGAACTTCCATGGTGTATTCAACTACGACCGTCCTTATGCCCGCGGATTCAATGGCTCTGACTTTTTGCTCGACCCTTATACCTACCGTTACTGGGACACCAAGATGTCTCATAATGGCGAGAAGCCTGTGAGCTATGCTGGCCAGTACAACACTGACGTGGTGGCGGACAAAGCATACAACTTACTTGATGAGGCTCTTTCCCACAAAGACCCATGGTTTCTAACTGTCGCCCCTATTGCACCACACTCCAACTGGGTATTTGATCAAAAGCACAACAAGACGTACCTCTCCACACCTCAGAGTGCTTATCGCCACGAACATTTGTTCCATGATTATAAAATTCCCCGTGGAAAGTCCTTCAATTCCCTCATCGAGGGCGCTGCAGGCTGGCCAGGAAGACTTGACGCCCTCAACGAAAGCGTGATCCTTTACAATGACCATTACCAACGCCAACGGCTTCGTGCACTGCAGTCAGTCGATGAGATGCTGCACGAGTTGGTATTGAAGCTCGAAGATGCTGGCGAGATTGACAACACCTACATATTCTACTCTACTGATAACGGCTATCACATCAGTCAGCACCGCATGCATCCTGGCAAGGAATGCGGATATGATACCGATATCCACATCCCCATGTTTCTTAGGGGACCGGGCATAAAAGAAGGTGGCGAGATAGATGTCGTCACAACTCATACAGATATCGCATCTACTATTATGAAGATTGCAGGTGTTGATAAGCAGACGGATGGAGAGTTGATGCCACTTTCGGAACCGGAGCAAGAAAATGGTAGAATCGAGCATGCTGCCATTGAGTATTGGGGTCATGGAATACCTGAAGGCCATTATGGATTTTCCAGCGATGAGAACTTTGAAGCAGGAAAGTTTCTCAACTACTACATCAACAACACTTACAAGGGTCTTCGCATGTCAAACGATGAGTTCAGCCTGTATTACTCTGTTTGGTGCACTGGAGAACGGGAGCTGTACAACCTCAAGGTAAGGCAACTCATCGATACTACTACAGGCACCATGCTAATATGGTATCTTCCAGGATGACCCTGAGCAGACCGTCAACTTACTATCTAGCTCATACTCAGCTCAACTTGCAGCAGCTCAATTCAATGTTGGCAAGAGGCCATTGCATGCAGTTGTCTATCGTCTAGACTCTCTCATCATGGCCATGAAAGATTGTAAGGGCAAAGCATGCTCTCGCCCTTGGACCGTGCTTCACCCCAAGGGTGACATTGCATCTCTGGATGAAGCTTTGGACATGAAATATGATGCATTCTACGCTACCCAGCCCAAAATGTACTTTGACTCCTGCGAGGCAGCTTTTATCAAGGAGAAGGAGAGTAACGAGCCCGTTAATACCTGGAATGAACCAAGGCTTAACAAGCAGGACAGGTCTGATTATGGTGCTGACTGGATTATGGCTATATAATGAGCCTGTAGCTAGTAAATATCTCATAGTTTATATTTTCCGTAGAGAGGATTTATTAAATTTGCACTTTTAATTTTTTTAGTTTTATTCACATCACGGGGCTGATTACAGGAACTGTTCTTTCGCCCGACGAGGGGTCTTGTATATAACAAGTCCATTGTGCTGTTGGCTGTGCATTTTAGTCTACATCAACACCAACGTGAGACTAAGATATATCACGACACCCATCCCAATCAAGACGCCATTTTAGCTTACCCCGCATTCCGGCAACGGGGGATTTTAAATCCAGAACAAGCGTCAAGTCTCACCCTCCCTTTCAGACAGTTAAATAGCAAAGGGTCGTATCAGAAAATGGTTCTCACCCCCATCCAATTGACAAATCATTTGAGATGGATGCACCTAGCAACAAAAACACTCAACCATCGCCAAATCAACACTACCGCCCCCGGCAGCGCACAGCACTACAACGTGCCAGCCGGGCATGCCTCAGCTGTCGTGTGAGAAAAGTCAAATGTGACGTGGTGACATCAAGCCCTTGCAGTAATTGTCGCTGGGACGGAACTCAATGCGTTGTACCACGAACCCGCCGGAGCAGGTACTTATACCAACAACCTCAAATAGCGTACGTTGACGACTACTGACTATCAATAACAAGAAAAGTTTATCTCGGGTCTGATAACAATTCCAGTCAACAACAAGATACCGGAGTCATATACTTTAATTACAACGAGGGTCAGACATCTGAAAGACCCGGCCGCATCGAAGAGCTGATCACAGACGAAGAGGTTGAAGAAATCGTCAATAAGAATATCAGTCAACTTGAACCAGAATCGGAACAAGATTGTAATATTGACGTAGGCGATTTGGGCGACCTCCTTCAAGGGTCGAATAGTGTTACATCTACGCACGAGTCGACTACTGACAACCAGCAAGATGCGTTTGCTGGGCTTCCAGGTTTTATCAATAAACCATCATTCGCAGATCCTGGTTACATCACCTTTCTACAGTCACAGGGCGCACTCTCTTTACCTCCTACCTCTGTACAATGCGAGCTTGTGAAATCTTTCGTTGAGTACATTTATCCTCGCATGCCATTGCTGGACCTGGAAAGCTTCCTGGATTCCTTCAGTTGTCCTCATGACACCAAGGGTCAGCTGAGTCTTGTCCTTTATAGTGCCATCCTATTTGCTGGCTCCATCCACCTCGACAAAGAGGTTGTATGTAGATACGGGTATTCCGATAAGCGACTACTTGGAAAGGAACTTTATAAACGGACCCAGGTGAGCAATGAGTATATGTCAATAGCAAGATAGATTTCGTATAGTAGACGTACGCTAACATGTTTGTTCTAGCTGCTATTTGATCTCGAGACAAATCCGGATAAGCTAGCAGCTATCCAAACAGCACTTTTACTCACTTGTCGTGGGGTACCGAACGATGAAGTTAAGGGCTCATGGTACTGGGTAAACACAGCAATATCGATGGCATATTCCATCGGGCTGCATCGCACTTCTACAACTACAGATTTGCCTTCACGAGAACGCAGACACTTGACTCGGTTGTGGTGGTGTTGCCACGTCCGAGACAGCATTCTTTCGCTGGGGATGGACAGACCGACTCGGATAAAGGAGCAGGATTTTAATGTCCCCATGCTAGAGGTTGCCGATCTAGAGTCTGATCTTCTGATAAGACGCCATTCGCTACTACAACATGGACACGTGGGTCCGTTCGACAAGACGAAAGAATTGGAATCGGCTGAGCTTTGCGTTCAAAAGACCAGGCTAAGTGTGCTCATCAATCAGGTTCTCGAGGTACAGGCAGGAGCAAAGTCTTGTCAAGATGAAGGCGGACCAGAACCGGCTAACAACGCCAACTATTTGAAACGCCTACACGCAGTTGATGCTTCACTCAGGTCGTGGAAGAGAGCACTACCGAGATCCTGCTGTTACAGAACGTTGGCAGGACGCAATGGGGAGATTGGTGGAACACCAGTCGATGTCCGACGGCATCTGCTTCACATGGTCTATTACACATCCCTATATACGCTCCACAAACCACAGTCGCTGCCCACTACAGCATATCAGCTGTCAGCCAGGAATGTTATCCGAACCAAGGAAATGTCTAATGCTGTCGTTTTGGACTCAACAAACAATATTACACGTCTGGCGGCCGAATTGAACCAACACAATATGGATCGCGACTTACCCGTTGGTGCTATAACAGCTGTTTATCCTGCAATATCCATGCATATACTTAACATGAAGAGTCAAAACAAAGCGGTGAGAGATAACGGGATCGTTGGCTTTCGATTGTGTATCAGGATGTTGCACAGGATGCAAAGTTTATACTCTGCAGCAGAAGTGACTGTAGAGACGGTCATGTCCAACGCCTCCTTAGCAGGCCTTGTTCGTGATGCAGAAAAGGGTTCTCAAGTGGATCAACAGAATCAATCCGATCCGACGGCTAAACTTCAAGATTTGACGACGCAACATACACAGGACATGATGGGAAGCTCTGCAGTGCCTCCAACGTCTTGGAGTTTACTCAATAACGATATAAACTCAAGAAAGCAGCCCCAAATATCAGATCTTTTTAGCGGCGTTAATTTCAACATGAATGACGAGTTTCGTACACAAGGCGCACCGGTAGCACAACTACAACACGTACCATACGGACTTGACCTCGACTTCCACGCCACCGAAATCGATACTTGGGTACATGGCAAGTCTCAGAGATCAGAGATGGATGGCAGCAATATAGATACCTACGCAGCGCTATTTTCTCAGTGGTCAGACCCCAACTTGTCTTTCAATTCCTTATGAAACCATAGCATTCTAGCAAATCTGCCTTTCAATCGATGTCTTTGACACAGGTTCATTACAACTATCGATACACATATCAATCTCACGAAGGCTTCTGTCTTCAATACGAAAAGGGACAAGGGTATATTTGCAAATAGGTCAACACCTGACATTTTAATCATGTTGCAACTGATGCACGAGTCGCAATTGGAACCCACAATGGAGGAACAACCATGTAGGGCGCCATGTTCAATAACTAGCTTCATGTTCGCTCAACCAAATGTCTCACAACTTACACACGTATATCACGGTCGAAAGGTCGCTGTTTGTTCACAAAGGAGGTCGATACACGCAGACAATTATTGAGACCAACGAAGCTTAGTAGTCTTGTCCTTACCACAAATAGCCAATCTACACATTGCCCCGGCTTTCCTAACTTCTTTATCAGACGATACCGACAGGAAGATCTAGTATAAAAGAACGGATGCCATTCCCAATATTGCAAACAAGGTACCAACGCTATTATATGGTATTGATCAAGGCTACTCTGGTATGGCCTGTGACACCATGTATAGCACCATATTTAACTGTTTCACAGAGATTATACACGGGATATATAATTGTTAGTTAGATACACTAGATGATTCCAAGTATATCAAGCAAGGGAATAGCATTAAGCAACTTGTATTAAATAGAATCTATTATATATAGGTATACTAAACTCCAAGACTGGTGTCAGTATACTATAATAACCCAGTACTACTACCGATGTATATCAAGCACTTGCCACCTACACGTACCTCCCTTAAGCTTCTGCTAGAACAGACCCATTCTTACGAAAATCCACAAGACTTGATAATCTTCTGTATGTAGGCGTCCTTTGTACGGAACTCAGCCGAAAACGCCTTCATGGCATTATCATCCAATGCAGTCCTAGCCCCGGCTGCGGTCCTGAATGCTTCCCGGGACGATACCTTTCCTCCCCTCAGACCGGCCGCGCCGACTAGCATTCCCAGAATGGCAAAGGGTGCAGACTGTGGGTTGGCGACAATATCGACGATGCTGAGGGCTGCATTACCGGCCTCACCAATAATGAGCGCAACACTGGCGATACGTGCAACTCCTCCAAGCGCTACGGCGGCCTCACCAACAAAAGGAATGACGGCGAAGACAATACTCAAGATGTTCAAAACTAGTTCTCGCGTCTTGGTCTTCTTCTCTTTCTCGCCAATCTTCTTGATCTCCCTGATATTGTCCGAGGCATCCTCCAGCATGAAGATAGGCATGCTAAAGGACGTGACAATATCACTCGAGTTGGCGTCAGACTGCCCCAGCCTCATCTCGACAAACGTGCTGATGGCAAGCTGGACCAGGTCGTCCGTAGAGGGGATAGCCTTGTCGATAAGCTCCTTGGGGTTGACAACGTCGATCTTGCTCTTGTCGCCGATACGCTTGAGATAGTTGCTGCGCATCTCGTAGTTCAAATGGTTCTGACAACCCGCAGGTGAACATGTCTCTACAGTTCCTATTCTGGAACAGGAGCAAGGGTCTACCTTTGCGTCTTGCTTGACCCACTCGACCCATTCCTTCTGGATTCCCGTCTCTTTAAGAAGAGCGTCATAGAAACCGTCCTCATCGCGCACGGTGAAAACAATGCTTCGAATTCCGGGGTTGGGTCCTGGAGCGGTGGCGGGCCACGACTCATCGCAACGACCCTTGCCGCTATGCTTGGGATCTGTCCACTCACAGTCGAGGTACTTGAGACCCTTACCAGTGTAGGGGGTCAGGAACTCCTCGATTCGGTCGTCAATGCTGTCCTTGATCCAGTCGGCATACCAACCAAACGCACTGTCGTAGTTCTTGGTAACATCCTTGTACTCGGCGACGGCGTCAGTAAGGGCACTAACGAGGATTCTCATGGTGGCTAAGGAACGACAGTTGGCATTGATGCTCTCTATACTTTCCGCCAGCTTGTCCAGGCTGGTGGGCCAGTTGGTTGAGTCGCACGAGAGATCGTCAGCCTTGAAGTCGGACCATCCACCGTTGTTTGTCCCGTTCTTTGTGCTTGGTCCTTCGAAGTAACCTGCCAGATCAATGGCCCAGTCAGAGGTGCCGCCAAATCCGAGTGCCTTGACCCATGCGATACGCTCCGTTTTGGTCTTGGGGCTCATGAAAGCGACCCAGTCTGTCATACCATTACCTTGTGTGCCATAAGTCATGATGTCTGAATGTGTGCCAGCGTCAAGCCATTGCTTGGCCTCAACACCTTCGACGCCATCAGCAGCAGCCTGCCAGATATCTTCGAGTTCCGCGTTGGAGACTATGAAGAGTCGTGTTAGTAATCGGATGAAAAGGAGGATAGGGGAACCACATACTGTAGCCACCGGTACCGGTACACGGGCCGGGCTCTGCCTCAGATACTGAGTACGAGCCAGTGAAAAGGCATTGGGGTCCCGTGCAGCTCTTGTCTGCCATGCGGAAGCTTCGACCGTAGCTTGCAACGCCAATAATGACCTTCGAGGCCTTTACACCCGCCTTGGTGATCATACTCATGGAGTTACGGGTCTCGGTACGGTTGATGTGGGAGCGGAGACAATTGCCATTGTCGCAGCTGGGGTTGGCGTATTTGTTACCGTAGTCCCACTGACCGTGCAGATCGTAGGTCATGAAGATAAAGTAGTCGAGTGACTCAGCCATGTCTTCGACGGGGAACGGCTTCAGATACCAGTAGGAACCAGGCAGGGCAATAGAGATAGACTTTTCCTTTGGCAGCTGGCTTCTGAAGTTGCTGAGGAAGCGAGAGTAATAGAGACCGTCTGTCCTCTCACCAGCGGGGATGCCCTGATCAGTAGCACCGGGGTACTCCCAGTCGAAATCGATGCCGTCAAAGTTGTGCTTCTCCAAGAACTTAACAACGTTTGTCGCAAAGACGTTGCGGTATACAGGCTTGACTATATTGCGGTATCGCTGGAATGTCCCGGGCTCAGTGGACTCAGCCCAGCCGCCGAACGAAAGGATCTTCTTAAAGGGAGCATCCATCTTATCGAAGATGTCAAACTGTGCCTTAATAGAGTCTGAGATATGAACGTCATAGTCTTCAGTGATACCAGCAAAGGCAAAATGAACATGAGTCAGATCCTTAAAGTTTTCTGCAATCTCCGACGCGTCCATGTTCATACATGGGCGGCTAGGGTTGTAAGCCTGGAAATAGCCGATGCGCTTGAACTCATTTGGTGGTGGGACGTTATTCACAATGTCAGTGCCACAGTTCTGAATGCACCCGTTGGTGTTGGCCTTGAAGGCACCTGGTGCCTTGGGTTCGGTAGGGGTGTCGGTACAGAATTCGGCAGTGGTACCACAGAAACCCCAGCCGCTGCAGCAAGCTTTAAGCGGACATGGGTTGAGCTTGGCAAGATCCCATCCATCAAAAGAGCCAGATGGCTTCTTGGTGTCAGGCTTCTGTGGGCCACAAGCCGCGTCTGGGACAGTAGCTGGCATAGGAGTATTTCCCTTGCTTAGACAGATAACCTGGCCTATTCCTAGTCTCTCACAGCCTGCCCAGCCCCAAGATGCCTTGTTGAACTCTTTAATCTCATCGACCGTGATACCATTAGCCTTTGAAACAGTATCACAAAGATCATTGTGGCCGATTGTAAACGTGGCACAAGTGCCATCCGCATTGGGCTTTGGGATATCGGTAGTCAGCTGAGGCAACGTACCACTACTGCAGCAGACAAGCTGTCCTGGTTTGAGGGAGCCGCAAAGGTTTGTCTTCGTGTTGTACTTAAGAAAATCTGCGCCTCGAATGTTGCACTTGGCACTGAGTGTGGTACAAGTATCGTCCTCATAGACTCTCTTCGTTGTGCACTCAGCGCGAGCTTCGAGATCCGAAGTCGATTCCGCCGAAGCGAAAGATGTGCTGTTGGATGAGCCTACGAACAGATCACCACCCGGGATGTCGATTGTGATCTTGGCATCCCTAGGTCTGACAAGAGGCATGGTTGCGCAGTAACCATCAGCCCATACCTGGACCTTCTTTCGTACAACTTCAAAGTCACTGGTCTTATCAACAGCGAATACTCCAAATGTGTACGGATTGGTTGGGTAGATATCGCAGGTCTGCATGATTTGCGTGCCTATGCTGGCCGCCGTCTCGAATCGGTCTAGCAGGACGGCGCCGGCAGCGGATCCCATGTCAGCGCTGATGTAAAGACCGACGATGGCAGAGCCTGCCTTAGAGAAAAGGACTGTGCTGCCACACGAGTTCCTCTTGGCTAGCTGCTGCTTGAGTCCCTGCACCGCTGTTGTGACATCGCTGGTTGCATTCAGCACTCCAGCTAAGCCAGCGGTAAGGTGAATTGGCACAGGTGCAAGGGGAGCAGAAGCACAATGACCAGCAGAGGTCTTGTCTACATCTGCGTCCGCATCAGCCCGCTTGGCGTGTCTTCGTGCCGCTCCCTTGTGCAGATGAGCTCCCAGATGCGCCGCTGCCTTGGATGAGGACGAGAGACCTTCGAGAGAGCAGACACGAATAATCTCGACAGACTCAGAGTGTAGATTCAAATCGAATACCAGAGGAGACTTGCAGCCTTCGAGATCTCCAATGTCATGGACATGAGTCCAGTTGGCGGCATTTGGTCCGGCAGCAGAGCAGCTTCGGGGGCAACCGTCAACCAAGGGGGTTGCCCACTCCTCACTGGTTTGCTTCTCGCCATAGGGAGCGATGGGAGTGATGCCGAGTTCAAACTCGTGCTCTGTCGAGTTTTCTGCCTTTGATGCATCAAAAGGGCCCAAAATAGAGCTGTTGGTCCTGCTGGATGCGGCGGAACTCAGGCCGACCAGCAGACCAACAAAAGGAATGAAGGTGTTAGCCCTCATGGTGGGGAAGGTAGAGTAAAAACCATGAAATAGTAAGTGAGTAAGGGAAAAGTTAAAAGAATGATTGAGTAAATGAGTGAACGTAAAGAGAGTGTAGTGTTGGATGGGCAGTAGTGAATGGGTGCGAGGTTGTTGTAATTAATATGTACCCAGTGCCTCACTATCAGATACAAAACTCTACTAACGACAAAGCAACTGTTATGTAGTGATGGGCCTATCACTACAAATCCACCAGTAGAGAAGTTTTTCCTTCTCCTCCAGGTCGCAGTAGAGAGTCAAGTCGACGACAGCTGGACCAATATCCCGCAACCGCGGCAATCCTACGCCCCGTCTTCTGCCGAGGCTGGGCATTCAAGAATATGTCAGTGCCAACCTTGATTGCATGGCGACTCCAGTGTCGGACGAGCGAACATATTAGTGCTTACTTTAACTACATGGCGGTTCTATTGCGGCTTTTCTCTCGTGGTTTCTTCGAGTAGTTGAATGTTGCCACTTGCGCTCGTCGGAAAATAAGGATTCAAAGTGACGCTCGGTCCGTGTGGCCGGGTCCATGCATGTGGAGTGTTAGAAGAGGCGTGTAAATAGCGGTAGGGGTGGTCAGGGGTAAGGACATGGATAGAAATGGATCCTGATAAAAACGAAGGAATCACGGTTACCCATGTAATCCACACCACGGGCATTTCGGGGTTCTTTTTTTTTTTTTCTCCATCAATTTTTACAGACTAGGGGAGAAAGTAAGACATAAGACCTAAATTTGGGGTACAAAAAAAAAGAGCCTAGTACTCTCCTCTGAGATAGCATGGACCAACCTATTGATTTAGTCTCTAAGGCCAACCTAGTCAGAATTTCTGTGAACTCGAGGGCAGATCGAATCGCTACACGTTACTCTCATCAAGGATGAGTGATCCATCTGCTGTTAAGGTGCATCGGGAGTTTCCTTGTATGGTATAGTTGTTGTTTCTCTGACGGAGATTGCTCGCATTTTAGGCCGAATGAGAACATTCGTGATTAAGGGTTTGATACTGGAGCATGATACCAGGCTTGTCAGCCAGTTGTACCTTTAGCTGCAATATCATGCCCGTATTGTGAACTTGGAGAAATACTGTTCTGCTTCTTGTTACATTAAAACCCCATAACTGGGAGCGTCTCGACTAAGCTGTCCCGTTCTCGTCTTACTCCTCAGTCACTGATTTCTTTTTCATCCCATTCATTCATTACCATATACTCGTCGTTTCTCTCATCTGAAGAAACAAATTCTTGCCCTATCGTCAGCATGCGCTACCATGCCGCTTGGGCCTCACTAGTATGGCTGCTCCTCGGTCTGGTCCAAGTTGCCCACTCAGCCCAAGGTGACAACATTCTGTCGCACGCCCGCGAGAGAATTTGGCTGTGGGAGATGTACGATCTCTTCTGGTGAGTAGTGCCCATTGCAGTATATCCGTTGATATCACATGTATTAAGATACCTTTTTTTTCCAGCGACATCGAGGGAGCCGACCAGCAAAAAATGTTCATGGTCCAAGACAGGAATAACAGATGGAACACCAGAAAACACTTTTCACTCCAAAACACGGTAGATGGCAAATTGACGTATGCCGAATTCCAAGCCGATCTGATGAAGAAGTTGACTGCCCTCGACGTCGATAAAACCGTTGTGGCTCCCGGCGGCGACGGCGACAAAAAGCCCACTGTTGCCGAGGCCGTCGATAAGCTGAAGAGTAAGGGCTGGGCCATGCCTTTGGATGTTGAACAAGCCACGAGTGGCAAGAGCAAAGACTACAACGAGCTTATAGGTCGTGTAAACAAGAAGTTTCAAGACTATTATAACACGCTGGGCAATGACGACAAGTGGAAGAGAAGGCTGGTCGAGACCAACATGCGTACAGAAAGTCTTTCCAAAGATATCGTCGCTCTCCGCCAGCAGGAAGCTGATGAGTGGGTTCTGAAGCAGATGACTCGGGATGTTGACTCGCCCAATGCTTCGAAGAAGGCTTACGGACTTGGCTTGAGTCGCGACGATTTAGTCATCACGACTGTAACGTCTGAAGTAGACGGAGCGACTAAATGGGAAAAGGTGGATTTTGCAGCTACTTTTAGGGACATGAGCGATGAGAAGTCGGAGGCGTTCAACAAAAAGTTGGCTGCGGCTGGTATCACTGATGGCAAATTTGGCCTTGTGAGTTGGGCTGACAATCTGGGTAATCAGAACTTTGCAGGCTTTGGTCCTGGATACAGCGATCAGAACGAGTCTCACTTTCAGGTCGGTGAAACTTGGAAGAATACGCATACCAGTGCTGTAAACAGATTAGGTGGCCTGTCTGCATCTTGCTCGAGATAGACAGCGGTGAATTAGTTGAGGAGGGAGGTGTGCGTATTATTGTGGTTGGTTGGGGGAATGCATGTAGGAGGATGGTATGATGTTGTATAATACAGTGCCTTGATAATTGACAATCGATTGTTACATATTTAATTACGTTTGCCGCTATAATTAATAGGCCAATCGGCGCAATAGTGGGAGTCACTGTAATTACCCCCTGTCGACCAGCGTTAGTGCCCGCTGGTGAAAAGATTTACTATTTAATACCCACTACGCCATTCCTTGAATTCTTTAATTAATCAACGACTCAAACTTAACATCATTGATCATCCATTCACAAAATGGTAAACCCATTGGAGCTTCAACAAGGCAAGAGAAATGCCATCTGTGGCGATGCAGTTCCGACATTCCTTGAGGACTGCATTAGTCAAGCAGCGCTTGTCCGGGGCATTCGCCTGCATTACCACTTCGCCATGAGTGAAGCCGTCACAAATCTCAGCACTTCTATGGCTCTACTTGCTCGAGCCCGCAACGCTCGCCGCATAATGAGCAACGATATACCGGAGCATATGGCGGTAGATGAGCAGCCATATTGTATATGGTATCCCGATATTGCCAGTGAGGACACCTATCGCTTACTGGCCTCCAAAGTTCCCAATATGCGCTACCAGGTCGGCCGTGCCTGTGCTGCTGCAGGCTACCATGGCCTCTATCAAGAGCTCGATCTTCTCCCTGAAGTCTCTATTGCTGAAGAGGCGCGAGAGAGCGAGACAGAAGGCGGAAAGCTAATCTACAATGAGATCATGAGCTCAAAGTCCCGTTATGCCATCATGGACGACTGCACACGCTCGATTGAGTTGGTGGATTATGAATGCCCGGCATATCTCAATGGCAATACCGAAGTGCGATGGCGCTTGGCGGCCCGACAGAGCGTCATGCGTCAGACCTGCCACAACTACCTTCCGTGCATCGAGGAGGACATGCATCTTGGTCTAGAGAACCAGGAAGTTGAGGAACGATACCGCACACTGACTGACACCGAGGCCAAGCTCCTCTACAGTCCTCTTCCTCTTGATCTGCCGACAGTGAAAAAGACGGTATTGATGCAGATGGCCGCTCACGACGGCAACATCGAGCGCTATGCTCGGCTCGCCAACTCGGCAAGAACATTGACCCCCCTGGATGAGCAGTGTGTCATCCGCGGTGTTTTGCATCACACCATGTACGCTCGATGGTGGGCGGACCAGATTAAGAACGACACCATATACGCTAAATCTGTCCCATACAAATCGGAAATCCAGCGAGCGATAATGGCGCGCCGCATCATGCTCAACGATGCCTCTGTGTGTGAAGACGGCTGGCCATCCGGAGTTCCAATGCCTTACGTCATCTGGTGGCCCTTGAAGCCGGACCCAGATATGCTTTCGCTTCTCGCCAGCAACGTGCCTGAGATGAAAATGCAGTGCGCGGCGGCGGCAATCGTCTGCGATTATAATAGCATTTACAAGTCACTCGACCCAGAACCAAGCTACCACCTATGGAAGGTCGCCAGCGAGTTCTCAGCTAACCCGTTCTACCGAGAGGATCAGGAGAGGCGCGGAAAGGAGAAGAATGTCGACGTGGAGGATGAGACTTATATGGAGTCATACAACATGGATCTGGCGCAGACGAGAGAGCCTACAGTGCTAGATGATGGTGGTCAAAAGATTCCAGATTGTGTCGAAACGCGGAAACACGCTACTCAGATGTATGAAGTCAGTGTATTGAGTACGAGTCTTGTACAGGTCAGGGTTTGGGAAGGCATGGGGAAGTAATCGCAAGAATAGATTTTTATTGATTCTATATGTTGATTTCCTATTTTACTCTTGCTGCAGCACTTGCACGAGATCCGCGGCAGCTAGATTATGCACCAGCTGCTATGGGTTGTGTGAATAGGGTAGCCCTTATTTAGTAAATACATTTCCTATGTCATAAAGGCTGCCAGAGCTGGCTTTGTTACATTATCCCGTTCTTAAGTCATACAATAATAAAATAACATCAGTATTATTTTCTGGCGTGCCATGTCATCTTCCCAAATAGAAAAGAGATGCACTGAACTGTAATACCCCAGAAGTACAGTATTAATAACATCAGCATACCAGGTGGGAGTGGCCTACGCTGAGACGTCAGGGAATAAACCTGCTCCTGTTCATTTTGCTTTGCCACTAGATTATCTTTACTACTCATCATACAACACTACTCAATCGGCTCAACGGCAAAACCACAAAATCAGCCTGAGCACCGATTCAATTCCCTCTAGGTTTTTGGATTTACTTTTTGCCACTAACGAATGAGTCGAGAATGATACAACCTTGCAAGTTACATTGCCAAGTCGATAATCATGTGTCAATCGTTCCGATTACCGATTACCCGAGTCGTGACTGCGGGAAAGTTGCCTATCGTGGCTGAGTTAATCCTTTAAACAAAAGGTCCAAACTTCTCCTAATCCTTGAGCGAAGTCTCAAAGAATTAGAAATGTGTTCGGGGTACAACCAGAGCTACGGCGAGGTGTGTTTCTATTAAAAGCTAGGACAACTAAATCTTCAATCTCACGATGGCATGGTCCAATAAGAGTAATCTTAGACCGATATTCCCACTTACCAGAGAGGGGCTACATCCCACCTGATCTGGATCTTAAGGATGATCTTGTAGCCCTAAGACAAGGATGAGGGAGTTGTGGATTCTATGGGTCGGGTTCCTGCAGTTCTCGGTCTATGTGGAATGTTTTGATCCTTTGGGATGAAGCGAAGGATTGCTCATTTCGGATGCTACGCTACAACGGGCCTAATTTGTACGGAATTATCTGCTATATAGGGAAAAGAACTTTTTAAGCGAAAGCTAACTGGATTACGAAGGTACAGAAGCGCTGTATTGCAGTTTGCCCAGCCTCGGCTATCAGAACAAAAATGACCAATCAAGCTTGATCGACTCAGCCCTGTCAAACGTATAGATGCCGAGGCATTGACATTCACAGACCGAACACTTTCCAATCGAAGCAATTATTTCAGTGCAAGGTTCGCCTGTCACGTTAGTCATTGAACTTTTACTATAATGTAAGCCTTCGCTGTATTTAAAATGCTTGCTGGAAAATTATTGTTTGCATTGTACTGTGAATATTGCGGCAAACCCTATTGTGCCAGGGGTGAATAACGATCGGAATTTACCGACCAAGGTTTGAGATCCTTTGAGGCTATGCGTGCTTACTGCGGCTCTAATGTTAAGGTTACATTCAAGGCTCTTGGCGGGGCGGCTCGGGCCGGAGACCAGTTTATGGCTAGAGCTTTTTCTAGGCACGCCACCAGCCTCGATCGCATGGTTCCGTGGCATTTTTCGGCAAACATTTTCCTTGGCAGCTAGACCCTTAGACCCTTTATGCAAGGGACAGAACTATCCGACAGGGCAAGTTGAGGTTTTGCCTTGGTACCCATTCTTCCACTAAGATCTACGAGATGAGTCGGACGAAGGATCCGTTAGTTTAGACTACACATGTCGGTTCATTTTACTTGATCCATATCTGACATGAGGCCATTTTGATAGAAGATTGTGGAGCGAACGTCTCTCGGTAAGGGCCGAGACTCTTTCGTCGATGTTGAATAGTAAACTTACCTTTTTTTGTTACAACTCCGTGCTTCCCCACTACTATTGAGATGAATCCTCCCGACAAGGCCCGAAACTATTGTCTTGGTGTTTAACTGTTTATTCGTGATACTAACTCTGAGAGACCATGTGATTTCATCAAAAGTAAATAGAGTATATATCGCAAGCGGCCCCTTTCTCTTGATATCATCACTCACCACACTCATTGTCCTTCTCTCCTGTCTTACAGTCACCCCCACCACCGAGACCATGCATTCAAACTTCTTGACATTGCTCCTGGGCAGCTCTCAGCTAGTCCAGGCTGCTGTTGCTGGTCCTCGCGTGGCTAAACGAGATGGCGTTTCCCCAACCCTTCCTCACGACGAAAATGCCACCGAGTTCTGCACTTGGTGGATGGACTACAAGGAAACCGTGGCTTGCGATACGATCTTGCAGAACAATCAGATCAGTATTACTCAGTTCAAGCGATGGGTAAGTGTCATGTCAACTTGCATTACTTGTGCCATAGCTAAGACTGGTTTCCCCATTAGAATCCTTCTGTCAAGGACGAATGCAAGGGCATGACTGTTGGTCAATCGTATTGTGTCGAGGCTGCGTTTGAGCCGGCCCAGCCGGAGCCTGAGCCAGTGCCCGAGACAAAGCCAGCAGACAAGCCCACGCCCTCTCCAACCAAGCCATCCAACGGTAAGTTACTCCCTACAGACCATACTTGTCCTGTCAAGCGGAGACTGAACCATCTCTTGTAGGTATTGAGACTCCAGCTGCAATCCAGCCCGGCATGGTCAGCAACTGTGCCAAGTTTCATTACATCGCCAACTCCAACGTCAAGTGTGCCGATGTCATCAGCTTCCAGAAGATTACTCTTGCCGACTTCGTCAAGTGGAACCCAAGTGTTAAAGATGACTGTAGTGGCATGTGGGCAGAGGTCAACGTTTGTGTTGGCGTCATTGGCGGCTCTACTGCTGCTGTTCCTACTACTACCACTACTACTACTGCAGGCAATGGCATCCAGACACCCCAGCCTACACAACCTGGCATGGTCAGCAACTGCAATAAGTTCCACTGGATTGCTAAAGGTGTCAACTGCGACCAGGTTATCAGCTACCAGAAGATCACCCGCGCCGACTTTGTCAAGTGGAATCCCACTGTTTTGGATGATTGCCGCGGCATGTGGGCAGAGGTCAATGTTTGTGTCGGTGTTATTGGCGGTTCCCCTGCTCCTACTACCACTCCCACCACTACGACCACTGCTGGTAACGGTGTGCAGACACCCCAGCCTACACAACCAGGCATGGTTAGCAACTGTAACAAGTTCCACTGGATCGCCAAAAATGTCAACTGCAACCAAGTTATCAGCTATCAAAAGATCTCCCACGCCGACTTTGTCAAGTGGAACCCAACTGTTAAAGATGACTGCAGTGGTATGTGGGCAGAGGTCAATGTCTGTGTTGGTGTTATTGGCGGTTCCCCTGCTCCTCCTGCTACCACTACGACCACTGCAGGCAACGGCATCCAGACACCCCAGCCTATCCAGCCTGGTATGGTTAGCAACTGCAAGAAGTTCCACTGGATCGCCAACTCCAACGTCAAGTGTGCCGATGTTATTAGCTATCAGAAGATCACCTTGGCTGATTTCGCAAAGTGGAACCCCGGCGTCGGCGCAGACTGCAAAAATATGTGGTCTGGCGTAAACCAGTGTGTTGGTGTTTAGAATAGTTACTCATCTTTAGATAATTCTTAATCGCATCATTGCTTCTCAACCTCAATCCCCAAGTAGACCTATATGTTGCTTGAATCAGCAAGTCAAATGACTTTAAAAATGGACCATCTGTGAATATTACCAGCATAGGCACATGTTAACCCTCCACAAGTTTACGCGGCCGAATTCAGCCAGCACACAGAGGGTTTACGGCGCAGGTGTCACAGCAATACTGTGCTGTCGAAACCCCAGTGACGAAATAGAATCGTAACTGTCATTGTCGTGGACGATAGCATTTTTGATACCAACGAGACAGTAACAGAAATGTTATCAGGGACACAAGCAGCAAATGCAATCGCTATGTACGTTGGCATCACGGTAGTTACTGTTGATTCGGATGTGATGCTACTTTTATTAGTCAACATCGCATGAGGTGGCCAGGAAGACTACCTCTCGTCGCCCGGGCACATTTGCAGCACCCAAGAACAAAAATTACATCTGTCCTGTCCCTGGCGGCCGGACATGGCTTGTATCGGTTGAAATTTATGGAACTGTCAGGGAGACTTTCCACTCAACGATTCACCGGACTTCCAAGCATACCGCCACAGTCATGTTGCCTCGCATGATATCGACTGTCACTGCTACAAGGACATTGACCTCAACCTCGTTCGTCACTACACCTGATGCCATCTGTACTTTCACAACGACGTATACCGACACCTCGATTTCGAATATCACACGTTCAACTACGTAGGCCACCTTCTTCATAATCTGCAACACATTTTATTAGCGCAGAGGACCCGGGAAGGGACGACTGAATAGGTAGGAAGCCTGAGGAGGTTGGAACGATCTATGAACCCTGGACTACTGATGTAGATGCGGTCGTGGTAACTTCGATGATTAGAGGCGTGGATGTTGGAGCATTGGTGATGCCGACCATCATTATAAATGAAGTCGCTGTCACGGTGACCTTGTAAAGAGTATGTTAGACTAAATGTTGTGAGGGGTCTTGAATCGTTCGCCTACAGTCTTTTGCAGTTTGCCTGTATTGGAGAAATCTGATTAATCCAGGCTCGAAGCTGGCGTACTTTACCTGTATGTATTAAAATTGGGCTACTTCAACCAAAGCTTTCGTTTATCAACATTCGTGCTTACACACTTCTACATAGCTTCTCATACTGTATCAACTCATTGGATTGGTTAACATGGAATGTTGCTTTTCCAGTGGATCCTTCAGTGAGGTTCTGTTACTCTACAGTGTTATTGACTCAATTGGCTGTTATACGGTAAGAGGCTATTCCCACGTATGCGGACCTATAAGAGCTGTATGTTTTTCAGAGCTCTAGATTGGTCTGTATTAGTCAGAAACGCGCTACCTAGTTCTATGGGTTAATACAGTAGTCATTTTATAGTTTCCAATGACTGACCCATCAGCTGTAGATACGAGATCTGGTCTAGGAAATAGATTTCAAGAGAACTTGGTAAATAACTGGTAACACTCCCATATCAGGAAGATTTTGAGCTGTACGTTTATACATCCCTAAAGTGATAAGGATAGAAATTGGATCCTTCTTCAAATGTGTAATGGGCCAATAATGTCTTTTCAAATACATACACTAGCTAGTTCAATTTATCCATATCGCTCTCTCTCCACCATTAATAACTCCCCGTTGTGTCCATATCACAGCTCTTCCTTGACTGTCAGCCAGAAGGCCAAACAGTTACCTCCATTCTCTCACTCGTAATTATCCTGCATATAACTCCAGGTCATACTGATACAACAGGCTGCATCTTGACGTTCAAAGCATTCGGGTATCATTTCCTCTGGCTTCTTATGCGTAGAAGCGGGTGGCGCGGCGGTTGTTTCGGTTGTTGCGGTTGTTGGAACTGCCAGTTGCGGTCTCATCGTCCTCTTCAGCATCGTCCTCTTCGTCTTCATTGTCAATAGCATCGTTGTTACCAGCGTTGTTACCAGCGTTGTTACCAGCATTGTTGCCAGCAGTGTTGCCAGCAGTGTTGCCAGTGTTGTTGTCATCGGCAGCGTTGCCAGCGTCGTTTCCAGCGTTTCCAGCGTTGCCAGTGTTGTCAGTGGCGTCACCGGTACTGTTACCAGCGTTGCCGCCAGCGTTGTTTGTCTGGGCCATCTGAACCGGAATAACGCCTCCAAAGGGACCAGCACGAGCCGGGTTTTGACATCGCACAAGACAGACATTGTCCTCGCCAGCAACCGAACCAGTACACTCCTGACCAGCAGGAATCGAAGCAACAAGAGGGAAATCGCCCATCTCGCCATCACGGTTGCGGCCACGGTCGTTACCCTCAACATTGGTAGTGACAGGAATGTTGTCCCAAGAGGTACCAGTGCCATCAGAGTTGATCATGCAAGTGTAAGGGCCAGCACCATCAGAGTTGACTTGGTGGACAGTCATCTCAAGGCTACCACCAGGGTTGACTTGAGGAAGCTGGTCGCCTGTCTCCTCCATGATGTCAAGGGTGCCCTGCTCAACCTGGTTGTCACCACCGGCGAGAGTCTCGCCAACAGTGTCGGCGGAATTGCCACGGAAGCGAGTAGCGTCGGTCTGGAAGGGGCGGCGTCGGGTGCCATCACGAGGAGTGGATGTGTCAACACCGAGAGCCATGCCAGAGCCACCAGCATCGCCAACGGCGTTGGTAATGACGCTGTGAGCAGCTGCGAAGTCGGCAGCAACGAAAAGGGCCCAGACGAGGTTCTTGATAGGAGCCATTGTGATTATTGTGAGTGTTGATGAGGTAGAAAGGCGGGGTCTTAAATAAGGAGGAGAAGATAGAGGAGAAATAAGTAGTTGTAAATAAAAGACCTGGCCGGCAGGAGTAGAATGTGAGGAAGAGATAAGAGTGGATTGCTGTGTTTGATGAGTTGATGATGATTAGAATTGATAATTGAGAGACAATGAACATCCTTATATAGAGAATTTGACCAAGTGTTGTCGTCTATGAATAATCTCGTTGCAACTCACATTTTCCTAGGAGGTTGAAGCCAAGCAAAGTCGCGACACAACCCGAGACGCTCAAGACATTCAAAATGGCAATTCTGAAGCTCCAGAAACATATCGCTCACAGACATTTGACATGTGCTTGGACTCCTAGTCGAAGAAACATATCACGACACAACTTCAATTACGCTTGGGCCTTCCCAGCCAAGACCCGGAATGCTCGTTTGCCGGAGAAACCCACTAGCACAGCCTCTCTTAAACGAAACGTCAAAACGGTTTTTGTTCGCTTGCTCAACCATTGACGAATCATGAGAAGCTAATCTAGTGCAAAACGTAAAACGCATTGACCATCAAAGAGCTGCGCCCTCGGATCATGATCGACAACTGGCATCACAGTTGTCTCACAGCGGGTCATATGAAACCTATACCAGCTCTATGTTATGTTTAAAAAAAAGTTCTTCAGTGCCTGTCATGTTCGCCAAGATCCGAGATAGCCGTGTTAAAGAAGTTCTTCGTTTCAATCCTGAGGAGCCAATCGCATGTTGCGAATTGCGTTCCAGGGTCTTGAACCCCTCGGCAGGTGGTGTTTCAGGAGGTTTGAGGTGAAGAGGGCTGAGCACAAGAGGGCCTCACGATGTTACTGAATTCAAGATGTGATAGAACAACCATTATGAACTATACAATGAATGATATGCTACAGGCCAGCTTGGCAGAGCGAGATGACCTTATCGTCACCTACCCTGCAGTCGAGATCAAGTTGGTGATTTTAAGCTTAATAGCGTAAAGTATGCTTGAAGAGTTTATTGATAAGACTAGATGCTACATATGCGTGCTTAGTGAAGAGTGATGTCCAGTGGTCCAACTTGATATTTGACCTTTAAATGATGGTAAAGAGGCGATGTCGTGCAAGTAAATGTGAACGACAAAACAACAAAATTCCCAACTAAGAGACTTGTCAATTAAGTGGAGAGTAACAAGCAAAAACAATTGCGAGTAACACTATGTTATGTTTGAGTCTGACCATCAACTATAAGAAGACAGATTGAGGTATATAGACTGCCTTTCAACGCTAAAAGTCTTCTATGAACTATTGCCAGCTCGATTACAGATGTTTTATTCGGAAGTAACTAAACTGAGAACACAGCTAATGATAACAATTGACATGAGATAAGATAACAGAGCAGCGATAAGCGCGATAAGATAGGCAATCAATCAGTAGATAAGAATCTCCAATATAGCTGTTTTAAGAACATTATAACACATAAATAGCAAGATTTGCAACTTCATGATGACTAGATATTCAGCGATTGCTCCAGCATGTAAATGATGTTTTTTATAAGCCTTGATTTCTTTCTAGGAAGTAAGAACTCCGCCCTTTCAATGAGGCGCTGTTACGAGGATTATCCCTTCTCGGGATAATGCGGCCCGAGTTATCTTATCGCCGGCCTTATCGCTGTGATGCTTATCGTCGTGCCTGTTCCAACAGGCTTTCTACTTATCTAGGTATCGATTCCATCCACTCTCGTGTCGTACTTCGAGCACACTCTCTTCATGACGTCCAATCAATAGAACTCATAGCAAGACGTAAGACAGTTGGTACATAAGTGTTGACGACATCGAGATCTGTAGCTCGTGTCTAACGACAGTATTCAATTGGCCGCCACTCACTAAACACCTGCACTAGGACCTGCCCCTTGCTCGCTGTCGGCCATCAAGCCTACCCCAACATACTTGTTCTTCTGTCGCGATCTCTTGAAACGAGCACAACACCCTATAGAACCATATATCGTTGCCGCGAACCACAAGCCAAGGCATACGAGATTGATCCAGACCGCCGCTTGCATCCTGTTGAGTGAAAATGGCGCCGATGTCTCTTTAAACCCGTCGCCTCGATACATCGAAGCAAACACTCCGAACTGTGCCAGCCATAGAACTGACATCAGGGCATCCAACAAGCACCAGTACCACACAGCCGTGACAAAGAACAATTGCATGATGCAGATTATCATGGATAGTCCGGCTACAAGCTCGGCGTAGACCCAAGAAGCGTCTGCCCTCGCATTTTGTCTTGTCGCTTCGGCAAGGTCAAGTCCGTATAGAATTGCCACGACTACTGCGAATATGCATTGTAGTATACGTAGGACTGCGTGGCAAACTAGACCTATCAGGCGTTTCTTTTCTCCGTATCTAGCGGTGTGTGCGGGTGGGCTTGGGGGTTGTCGAATCGGTAGTGAGCTATCGAGCTCTATTTTGTGGTTGTCTTCTATAGACGAACCTGAGATGTAGAGTTAGTGTCGGGTCAAGCCAAGGTAGTAAAGGTAGATGGCGTACTATAATCGAGACACTCAAGCTCCTTTTTTTCGGATGGGTAGATCACGCCTTCTTCTTGCATCGTGGACGAGTTCAACGAATATGTAGGTGGTCGGTATTCAATTCGGCTCTCACTAGGTAGGGAAGGAAGCAGAGTTTATATAGGCACAGTGACATCTTTTGGTCGTTTCTAGGGCGGTCCCTGAGCTAGTAGGACTTGTGTAAGGCGAACATCCTCTATTGGCTGAATGGGATACTGCCGAGCGAATTGCCCCATGGAAAGACTTTGCCACTCGATCTCTTTTGTCAAACACGATAAAAATGTTCCGATTTAGTAGCGTGAACCCAGAAAACTGACTTGATTGTGGATATACGCGTAAAGGAGCAAGATTAAAAGTGGAGGAAAGTGGAGAGATACTGGAACTAGACGGTTAGTGGAGTAAAACATCTCCAATGCTCGAATTTACGCATTTGAATCCGCAAAAATGCGTCAGCTCGGGTCTGCTTTGGGCAATCAAGGGGTTGTGCAATCGTTTCGTATTAAAAATCATAGGCTGGATGCATTCCCAATTAACTCAGAAACGAAAACTCAAACACACCAAAAGAGATTTCATTTCTAGAGCCGAGATCCTGCCGCTCTAACCAACATTGATACTAAGATTGGGCTAAGCTATACAATTACCGTATATTTTTATGACATTCAGTCGGCCGGGTAATGTCTTAGTGAATAAATAGTTAGCAGATAAGTATTTTCATTGCGCACACTACTGAGATTCGTAAAAATATACAGTATACAGTAGCAATTTCTTTTACCTATAACTATTTATTGAACTCCTAAGGCTACATAACGCCTGTGGGCCTTTATGACATATAACTGGAAGAAGCATTGCCAATCGCTTGAGCGATTAAAGCTCACTGGATTTATACAAGTTTAAGTTTGACCTACAGGCTTTATATTCCTTGCCTTAAGAGATCTATCGATCTAGATACTTGCTAAGAATCCTAAAAATGATATTAGTACTAGGACAGTTAATGAACTTTTCGTCTCTAAAATTATTGCTTTATGCTAACTAATACAATATAAATACTTCAAGAACTGTTGGTATGGCCAACATCTGGCGGAAGTGATAGCAGATGCGACAACATAGCCAAATGTGCGGCTTCGTCTCCTGCCGTGTTACTGCCGTATCCCGAGTCATGAATGCTTGCAGGTAAGCTACGTGAGCGGTTGTCAATCCTTTGCCACCAGCCACGGAACTAGTTTCGCTGGATATCTGGGGCTTTTAGACCAGGGTTCATCGTCGAGCTGTTCGTCGTGATCATTTTATTTGGCAGGTGTGGATTTATCCTAGACATAACCGCCAGAGCAGTGAGGAATTAATAAATAGGCGGTTGCTGGGCACTTTCGAAAGGGAAGAACATCCAACTTATTGCGGTGTGAGTTAAGAGTCACAAGGTTCGGCAATCAACAAAGTACGAAGATTGAAACTCTCCTAGCACACGAGGTAACGAGATGGGATTAGCTCACCTGGCCTTTTTCAGCTCAACTACCTCGCAATACTTATAGGCATTGGATCGTGAAATAGTTGGGCCCATCAGAACTCCTGGACCGAATCAGTAGCTTCTGCACGGCCAACAGCAGTGTCACCTTGGCCCATCCTTTATAGAATTGGAATTTAGTGCTTCTTACTCTCAATAGGTGAGTTGCTTGCTCTCGCCTCCTGGTCTAGGAGCTACCTATAAAATGTAATCGTAAGCTATAGCAACAGCTAAACATAATGAAAAAGATGAAAACCGAGAAGAAATTGATTCAATCATATGATTATTTTGTTGAGCTAGTCTCTATACCCTGACATTGAGCTTAGAGTAGAACTCTGGCTTTAGTAACGAGACCAAGCGACTTGAGTTCCTTAAACTTCGCCTCTGCTAAACGCCCATGAGATGAGGTCATCGAATGCTTATACATGTCCTCCTGAGTCTCCTCTGTCCTTTCCGGAATCGAGAACAAAGCCGGAAACAGACAAATCCTGAATCTAACAAGTTCCGCTGCTGGGGGTCTAGATTGCAGCAAATCGCATTCCATCAGCTCTGGATCGAACGGAGTGCCTGGTTTGAAGAAAAAGTATTTAAACCTTGTAAACGATAACCCAAGCTCCAGCTTAATGCTTAACGCCCTGGCCAGATCGTTCTCTAGAGCTGTAACGATTTTATCTTCTTCATCAGAGAGACCGCGTGGCGAGCGATCAGTAAGCAAACGATTAGGCATATCGCGAAGTCCTGGGGGGATAAAAGAATCTAGGCTCTGTAGTACTAAATCACACAGCGAACTTGTCTTTTCTGACATCAGATGTTTTCGAAGATCAGGTTTACAAAGGAGCGACTTTGCTGCAACCAGGTCAAACTTTTGCAAAAGGTTGCCTTCGGCTGGTTTCAAAGGTTAGTCAGAGCCATTATAGAATGTAGAATAGCCTCACGTGATGTTGCTAGAAGTCTTCGGTACTCCTGCAAAAGTGGCGATTCGATACCCAATACATCTGGGAAATCAGACTCAAAGACAAGAGCGAAGAACCCTGCTGCCAACAAACAACCCAAAAGCTCAGACTTTGGGATGCCTGCTTCCTGCGCATACGCAAGAAGGCCATTCATATCAGTCCCAATCAGTCGCCGGGCCCAGCTCTGGGATAAGTTTGAAAACTCTGATCCTGGCTTGGGTAGAATCCCTTTCGGGTCCAATTCGCATATCTGTGAAGCTGTATCAAGGATATTCTGATTAAGGCCGTAACACTCTTCCTCGAGGGAAATGTTTGCAAATGCAAGACAGTCAGTCTCCGACGCGCTGAAGCCATCTAGAATATCGTCCCGGGCCTCAAGTTTGCGCTTGAGGTTAGATATAGTCTTTCTTAAATGCATTTGTTCCGCGACCGGAGTTCTTTGGAATTCAAATAACTCATTGATTTCATTTTGCAGTTCGTATACTCGGTTCATCAGTGTCGCCACATATCCTTTCTGTTTTAGTAACTCAACCTCAGCCTTCTGTAACCTTGCCAGTGTCGATGGGGGTGTAGAAGCAGGTGGTGTAGCTGAAATCGCCTCCTCTTCAGAATCAGAGATATTGGCTCCGAATTCGAAATTTATCTCTGATGTCGCAGGCGAAGGGATCGAGCTTAGTTCAGAGTCGGTATCACTTTTAGTGTCACGAAAAGTCTCTCCTCCTGACAGCCCATCTTCGGTCTGATGACCTTGCGGATCCTGCCGTACTGACTCGAAAGAGGCGTTTGACTTTCCCTATATTATGCGTCAACTGGGGTTCAGTTTCTTAACCGATAAGCAGTAGCAACGACTCACTTTGAGCTCCGGCTTTTTTGGGACTCTTTCTTGGGTCGAAGTCCGTGAAGGTGGCCCTAATGCCTCCCTTTGGCCGGTGGCTTGGGTTGCTGACAGTCTACTTGATCGTGTAGCAATAGCTGCTGATTGACTGCGTAGGCGACGGGCTTCTTGTGGAGGGTCCATCCTAGAGAGCATTTCCATAAGATGGAGATTTTCGTCTTCAAGCGGTCGAAGGCCGGCTGTTCCAAGTAAAAATATATCGTCAAAACTTTTGCATAATTTCCGTTTGTCCCACTCCCTTTTCAGTTTGTCACGAATCTGTCGCTGTGTGAAATCTTTGCCTGTAGTACTTCTTAGGTAGCCGATGGCGGTGTCTTCGAAATCCCTGCCGTATTGAACGCACCAATTCAGATGCGCTAGAAGTTCGAGACGATCATTGTTGCTCCACACTATCCGGTTATTTGGCTTGGCCTTCGCAGCCCGTCTCGCCTTTCTGTTTCTCTTTCTCGCCATGGTTCTTTGTCAACGTGAAAAGAACTCTGTTCTGCCTTGCTCTGGTAAAGTTGTCAATGTTCAAGTGTTGGTTGGCCCCTGTCATGCAAGCTGCGCACAGGTGATGTGACGCGTTCGCTGTCCAATCGGAGAGACAAGGCAATATCACTCTGCATATCTTGCCAACCAACAACACGTCGTAATTGGACAACACGTACCAGACGCGCCCTCATGTATGCGCATTTCTGCCTTGCTGCCTGTTGAAATGATTCGCACCATTCTCTGAGGCTGAGAAAAGGAGACGGCCAGGATAAATACCCGTTCCCCTGCCATGAAAGAGTTCCGGTCACTGTTGACTCCTCGAGCTGAATCGCGAACCTCATCATGCCATTCTCAAGGGCCTCTACCATGACCCTTGGTCGGGAAAACCTATCCAGTCACCAACCACAGCATGAAGAACGCGATGACCCCATTCTTGGTCTCTTAAATGGGGCCGACTCTCAATCTTTGCAAAAACGCCTCATAATTGCAATTGACTTTGGAACAACCTACTCTTCCGTTTCCTATGTCGAAATACCGGAAGGCTGCCCTTCTGATTCCGTTGACTCAAGGTCTATTTGTTCGATTGCGAAATACCCTGAGGCTAGCGATTTCAATTCTGATGATCCAATGCTCAAGGAAGTCCCTAGCGAAGTCATATATCCCTTGGATCGTCACTTTCGCGATCGACATGCCCTTATTCGTTCCCAGGAAGGATTTGGAAACGAACCTGGCGATGAAGATCCGGAAGAGAGAATTCCAAATGTGACCAATAACGGGCTTCGAGATGTGGCGTCCCTTGATGATGACGGAGATACCACAATGGATATGGACGTTTCAGGCCAGTTTTACTGGGGCTATGGGGTTCACGAGCTTCGGGCCATCCCAGCCATGCACTCCGATCCCACCAGCCTGCCGCTGTCTAGATTCAAGCTTTTGCTTGACAATAGCCCAATGACTGCAACAGTCAGAGAGCAACTCAATGAAACTCTTGATAGGCTAAAAAATAGAAAAGTGGTCGACGGTCCTCTCCATGTCATCGCTGACTATCTGACCTACCTTTTGGACCATACTCAATCTCAGCTACGCGGTCTGGGCTACCAAGACAGCTGCCCCAAAGAAATGGTTCTGTGTGTTCCTGCTATATGGAGTCAGCAGGCTTGCAGAGATATGCAGAAGTGTCTAGCGGTGGCTATGAAGGGGGCTAACTTCAGAGGCGTTGATGTCCAGAACAACAGTATCGAGAACTTGTTCATAGTATCCGAGCCAGAGGCAGCTGCAGCATACATGTTGGAAAATTCGCCTGAGATTAGAGTATGATGCTTGTTTCATCTGGGATTCCTGTTGGCTGATAGAATTATTAGTTTGGCCAGACATTTGTTCTCGTTGATGCAGGTATGAGTTTATGAACTCTCCTATCTGGCTCCAACTAACTGGATACAGGAGGAGGTACAGTCGACGCAAATACCTATCGAGTCAGCAATGAGGAACCTCTTCGATTGGAACACGAAATAGTTCCACCAGGTGGTATTGTTATCGAATTTCGAATGCTGTTAAAAAGCTTACGTATGATTAGGCGGCCTTCATGGATCAAGTTACCTCAACGAAGGCTTCAAGGAATACCTTTCGGAACTTCTTTCTGAAGAAACATACCTAGAACGTGGCGCTCAGACCATTGACGGTATTATTGAGCAAATAATGATTCAACAGTTCGAGCCCAGAATCAAGCGCAATTTTGATATCTTCCAAAGTTCTACTATGAAGCGTTTCGCTGTAGACGGGAGACTCCGAGATAATCCTGATAAAGGCTTTCAAAACGGTTACATCAAGATATCAACGTATGTTTGCTGAATCTTGCTAATGATCAAGAGAAAAGGCTAACGAGACGTTAGGTCTGTAATTAGAAGGATATTCATGAAACATCTGGAGGCCATTTTTGAAATTGTGAGAAGCCAACTGGATGCAGCTTTGTCTAGTGGCTGTAAAGTAGAGGTTAGTCATCTGAACTCTGTAAAGATCATAACCCATGGCCAGGAACCTATCTAACGCATGGCTTTTTTCAGAAAGTTGTTCTCATTGGCGGTTTTGGGGCCTCAATCTCCCTTCGATATTACCTCGAAGAACGGCTCACAGAATACTCGCAGCAGAACAATTGCCACGTCAAGTTACTGCGTCCTAGGGAAAGGTTTGTCGAACCGGCTAATTGTAACTATGTCAACGACTAAACTCTTCTGCACAGGATCCAACTAGTTAATGCTGTATCAGCAGGGGCCGTACTCCGGGCCATGAACAAGAACAATGGACCTGAAAGGATTGCTCGTTCCAGCTATGGCATTCTACGAGCGGAGCCGTTCGGAGAACACGAAGAGCATGCAGGACTGACGCCATCTTGGGATAAGCATGACGGCCAACCTTACATTAAGAAAACAATAGATTGGGTTCTGAAGCTGGTACATCTGTTCTTATTATCTTTCCTGAATTACAGCTGACATATAGCAAATAGGGTGAGCCTGTTCCTCCAGTCTGGAACTGTGCCCCGTTTACCAGCAGTCACACTTTTGACGTTTGGCCAATACGGCCCCTGATCTGCAGAGAGGTCTTGTATGTGTCTGACCGATCGACACTGTCTCACTATAGACTTTCTCATCATAACAACGCGGGTAAGAAGATACGCTAGAACTACTGGGCAAGCTGACAAATCATTTGACTAGGCGCACAAAAGGTCGGGGAGATCGTGGTAGACTTCTCTGACCTGCGAGAAAAGGGCCTCAGGCCCGTGGAGCGGGTTGTTTATGAAGATGGCCGAACTGCTGGAAAAAAGCACTACAGGGTCAGCTTCACCATGGTGATACAAGTGGTAGACCGTGACTTAAGATGTAAGTTCGAGTCGAAAGACTTCCTGATCATTCTGAAAGATAGGTTTCTGACAATTGTTTTGATGCCGATAGGCTATGCTATTTACAATCAACAAGTCAAGAAGAAATGTCGCATAAATATTGCATCTGGTTTCAGGCCCGGTGTTAGGTAGACAGACATAACCGAAAGGTTTGATGGTCTGGGTTTACTAGCAGGTAGAGAGATCGGACAAGGGACCTAGCGGATATCTCCGGAAGAAAGATAGCTATAGAGATATTAGCTCACAATACCTTTACTGTTATAAGATCTGTTTTCCACGAGTTTCTCTTCTCAGTTAAGCCCCGGTAAGGATGGAAGAATGGAAGGTAGCCTTTCAGAAGTCAACTGGTATCGGTGATACCATAAGCAATCCGCAGCTGAGCGAATCTCTGTGTGAAGGAGAGATGTATCAGCTTATGTGTCAACATATCTTCCCGCCATGTCTCATCAAGACAACAATGGCCCAAACCCAGTTGCTCTCGATTGGGGTGGTTGTCAGGTTTGTTGAGTGAAACTAGGTGACGTAAAGTGAGGAGAACTGAGTGCGGTTGATGGGGGACTGAACGAGGGCTGATGAAGAGCCGTAAAAACGGCAGCAAGTGTCACTTGACCTTCGTCTACGAATGCCAAAATGAATGTCGAGAACATCATTAACTGCCATGTTTCTTTCAAGGAGAAGACGGCGTCACTCACTAACCCCGGCTACCGGTGATCAGCGTGTGCATTCAGCTGTCGTCCCTACTACCTTTGCCACATCCGGGGCGATGTACTGGCAATATTTACTGAACGACATAAGTCTAAACTAACAGTAGTCAACAAAGATACCAACTGGCTGCATCAGTAAAACCTTTGAATTCATTGTCTTGGACATGGCTATCAACATAAGAGGAAAGAAATTCTTCCCTTGTACTCAAATGATGGTCATAGATCACACGTCAAAGGTCACTCCTCGTGAGCCTTGGGCCAGATGGTCCTTCGAGCCCACTCACGAACCCTCTTTCCGATAAAGTACATGACTATTCCCAGACCGCTCAAAACACCACAAATGATAGCCAGGATATTCATAGCACCATCATAGCCGAGGGACTCAATAGAAGGAACAGTGGCATAGCTCAAGCCAAATGAGACAAAGCCTCTACCGGCGCACACAACGAGGAGAAGAGGTCCCGATTTGTTGGGGTAACTGTCCATGACAAAAGTGATACCGACCAAGTTTGCGCCGAGGAAGGCAAAGAAACCGAGATGGTAACATGCTACGATGGCGATCCAGTGGTATTCATTAGGGCTGGCAGCTGCGCGACCGTAGAAGATGGCAGAAATGATAGCTGAAGCAGCCGGGATGACGAGGGTGAGTAGACGGTACTCGGGCTGGGAAATATTAGTATATTGCAATAGTGACAGATAAGAAGGCAGAACTAACCTCGAAGACGCCTCCGTTGCGTCGACTCATAAACTTGCAGATGATATCCGATCCATAACCAAGGATAGGAACAGCAATGAGACAGTCAACGACTTGGACAAGCTGCACCCAGCCAAGAAGCTCTGGACTGAAACCATAAGGCGGCATCACAAGGATCTGTGCAAAGGTAGATGCTTGGTAGATGTAAAGACCCAAGAAAGCACCGTTGAGAATGAAGATCCAAAGAATGGGTGGTAGGATGAGAGACTGGCCGACATCTCTGTAGAAGTGGAGAGCACTCATCCAGTCGAATTTACCATGGAAGAGACGGATATCATCGCGGAAGGTTCTATCTCCAAACTTCTCTGGTTGAAGGACAACGCCTTGGCGAGTGGTGACTTGGAACAAGACTTCGTTGGTACCCTCCCGAGCGACGTCGCCGTTCTTATCGAGTCTCAGATGAACCGCTCCTTCTACTCTCGAGTTAGTATAAAATATCAGATGTTTGTTGGTAACTTACCCGAAGCATCTTCAGGTCGATCAAAGCGCGTCTCGGCCAAGAAAAAGATTGACATGATCATGGTGCATCCATTGATAATAGTCATGATACCATACCACCAACGCAGTCCGATGTTTGGTACAATGTAGGTAGTCGCAGTGAAGAGTACGGCAGTCAGAGTGTTCTGCACACCGACGAAGTACGACAGTTTAACACCATGCTGATGAAGGAAGTGAACCTCTTGCACAATTAAAGGTGCCAGGGCTTCACTCTGTCCTGCAGCCAGACTGAAGATGTTTCGGCCGGCAATGTGACTTGAAAGAGAAGTCGAGCATGCGCACCAGATACCAGAGACTGTCAAGAGCAGGACGGAAAAAAGGAAGACAGGGCGGCGACCGACGGCATTGGCTAGTGGCATGGAGAGGAGGTTTCCGATACCCATGAAAAGAGTTGGGTAGGTGAGGAGATCGGTAATGCGTTTGGGGTTGTCGTTGTGGTATATCTGGTGTAGCTCCGGAGTTACAGCACCAAGACCAGATGTGCCAAGAACTGCGATACCGGAGTAGAATCCCACGATGAGAATGACCATGTATTTACGCCAAACAGGCAAGTTTAGAGGATCTGACAATGGCTTAATTAGTAAAATAGACAGGACAACAACGTGTTTACCAACATACCTTTGGGATCAGGGCTGGGCGTAGGAATCAAAACAACTGTGCCATCTTGGTAAAGGTTGACAGTACCAGATGCGTCGTGCGACTCATGATGCGGATCCTTGACGACATTCTCAACGGCATCAACATCGGGCTTCATAGTGAAAGAAGATCGTGGCTCAGCCATATTGTCCTTGCCAATTGATATGGAGTTTACTTCAATGGTGACAAGGACGGCTTTATATCATCAATTGCGTCGCAACATCCTTGTCCCTTGTCGGGTCGGAGTCGAGACCTGGGGAAGAGATTGAGGACTTTGTTCGACTAAGTTTGATCAAGCATGTAAAAGAGTGACTCCGATTGGTGAGTGAACGATCTAGACTAGGACAGTCTAGCTCGAGTGTCAACCTTGCGGGGGTGGAGCCGACTGTCCGAGGAAAAAGAATGCGGGGAAGAGGGAGAGTAAAGCTGGTTAGAGAGAATAAAATACGCTTCAACCCTCCGATCGGCTCGGTATCTTGATCTTTCCCCAAACATACACGAACTGCAAGCTAATCAGCCAACCCCAGAGTCTTCACCCAGATCCAGACACAATCCTTGTCCCCAGATTCCATTTTCGTCTACCGACATCTCTTATCTCGTACATCCGTATTTCCCCGCAAGTCAGTGCCTCCGATGCCCTCCCCAATGGATACCGAAGACAGTCCCGGCCACCGGGCCAAGGAATCCAGCAAGCGCCGCCGTCTCAATTTCGCCTGCAATTACTGCCGGAATCGCAAGACCCGCTGCGACGAGCAGCAACCTTCCTGCCAAGCATGCATCTCAGCAGGAATCCCTTGTGTTACCGAAGACAGACGCAGGCCGGGCAAGTTGATCAAGAGACGCGAAGCAGGTAAATCCATTGATGGATCGTCTGTTGGGTCTGGAAGTCCGTCGGAATACGGAATCCATTCAGTCACTGAGAATGCACCTGATAGAAGACATTCAGTAGCAAAAGAGCCACAAGCAACGCGGACTATTTCTGTGGCCAATGCGCCAATCCGTGCACGGTCTCAGAGTCCGAGACAGTCTCTCAGTAGAGATTCTTCTCACACGGATACCATCAGTAATCCACTACCGATACTCAAGCAGAGTACAGGGACCACATCTTTCCAGGTCTTGACTGAGTGGCTGGACCTCTCGTGCTTTCGGCTCAACGTTCCTTACCATTTCGGCACGTATCCACCTCCAACCCTACATCCAGCATCGGGATCAGCTGGGTTCCTGTCTCGCAATGCTGTACCCCAAGCACCGGCAAGTTGGGACTTTGAGGCGCTTCTCGATGCATACCAGCGCGAAATCCATACGTTTTATCCTGTCATTAGACTGGATCAAGCAAGAAATGAAGCTTCACAAGCACGTCTCGGCAACTCGTCGTCGTCATTAAAGACCTGCCTACTACTTGCGGCAGGCGGATGTATCCTCCAATCAGAAGAGCGTCAGCATTACATGACAGAAGCTCTCTCGCTTGCTCGTGACGCTTTGGGACATCTGATTGGTAACATATCATTCGAAACAATAGAAGTCCTCTTTCTATTTTCAATTTGTCTTCGACTCAATGACGAAATTACAGCATCTTGGACAACATTCGGCATTTGTCTATCGGTCGCCCACTCCCTTGGTCTCGATAGACCAGGTCGCGATCGACGGAAGAACACCCATTCTTCAGCTATAGACGCCTGGAATCCAGCCTGGTGGGCTCTATATAGCTATGAGAAGCTATTCTCGTTCCAACTTGGTTACGTCTCCAGTATCTCGGATGAAACATACGATGTCTTAGATCTAGAAGCCTTAAAGACAACGAACCCCCAGCCACAGCACTTTGTCTTATCTATGGCCAGGGTATTCAGCAAGATGAACCATCGATGTGCAAAAGCACGACAGCTCGAGGACCGAGCGAACCGCAAGACTCTTGAAGCAGCTATTAAAGACAAGGTTGATGCAACAGGCGAATCGTTTCTGATGTTGTCGAATTGGGTGAATAGTCTTCCTGCCGGTCTACGGTCAGTCTCCATCTGTTTTCAATTTTCCAGGCAACTCACGCATTAGCTAGACCAAACTCGGACTTCATGCGACTTCCAGAAGATCCAGCGCTCTCTTCGTTCATCTCACTCCATTACCATAACGCGTAAGTCCACCATCAAAAACCTACTACATATAAACCTGACATGTCACAGCATTCTCATGCTCAATCGCAATTCTCTTCTAATCAGTAAAGATGCCATTCACAAAGCAGTAGAGGTCATCGCCAAGGGAACACCGTGGGAGTACACAATTCGCAACGGTCAATCCATGGTTGCCAACTCAGCTAGGAAGATCATCCACCTGCTTGCTGATAACGATGACAACATGTCTCATTTATTCGCCCCTTCTTACTTCCCACTTCTTCATGCTCTTTATGTCCTGGCGGTGCATATTTTGAAACAGCCGCAATCGCGCATCTCCAAAATTGACCAAAGCGTGAGTTACTGTATTCCAATCATGATGAAGATTGATTTTAACTTTTACAGCTTCTTGTTACAGCAGCCGACTTGATCCGTTGCTACTGTGTAGGATTGGCTGAAGCGGACCGCCTATCAATCGTTCTCAATGGACTCATTCGTGTGGTCCAAGAAGCGATGAAACCAACGACAACAACATCCATTGATACCGACCAAAATAATTCAAACCCTACTTCAGGCGCATGTTTTCCTCAGCAAGATGGGTCGAGCCTATCACAGCAACCAAACAACATGAACTTTTCCCAATCCTTAGATCCGTCGGATTCTTCCATTTTGAATCCAGTCGAGTTGACTATGGATGAGGGGATTCTGGACCCATTTTCGGGACAACCTTTCAATATGCCTATGCTACCCGATGAGATTGGATGTGACTGGGCTGATTTTGAGAATTTGTTGCAGAGATTGGAGAACGAGGCTAGTATGTATCCGACAGAGGAGGCTATGAGCGTCGAACTCTAGATACCAATTGACAGGCTTTGCTACATTTGGATGGTATACGTTGCCGTGACGTTTGTAGAGATTGTTCGTGCTTTAATCATGAGGAGATTGATCACAGGCATTCTGTTGAGACTAAGCGACATGAAGAAGGTCAGGTTGGAAAATCGCTGAAGGATTTCCCGCTGCCTAAGCTTGATTTGATTCGTTGTTAAACATCGAGTAAAACAAACAAGTTTCTATTACCAATTACTGGCTTTTTTCCGTTGATCCTTTGTCAATCGTGTAAAGGCATCTGCCTGGCATCACGTCCGTCCTGTGTATCTGCTCAGCTGTGTCAATTTCATTCAATTTGGTATGCTATGTAATAGTTCAACAAACAATATCGTGCTATCAATCCTTTTTCACGCAGCAATGTATGGGATACCCGTCAACTCAAAACCCCTAGCCGTAAGCTTCGGCGCCTCCCTAGGCTTGCCAGTGTTGTAAGGACAAGGCTTTCCATCCCGCATAATAGGAATACCACCAACATGCATAGCATTAGGCCAATGCGTCGTGCTCTGCAGGTTCTCAAAAGCACCCTTCTTCCTGATCAAATCCTCCTGCGTAGCGTCCGCAGCAGGCATGTAGCAGGTATAAGTACAGAAACGAGGCATAGTACCCTCAGGACTGACGTTGTAGTGAGGAGTGCGACTATCCCAGACAAGTAGATCACCAGGCTCTGCGTTGATCTTGATCCATTCACAGCCCTTGTTCTTGAGCCACTCCATTCCCTCGGCTGTGAAACCGTACCACTCCTTTGTCCAAGCCCAGATCCTGTTCTCCTCGTTCTTGAAGTCCTCGTGGAATTCCTCGCTGAGCAAATGCGCGCCCTTGCAGACGATGAGACCACCGTCCTTGTCTCCGTTGGGAAGGATGTTGACGAGGCCTTGCAAGCATCGGAAACCAGGCTTCTCGGGGTCTTGATCTTGGTGGGGCCAGGGCTTGTTGACCTTGACGTCTTTGCGGCCAGGAAACGAGGTGTTGATAGCGTCGAAAGAAACAATGAGATCCTTTGTGTCGTATACCTTCTCAAAGGCTTCAACAACGCCTGGTTCTTGGCGGATGGCCCAGGTGAAGCTCTCGTGGGCAACACCGTAGCCAATGATCATACCCTTCTCTGTGATGACGGGCAAGCTCTCGTTCTTGATAGTGCTCGGGTCATCGCGCTTGAAGCCCATACCACCGTTGCTTGGAACTGTCAGTAACTCAATAACTGTGTGCTGTGCTGGGAATACTTACAAGTTCTCAAGATAAGACATAATCTCTTCGCCGTACTGATCAGCCCGCTCTCGAGGGATAGCACCCTTGACAACAGCATATCCATCTCTCATGAGATCATCGCGCCAGTCGCCATAGGTGATGCTAGTATCAGAAAAGAGCTTGCGGGGACCTGCAGGCTTGGCCTGGAGAGGCTTGTTGGCTGTGGGGTTGTCAAGCTGGAGGTGTGAGGTGGCTTTGTAGCCGGCGGGCTCTGTGTTGGCAACCATTGTGAATGACTAGATGGTGCAAATACTAAAATGAACAAGTTGAAACAAGGAAAGAATTGAGAGCTTGCTTTGTGTTGTGTTGTAGTGATTGATTGTCAAGGAATAGATCTTTGGCAAGTTCAATCTGGGATACTTATCCTTCCTTCAATCAACGCTTCAGCTAATCGGAATTAATTCTTGTGGTAACAATTGATTCCGGAGTGTCGCTTCGGCTCGGTATCTTCTGCTTACCCCAGATTCCGATACCGAGCCGCTCGCCCCATTTCACACCGAGGACAGATAATAAGCGGGGCCGATGGACCACCGGTTCGCGACCTCGGCATCTAACACGGAGTGTACCCTGATGCTTCAGAATTGTGACTATATACCTTGCTATAGATAGACTTGAGAGTTCCTACTGTATCAACATATCACCAACTACATCCTCATCATATCAAACACACATCATCATGCCTCTCCCTAAACTCCCCTTCGAAGTACCAATCGAACACATCAACCCTCCAAAAGTTGGTCAAGGCGGTTATGTTGGATTCAACCCACACTCAGAAGTTCTTCCAGCAGGCTGGAAGTTTGACCATCCTGATGCAAAGCCCTTGAACTGTGATATCCTCGCCGAGCACGATGTTGCTTTCAAGATGAGAGATGGTGTCACGCTATACGCTGATATCTATCGACCACCACAAAGTAATGATGAGCCCGTTCCTGCAATCATTTGCTGGTCGCCTTTCGGAAAAAAGTTCAACGGTCTCATGTCACTAAGCCTTATGGTTCCCTGGAATCTGGGTATCCCTCCCAAGACACTATCTGGTCTTGAAAAGTTTGAGGCACCTGATCCGAATGATTGGGTACCTCGTGGTTATGCTATCGTCAACATTGACTCTCGCGGGTCAGGAGATAGTGAAGGCGTGATGGCTATCATGGGCACCCAAGAAGCTGAAGATGGATACGATAGCATTGAGAGTATAGCCAAACTACCGTGGTGCAATGGCTCAGTCGGTCTCGCCGGCAACTCACATCTCGCCATCATTCAGTGGTTTATCGCCGCTCTACGACCCCCGAGTCTCAAGGCCATTGCACCCTGGGAAGGCTGCGGCGATCTATACCGTGAGCAATTCGCACGTGGTGGTATATACGCCGGCGATCTCTTCGATAAGCTTATCGTCAAGTACATGCTTCAAGGCCACAAGGGAATCGAGAGTTTCCGCGAAATGTTCAAACAGCATCCTCTCGCCAACGACTGGTGGAATGACAAGCGTCCTGACATGAAGAAGATCAATATCCCAACCTATATCACCGGAACCTGGACGAATACCATGCACGGTATGGGCGCCATTCGAGGTTGGCTTGAAGTTGATACACCTCACAAGTGGCTTCGATGGCACCCGTGGCAAGAATGGTATGATATCTGGGGCAACGAACAAGCGAACCCAGAGTTGCTGGACTTCTTTGACTACTTCCTTAAGGGAAAGAAGAACGGCTGGGACAGCACACCACAAGTACGCATGGCTGTGTTGAGATTTGGAAAGAAGGAACCTCAGTCATACGAGAATATCGTCGAGGAGGACTTCCCCATCCCAAGAACAGACTACAAGAAGCTTTTCTTTACAAAAGACAGCCAGCTCTCTCTTGAAAAGCCCACAGAGTCATCATCTGTCAGCTACAAGTCTGAAACCGATGATAGAGTTAGCTTCACGTACCGCTTCGACCAAACAACAAGATTGGTGGGCATGCCTAAAGCCGTGGTATACATGTCTTGCCCCGACTACAACGATATGGATGTTTATGTCATGCTCGAGAAGCTCGATGCCAACGGCGAAGTTATGCTTAACCTCAACATTCCCTGGAAGGGCATTCCCAAATCATCCTTCGAAGAGATGGATGCCAAGGAGAAGATTGAAGTGGTAGTTTATCGTGGCCCTATGGGCGTTCTTCGCGCTTCCCATCGTGAGATTGACGAGAGTAAGAGCATGCACCCTCACTGGCCTTTCCACCCCCATGAGAAGGAGGAAAAGGTCACTCCCGGCGATATTGTCAGATTGGATATTGGTATCTGGGCTATGGGTATTGAGTATGAGGCAGGTGAGTCGATCCGAGCTGTTGTTTCTGGTCGAAACCTGGGAGTAAGCAACTTTGGGAGCTTGGAGCATCTGGACAACAAGGGAACGCATAATGTTTACTGCGGTGGAGAGAATGCTAGTCATGTCATTCTGCCATTTGTTTGCTATTGAATGTTCAAGACCCAAGTTCATTTAGATACCAAACCCAGTTAAAAGATGTCTTGCAATCAATCCCATCTATAAAGCTCAGTCAAGGATTATTTACCAAGCTAGCTAAGTCTGCTGTTGGTTACTCAATGTATTCTCTATTAAGCAGATGCAGCCTAAAGATACCAATTATGTTACGATAGGTTTTGTCGTAGCCGTCGCATCTGAACTACTCTTACTTAAAATCGTACATAGACAAGGCCCAGTCATCGAGCCTCGTCACTTTGATGAGGTCAGCAACAAGCTCGACGGCCCTTTGTAATACTTGGATCATTGCTTGCTAAGTGCCTGAAGCAGGGAACACGATTTTGATCGGTGAAGTGTATATCCTTGCCAAGATAGACGACGAAGCAATGCCATTGCAGGCGGGGACCCAGAGATCTTTAAATTCTCTAAGTCAGTACAGGGATTGATTACCCCCATCACATATGCCTACCGGAGGAATAGTTCGTCTAGTTATGTTCTTGATATTCGCTAGACTCGTTAGTGGGAAGGAAAATTAATGACCTGTTACTCCAGACTGTTCGTTTTAAAATCCGGTGACATCATCTATTGCAGTATTTAGATAATAGGACATCTCCCGATCAGTGTGGAATTGTGACATTTTAAAAGTTGTGGACTGAGTTGTACAAGAGGGCAGAGACATGGTGACGTTCACTTGACGGAACGAGAAGATCATCAATTCGACTGACTAGTCACCTGGGGTTCATGAAATGAAAAGTTAGAGTTAAGACATTCCATGTCAGGATGTTAAGCAGCCCCAAGTAGGGAGAAATGGCTCCAGAGACCATGAATATCATTCACATATAGATTCAGCCAGAGTATGGGATATGTATAAGATGAACCAGTATATTAACAGGGTATAAAGTAGCTATCCCCAGGAGAGGAATCAAGTATAGAACAGTCATGGTAAATTTCAACGAAAGTCAGAAAGAAAAGCATTTGCTTCCCTTACATAACCTTGTGGAGCATTCTGCGCCAAGCAGGCCAGCTAGCAACCTTGGCGCGGTAAGCATTGATCTCGTCCCAGTCATGCTCACGGAGACCAGTGTCGAGATCGATCTTGTCAAGGGTAAGCCACTGAGGACGCTTCCAGACGTAGCCGACAATCCAGAAGACAAGGACGACAGGGATGGCAAGGCAAGCCATGAAGAAGTCCTCGGCGTTACCGTAACCTTCCTTGAAGGGAGGGCAGACGGCAACGTAGAGCTGGCAACCGAGAATGACAAAGCAGAGGGTAAGACCCAACCAAGAGCCATAGACACCGCCAGCAGCACGGAAAGGAATCTGGTCCAGAGAACGGCCTTGACGCTTCCAGGCAGTGCGGAAACGGATGTGACACTGCAAGCGAGGATCAGTTTCTGTGATAAAGGTAGGATGCACGTGATGAAACTTACAGCACAGATGGAGCCCCAGGTGAAGAGAGCGGCAAGGGCAGAGACGGCAAGAAGCCAGTCAAAGACAAGGCCACCGGAAGAGGCAAGGACAATGTAGGCAAGAGCACCCCAGGCCAAGTTGAAAAGGACGGACATGAGAGGACGACCAGAACGATCAACGTATGTGAAGCACTTGGGGGCGTAGTCCTGCTCAGCAAGGGCAGTAAGAGTACGAGAGCCACCGTAGACGCAAGAGACACCAATGGAGACGACGGAAACGCAGATGACCAGGTTCATGAAGTCATCGTAACCGTTGAGACCAGCGTCAAGGGCAGCCAGGACGAAGGGGGAGACACCATCCTTGTAAGGGTTGGCACTGTTAAGAAGACGATCATCGGTGGAGCTGACGAGCATGCCGACGAGAGTGAGACCGACGATATAGAAACTGGGAAGTATCAGTATACTGGATGCGATAAAACAATGGCACAAATGGATGCTTACAGGGTGATACGCCAGAAGACCTGCTTGATAGCACCGGGAAGGGCCTTGGCAGGGTTGCGAGACTCGGCGGCAGCAAGACCAACAAGCTCAGTACCAGAGAATGAGAAAGCAGCGGTGACGAAAACAGAGCAGAAGCCACGACTGCCGTTTTGGAATGCGCCAGGATCGTACCACAGCTTAGCGCCCTGGTAGGTGCTAAATTTACCATCGGAAGGACCGCCACCGCAGATAAGAACTACAGCGACAACCATAAAGATGCAGATGGCGGCGAGCTTGAAGCAAGAACTCCAGAACTCCTCCTCAGCGTAACCCAGCGTACCAAAGATGTTGATGAAGATGATAAAGACCCAGAAAAAGGTGATCCATACAGCTTCGTTAATGTTTGGATTCCAGTATTGCACAGTAAACGAGACGACAGTTAATTCGAGTGGTAAGACGATGACCCATTGGAAGACCTGTAGATGGTTAGCATTGTAATTATCGCAGATGCGACAAAAGGGTACGTACATAGTTCCAACCCATGGCGAAACCCCAGGAAGGATCAATGAAGCGAGTAGAGTAGGTATAGAAACCACCAGAAACGGGATACATAATAGCGAGCTCACCAAGAGCGTGGACGACGTTGAAGATCATGACACCAGCAATCAAGAAGCAGAGAAGGACAGCGCCAGGACCACCCTTGGTAAAGGCACCACCAGAACCGACGAAGAAACCAGCACCGATAGAACCTCCAATGGCAATCATGTGGAGATGGCGTTTCTTCATGGAGCGATCGAGTTCGACGACACCGGTACCGTAGTCACCTGCAGAGAGTAAATGTTAGTCGCATTGCGATTGAAGCAGGCAGGAGGCATGGGGGAGAACGTACGGCGCTGGAAGGACTTGAGGTTCAGACCATTACGGGTCATAAAGTCCTCCTCGCGAAAGTCTTCGCGGATGCCTTCGACATCACCACGGTAGACATCCTTTTGGTGTCCGGGCGCGACATCGGGTGACGGTGGCGTGTGAGTGCCGATGTCGACCTTTTCCTCCTTGGACGTCATGGCTGTAGTTATTGGTCTCTCTCAAGCAAAGATCAAAAAGATAGATCAAATTAGAGAGAAGAGTTGGCTGACCCTTTGTATAGGGGAAAGGGAAAAAAGAAGGGAGAATTGAGACCTAACAAGGGGAAAAAGAAGCGTGGGACGTGGGACAGTTTTTATGTTGTCTCGGGGAAGGAGAGAGATGCGTCTCCTTCCATGTGCTGCGTGGTACAAGTACAATTTACAGTTGGCGCGATGGCAAAAAAGGCAGGAGATGGCAATCGCAAAGGGGTGGGTAGGGAAAAGGGAAAGAGTGTTGGGCATGTCTCGTTCCTTCCTTGTCCATCTTTTTGCCAAGACGCGATAAGCATCAGTTGCATCGGGACGCGCCTCCAAAAGGTGGTGTCCAAGAGTAGTAGAAGGAAGCTGCCAAGTAGTTCTAGATGAAAGCGCCGAGAGCAAGAGAATAGCTTTTGGAAGTTGGAGTTTGAGACAAGACTTGGTACTACAAGGATGAAGGGAAAGAGCAATATCATTGAGGATCTAAAATTACAATGAACACGACAATGTATCGAGTCTCCTTCTTGCTTGGATTCTGTCCATATTGGTCGTGTAAATAAAGAGTAGGCTACGCCTCAGGCGTGCTCATTTTAAGCAGTACAGGCTGTCACTCGTTAAATTGGTCCCCCAGCTTTGTATTCACTGTCCCTTTAGAGCACTGGCTTCGGTTTTAGTGATTGGTTTCATCCCCGCACTTGTTAGCGGATCCCCTTGATCATCCTCAGAAGTGAGAGAGCCGGGGGGCAACGCGCTTCGCATTTCCTACAGTGCAACTTTGTCTTTCCTGTTGCAACGGACATGATACCGGGAATGGAAGGTGGAAAAGATCGATCGTTTACGGTTGGGGCATGGGCGAATTGCACCCCGTCTTGGCGGCCCCCCATGTCATACCGACCGTGCAATAAAATAAGCATAAGCAAGGACATGAGAGACAAAGGATTAGCGGGGGCTGATAGGTGTCGAGCTAAAATATCAAGCTTAAAACACCATCACGAGCTCATGTTGATCTTGGGACAGACAGTGACGTCTTGTGGCTTGAATAGAACCATGACTGTTGCTGTCGCTTTTGTTGCGATGACTGCCGATGAAAAGCGATGAATCTTTAGTCAAAACTCAGCTAGTCAGTCAAGTGATTGTCATGTTACATTTGGGTCCTTGGCGAAACTACCCCGAGAGTTGTCTCCAAAGTTGGCCCCCTAGCTTGGCAACGAAGCTGTCAAAACCCGGCATCTTGGGAGGCTATGCTATGCTACAGTGAGGACCGTACTGTAGAGCTGCGGGAGGGTCGGCCAAGGGCTGATGGTGAATCTCTAGAAAGGGAAGGAGATTTGTTATTATTTCTCTTGGCTCGTGAGAGGGATGTCCTCTTCACGTGAATCGCTTCATTATTCGCAGAGGTGTTGACTGTTAATTTGCCGATGAATATACGTAGAGTCGCCTCAATCGAACATGACATGGTCAGCTTATCGGAATGGCCCCATTTCTGTCTCCATCCCCATCTCCATCTTTACAGATTGCCGCAAACAGTGATAAAGCTCAAGATAAAGTGTTTGCCTCTAAACCTGGGGATTGCGGGTCAGAAGTGGAATTTATTACGTGAAGATATTGAAATGACGCCCCGGAGCAACGGAGAGATGGAGCCGTTTCGAACGTTTAATTAGGGCTGCACACCGAATAGGTAGGAGGTAAAGTGGGCGTCTATGGCGCTGAACCCACTGTCAACTCACTGAAGCTGTCAGGTCGAGCTACCTAAATACAGGTACTAACTGACATCTAGACACCTTCAATCAAAACATACCAAAACAAAACATACTTTATTTCTTTCGCCTCCAATTTTTTATCCGGCTCAATCGTTCGCCCCCTCACGAGGCAAGAGGGAAAAAGACTCGCTTGTTCTTCCTTATCTCTTGGCCAACTCCCCAAGTTCCAAACCCAGTCAACGCCAAGACGACCGCTGGTCTTGGCAATGATACAGTTTGCAAAAAAGACAAAAAGACATTGTCCGAGATGATAACCTCGGACCATTCCCCATGTGGTACTGGATATGTATCTACAACCGCTGACTCTCGTCCCCGATCCAATAATATCCTTCGTAATCAATCCTTATTCTCTTGGCGCATGTCTTGGCTGTCGGCCGCACGCTCTGACCGTTGCTGTTGGGTCTTTGGGTGCGAGGATCTTTTGTGCTGCCACCCGCCACTGACTCTCAATTTTACCAGGAACCCTGTTTTGCTGTGACTAAGAAAAATCTGAATAAGGACAAAAGCGACACGACGAGTCTGGGGAAACGAAAAGCAGTTTGCGGGGTAAAAACCTGGCCTGACCTGGGGAAACGTGGCAACATGTTACTGAGGTACCTAGGGTAGATAGTCAAGTTATTTCTTTTCTACCGTCGCCGTCAAAATAAACATAGTCTTTTTCACTGATCAGAGACATGGATGAGGGCAATAATTCACCTGCTGTCATCACTTAATTCTTGGCTGGCTTGACTCGGTAAAGCTAGAGCCCTTCTGGAACGAGGCACAGCAAAGGTTAGATTACTCTTCACCAGTCACATAGCGCAGATAACAAAAAGGCACGCAAGTGGCTGCAGCCGATAACGAGCCTAGTTTCGCATTATCGTTATCTAAAGACAAGGAGGGCACAGCCGCAAAAGAAAAAACCCATGGTCGGGAAGTCGGCTAAGGTATCCTCAGCTCACGGGCCTTTTCGTCGTCCTCGTCGAACGGGGAGTCGGATCGGTTGGCGGCGTTTCCTTCCAGGACAGGTTTGCCTCGCATTTGGGCCCAGACTGTCTTGTACACGGGCTTGGCGAATAGCGCGTCCATGTCCTCCAGGGTAATGCCTGGAATGAGTCAGCATTTGGCATGTACAGAATAATTCTAGAAGCATTTCGTGCAACTTACCCTTTGTCTCGGGTACAAAAAATAGTGACCAGATACCCATCAATACGAGAATTGATCCAAAGAAGAAGTAAGCTCCATAACCAAGATCAGAGATCATGTAAGGCGTCGATCGCGCAATGATGAATGATCCCAACCATGTATCAGCCGTGGTAATGGCGACACACAGCATACGGATGTCGAGGGGAAAGATCTCGGAAGCATACGTCCAAGTGATACCTTGCCATGTCGCACAGATGATGATGGCGTTGATGTACACACAAACAATCGCCAAGTATCCCCATCCATCGCGATTAACAACACCAGCCGCAGCCGCAGCAGCAGGGTCGGCTTTCATGACATACCCGCCGATGTAGAGCATAGGAATACATCCAAGTGCAGCGCCCCAGATGAGACCCTTGCGACGACCGACCTTTTCGACAACCCAAAAGGTGAACATGACCATACCAAGAGTCTTGGAGATACCATAGAAGCCAGTGGAGAAGAGCTTCAGCGAAGTACCAGGAATACCAAGACTCTCAAAGATGCGAGGAGCGTAGTAGGTGATGATGTTGACACCGGTGAAACTCTGCAAGAACATGAGTGCCATACCAATTCCCATGCGGTTTCGCACGCCCTTTTGGAAAAGCTTCATGAACTGCTGCTTCTTGCTCATCTTGTTAGTACTGCGCTCTTCAACCTGTGCGCGAATATCACCCATCTCTCGACGGATGTATTCATGATCAGGCGACATTCCACGAATTTTCGCGAGGATCTTCTCAGCTTCCTCGAAGCGGTCACCCCTCGCCAACCAACGAGGCGATTCGGGACACCACAGCATACCCAACGCAAGACCAGCACCGGGCAAGAGCTGAAGACCCAGCGGGACAATCCACTGCGTCTTGGTCTCGACGTCGATGGTGCGGTCAGTAGCGTAGTTGATCCAAAAGCCCAGCATACCACCGCCCTGGGAGGCGATTTCAAAAATACCAATCAGACGACCACGGATGGACGGAGGGGCAGTTTCGCTGATGTACACAGGGACAGTGAGAGAAGAAGCGCCGAGGCCGAGACCTGCTACAGCACGGCCGGCGTAGATCATGTTGAGGTTACCGTTGGCGGCAGTCATGAGAGCGCCGCCGAGGAGGAAGATACAGGCTGCTGCCATGATAGTCTTCCTACGGCCCCATTTCTCTGCAATGGGGAATGTGCACAGGGCACCGAAGAAACAGCCAGCCTATGACTTTGTTAGACTTGGGCGATGTGGTTACCAAGAGAGGTGCTGTACCTGAAAGGTGGATACAATGTTTCCCTGGATGGTGTCGCGCTGTGTCTTTTCGACGAGGTCAAGGCCAAAGTCCCTCATGAAAGAGGTCAATGCCATAGTACCTTTTACATGTCAACAATGGTCATGTCGCTGGGAAAGGGGATGTCAAACCTCCGATAACAGAAGTGTCATATCCAACTGTACCAACATTAGCATCATGTCTATGTCACAATCTTGAAAATTGAAAAATACTCACTGGCGAGGGCGGACATAGAAGCCACCGTGGCAATCAGGTGGATTCGCCAGTTCCGCACCTCAGGCGGATCATTGGTGCCCGACGCATGAGTATTCCAGCCCATTCGATTAGAAACGTGTAAAGAAGTAGTAGCTTAAAGCTTTTATCAAAAGATATCTGTCTATAAGAGACAAATAAGAGTAAACGCAAGATACACGACGTGCAAGTGTCTGTATCTCTTCTCTTTTTTCCTCAAAAGTAAGAGACGGGGGGGAACGAGGCTTTTTATAAACATTTCTTTCGCGAGTCGTCGTCTCATCGCTTTTCTATCCGAGAAGTTTGAGTGGCCAAGATCGTCGCAACCGTTGGATTGCCTCCACTGGGGCTTCCCCGTGGGGTAAACGAGAAACGAGGTAAGCAGGGTGACTATCCCCAGGCTGGGGTCGTGTTGGAGCTAGTCGATGTTGCAGTGAGAGTTTTGAACTTGTTCTGATCATGAGTGCGTCTGTTGTGGAGAATGCCAAGACGATAAAGGTGAGGGGAAGTTGGGATGTCTTCTTGAGATGGTTGTGCTTTTCCGAGATGAAAGATGATGGTTCGCGATGTTGCGGGCGTTGCCATCACGATGTTGGATGACGTACAAGGCACATTATCCAACCACCTGGAGCTTTTCTATGGCGTCCGAAGGTAAAAGCCATATCTTAACAGATATCAATTGTCCAATTCTTCATATTAAGTCTTTCGTGTACCGCCAAGTACATTCAAGCATCAGGGTCCAGTTGCCAATTCTCTAGAGGCTCTTTACGATCTACGATACACACTCCGGCCCGCCTTGTAAAGTTTAGCTGCCGAACAAGCTCCAAAGGTAAATCCGACAGTCATTCAATCCCCGTCATTGGTCACACGACTGGTGCTCGGCAAGTAAATCTATGCCCCGAAGCCCCGCATGAATCAGTCCATTGCTTATGGCCAATGCCACCCTGGGAAGAGGCTAACCTTAATTATTATGTTATTCTAACATGGCATCTCGTTTTCAATTGCAGAATCCTACATTTAGAACCAGGATTGGGGTCTAGGTAAATGCCTCGGGTTCTGGACGATGCAACATTGGCTGCCGATCTTGCCCGTTGTTTTCTCGAAAGGCTTAATCCATATTGACGTTCACCATGCTGGCAAACAACTACCAACGGATCTATCTTTCTTACATGGCGTCTCATCCTGCAGTGGTTTGACACCCACCCTCACTAACACCGGGAGAAAACGGAATATCATCCATACAACGCAACACTATTGCAGCTCAGATCTGTAACCCTAGCTTATGGTGTAAGGTTGTGGATATCGATATCCCTAAGCTACCCCGGACCATCCACCAAAATAAGCTTAAATCTCTCTGGTGCCAGTAGAGTTCCAGCAAATGGTCAACCCTGTTCCGAGTGGGCTGTGGAGATAACTTCGGAGGATCGGCGTTTAGAGAAAGCTGCCCCGCGTACCTGGACCTTTCGACGTGGAGAAGGTTTATTAGTTTAGATGCAGTGACAGACTTGTAAAGGATCCAGACTTTCGGTTATATGCTTCCATTGATGAGTCACTTATCAGTCATTTGTTTTTAGCTACTGAACTGCGAATGTAGCTCCAACATAGACTGTGGTATGACTTCAACTAAAAGAGTCTACTTTTCCCCTCATTGCTAAGTCTACTAACCATGCTGATCAACAGAGAGTCTGTCATCTGGAGGCTGATCTGAGATACAGTTTCATATTTGATATAAATCCACACTAGAATGTCGCCGGTCTACTTACAAGCACTTCGAAAGCGGCAAACCTCTGTATTTGCGCCCGCAGTTGTGCATTTTGGGATGTATGACTCGAGAGCTTTGCAACGCCAAGGATGGAAGCTAAAGTATGCCAATCCAGTCATGATTTTAGTACGACATCAAAATCCGGGGAAACGTCGAAGATCACAGGAGTTGGCTGCTCTGATAACTTGGTTGATCTAGATCTTCCAAATCCGGGGTTGTCGTCAGAACGCGTTTCCATTACTACAAGCCTAAGCTGTCGTCCCAGGTACGGAAGCTATACCTCATCATTATAGAGGAATGAAGTCTCTTCTGATTCTACGTGAACTAACTGTACATTGTGAACTTGAACGTTGAAGTAAATGCTCTTAAACGTGAGGTTTTCGTGGAAATTTTAGAAGGTTGGGTCTGCAAATAGTTCAACTCTAGCATGTAGTCGTGAACTGAGTTGCTCAATCTGTCTTGGTCGTGTTTCTAGATTGACATATACCTACCCTAAGAGTTCAGTGAAGCTTGGGGCTTGGCTCATATGGATTGCAGATCCCCCACAGAGCAGTGACAGAGTGAAGGTTTGATACCGGAAGACCAAGACTTGGCAGAACAGCCAAGACTTCTTCTGGGTTAGGTGTGCAACCGGATTCCACCATTACTGCGTTGTATCTCTCCGTCGGAAAGATCAAATCCCCGATTAGCTAAGACCTTTCATCTGACTTCTTGATAGTAGCGTGGACCAATCTAATTCCTATGTAAAAAAAAAAAGTATAAGTTTCTTGGTGCATGGGTCAGGCTATGTGTGACATAACTCTGGCAATAAAACAGGTCTCGGGAGATTAATGTCCCAACTATGTACTGAAACAAATTGACGTGTTATCAAATAAATACAAACAAACTTTCCTGTCAGTCGCCAACCGCTTCCAACAAATTACTTCTAAGTAGACCTAGTCTCATTGTCATTCCTAAGATAGAGATTGACGTCTGGACCCTCTTGCGTATTAGGCATCTCGTCTGTATCTGAATGTTGACTTTCTCTGTTCTGCTTCAGCAAAGACTCAGTGGGAGCTGCTTCCTGTCTTCTGATTCCATCATTAGGCTTAGGGTCGAGAACGAAGAACGTAGCTTTTTCATCGCCACCTTCTGAGTCATTTTCAAGCCGTCGCAATATCATCCGCACATTTCCAAGATTCTTTGGTAAAGGCTCCGCCCCTGAAGTTTCAGCAGTAGTGATAATAGTGTCAAGGTCAGGATTCCTCGTTGTCTGCAAAATAGTCGAGAATGAGTTTGCGTAAGATGCCGAGGCAGATTTAATGCATAAAAGCCCATAAATGACAACGATGAAAGAAAACAGTATTCCTATGCCATATGCAATAAATAAGTTTCGGGGTTCATATGAAAAGGCATTCTGTGCTGAGAAACGCGTAATAGGACCGTAAGATGATGCGGTATCATTTTGCCTGATCAATCTTGTTAGTTAGAGTTCTGCTCAAATATGGCTTTTTTACGTACAAAAACTCAGAGTTGCTGAAGAGACTTATTGTCACGTTGGTGAAAAGCTCCTCCAGTGTATCAGCCATAGACATAGACTTTATCAGTGACTTCGGTTTCTCTTCGAGGTAGATAGTATGCATATCTGGGGAGTCGCTAATAGTGATAGAAAGTATCATTGAACGCAATGATGCGTAACGATGACTTTCTTCAACATACCGCGTAGGTCCTAGAAGCAGTCGTCCCAAAGCAGTCATTAGCGAGAGGTAAACCGTAGCAGGATTGCAGTGATGCAATCGCCTCCCCGAACGACAGTCGTCGGCGTCCAATGCTGATACTCCATTGAGTCTTTCAATTTTATGTTTTATGTCTTGCACACCGTTGTCGAATGTGAAGTTGATCGAGTATGATGAGTTGTATAGCTGACATTCGACTATGTTCTGAGCTTGTCTACCCAGTCTGTCTGGCGTGACGAAGTAGAACGCAGCGGCGTTGTTGTCACCGAACCCTCGATCGGTTTCAAGAGCAGTAGTATCAAGAGTGGCTGCATATTCGATTACAGTTTCATTCAACGCCATGTGCAGTCCTTCGATGGCACAGTCTTCCAACGTTCTAATCGGGGAATGAGAAGCTGTGTATTCGTCCGTAAAGGATGGGACAAAGGCGACCTGTGACACGATGCTATAGGGTGTTGCATAATCCGCGATGACGTTGTTTATACGTTTTGCAAGTGTACGGCTTTTCGGGGCGTCGCACGATATCGAAGGACCGTAAAACTCGACTAAATGTGAAGAGTTGGGGAATGGAGCGGGTATGTTGAGGATATAACCCAATGTTGCGACTGGGAGGATTATTCTTTAGATTTGAATTGTGTGGGAAATAGTTTTGTTCTGCAACCATTCACCAAACCAAAGACTTCTGTCGTAGTCGATGTTCGGAAGAAGACTGTTGACTATTGTGATATTTGGCTCCGAGGATATCTCTATGCTTAACGTAGCAGGTGCAATAACCGCGATCAGCGGAAGAGCCCTCATCAGACGTTAGTAGCGAATCTTATTGACATCAGATACCTTACTTACCAAGCTATCGCAGCTACAACTGTAAGAGCTGGCGCAACAGTCCATAATTCTAAAGTGGTTAAATCCCAAGCATTATGCGACACTCCAAATAATGAGTCAATGCCATTAATGGTGACAGACTTGGATCTTAGCGTTTGCCAGAGGATTTGTGTATATGCAATCCCTATAGCTGCTGACAACAATGCTCTGACCAGAAAGGCCATTCCAGTACCAATACGTAAGAACCATTCTTGTTGGGTTTGGCTTTGAACAATTTGATTGTTGAGATAATCATAAAATAAATGATGGCCGATAGCGAGTGCTAGTCCCGATAGAAGACTGCCAGTCATTAGGATGAGTGTTAATTTGTGGCGTGCCATTTTGCTTCGGTCGGGGATAAGCATCTGACAGGAACAAAACTCAACCTGACACCATTAACTAGGTATATAAATGGGCAGAAAGCTTTACCTGGCGCTACGTTGATACTAAATCAGGCAATGTCCGATCCTCTTGAAAACAAACAGGATGTGACCCCTGCTATTGCCCTACGACAGGGCTGTGTTTTGCCAAGAGTGGAAATGACTGGCTAATAATGCTCAATTTGTCAAGGTAAGCTGCATTGGTGCGAAATTTCCTATGTTATGGCTTAAATCACTGGTCAGTGTACGGATATTGGATTGCCAAGACAAGCTTCATCGAATTCCCTGCAAAGACTACTACTATCTGATACACGCCGCAATGTCCCATTATACGATTCACTCAGGGTCTGCCAAATGAATGATATTTTTCAAGCACCAGTCCGGATCGAATAACCTTGGAAAAGCCAAACTAGCTACCTACTTTTGATGAATTACTCCCACTTGGACTTGTTCTTCTCAACAAATTCCTTCCAAGTGATCGGCTTCTCATCGAGCATATCCAAGCTCTCCTTCAGGTCAGCTCCACCATAGTAACCAGGGTCCTCCAAGAGCATCATGTTCTCTGTCAGTTCGTCTGCAATTGCTGCGGGCAAGAACGTCTTGAACACGTCGGCGGGAACCTGGTTGAAGGTAGCAGGCTTGCCCATAACTTCGCTAAACTCAGAGACGATTCGGTTGGGAGTGTAGTAATCCGTAGCTGCAAAGATGCGCTTGTTGATAGTGCCGGGGAAGTTCTTAATGGCAGCCTTGACGAATTTGCCTGCGCATATTTAGTATGACGGTCGGAACTGGTATTGATTATGGTTTGTGAAAACTTACCCATATCGCCCTGGACGTCAAAGATGGGTACTTGAGTCTTTTCACCATCGCCAGGAAGGGCCCAAGCGTAGCTGCCGTCCTCATTCTTTCGGATCGAGGTGAACAAGTTGGAAGCGAAAAAACCAGGAAGAACGAAAGTAGCAGGAACATTGATTTGTCGAATGTACTCCTCAATCTCAGCCTTGCCTTCGAAATGTTTGATGTGGGTAAGGCGACCGTTGCTAATCTTGTTGGTGTCGAGCAGGGATGAGAAGATAAGCTGCTTCACGCCGGCGGTCTTGCAAGCGTCAGCGACAGCTTTTCCCTGGGCGATCTCGCCATTTCCACTGTTGGTCTCCCAGTAGTTTGTGACCAGGAAGACGGTGTGAGCGTCCTTGACGGCTGGAGCGACCTGTTCGGCTGTGTTCATGTCGGCCTGATGAAGTCAGTTTGCGCTTTTCTATAAAATGTCAATTTGGAACCTACAGCGACGACTTCGACGCCCTTCGAGGCGAGATCTTTCGCAGCCGGCTTGGAGACATCGCGGGTGATGCCACGGAGCTTGAACTCTTTGGAGAGAGCGGGGTCGTTGAGGATGGCACGGATGACTGAACCGCCCTGGTTGCCAGTAGCCCCGAAGACTGTGAGAATCTTGGACATTTTGAATGTAGTTGAGTAGTTTATGATTGGTCTTTATTGCCGATGTTGTTGTTCAAATGAGATGAAGCTGAGGATGTGAATTGATGTTGGATTGAATTAATTACTGGATGGGAAGAGAGAGGATGCTTCTTATAGTGATACAACACTTCAGTCATGGCTTCAGATGCACCTTCAATTGGACGCCACGCGCATTGTCAAAGTTCCGAAAGCCACGAATTCGGAATAATAGTCGCGATCCTTGTCCCAGAAACACTCACTCAGCCTTAGCAATCAGACCAGGGGATGAATAAGAGCTTTTCGTATCGGTAGGCCTAGTAAACACTATCAAAGGATTCGATCTCGGAAAACGCCAAAACACCGACATGCATATATCTGCATGTGATTGGAGGAAATAATTGTTAAGGACAATATTTATGGAGACGATGAAATGACAAAGCAACTTAGTCAAGCTTGTTGTGCCCCACGCAAAGCAAGACAAGATGGAGCTCGGAGAACGATGGAATTACCTACCGCGCGCAAGAGTATCGATTTCACTCCGCGATGCCATTCATAATTACAATACCATGATTAATGAGTTCATTGTCTCCATTGAAGTGACATGTTTGTGCCATGCAGTGCTGTGTATCACTTTCAGCAGTTGGTCTCTCACCAGCCAAACACAACGCACAATACATCAGGTTACTAGGCAGAATGGAGCAAGAGACTCCACCCTTCCATAATTTCTACTGAGGCACTTTTCATCTCACCATGATCACATGTCAGCACTAATAATCCCCTTTGCTGCGAATCATAAACTTTATCTGTTCATAAGTATTGTTCCAGGCTGTCATTTGTTACACTCTCTGCTTTTATATAAGGATGAGTCTCTGCCAAGTCTGTCGCAAAGCCTTACCCTTCCTTCCAGTGTCAGATGGCAACCAAGGCTCATTAACAGAGCCCGTAAACTGGTCCAAAGGCCTGTTTGCCGACCAATGGACTTTGAGCAGTCATTTTCTGTTACACTCATCGTGGGAATCCCTGGTTACATCAATAAGCCATGACTGTCCTCTTTGCTGGACCCTATGGCGATGCATTCGATCCTCACCAATTGCGTCTCCAAATAATGAAAGAATAGCGGATTTCAACGCTCAGATAGTCACCATCACTTGTGAACCCAATAATGCTGCGTATACAGTAGACATTCGCCTGACTGGTCTCAGTTTAAAGACAAAAGAGCTGGGACTAGCCATTTGGAAGACCACAGAGAAATGGTATCTAGGTAGGTTATCAAATGCGACTTTTCCATGTATCACGCTCATAGGTTTCATTTAGACACCGAGAGAGCATTACCTATCGTTTATCAACATACACCGGAGTCGGTTGCTAAACTGGCAAAACGGTGGATTAACGTCTGCGAGGCAAAGCACTCCGACTGTTTAAAACAAGCTTCGCCACCACAGAGTGCAAGTATGCCCACTCGATTGTTGGATCTGGGGGACAGCAACTCAGATACATGGCGCATCCATGAAAGACCCTCACACGTTCCATACATTGCGCTCTCCCATCGATGGTCGCACGAGACACCTACACTTCTTACCAGAAATTACCACAACTACTCTGACTGCCAGCCGGATAAAGTTTTGCCACAAAACTACCAAGACATCCTCTCTATCTGCCGTTCTATGGATATCCGATATCTCTGGATCGACTCTCTCTGTATCATACAAGACGATGGGGGTTTCGAATTTCGCCAAGAAGCTCCCTTGATGATGGATATCTATCAATATGCTTTCCTCACATTAACAATCTGCTGGGGTTTTCCAGGTCTTGGTATCTTTCGCAATTGTCGGCCTCGCAGTATACCTCGTCACAAACCCGTTGCTTCTTACGATCGACAAGACTCTGTATCCCAAACAGACGAATACGTCTTTGTTGAGCACAGGGATGCGTCGGATATAAAGGTCGATGTAGACCATGCACCACTCAACAACCGTGCATGGGTTCTGCAAGAACGCTGTCTTTCAAGACGGTTACTATACCTTGGCAACGAGCAAGTGTATTGGGAGTGTAACGGATGCACAGGCAGTGAGGTCTCTCCCGATATGCACTGTCCTGCCTACGAGAGAACTGAGACGGGACGTCAGTCCATGGTTGATCTTACAGGGCCGTATAGAGATACACATTGGAGTTGGGTACTTTCGAAATATACCGGATACGATCTGACATTCGAACGCGATAGGCTCATCGCTATAGCGGGTCTTGCTAAGCTTATTTCTAGCAAGACCGGCGATGGCTATCTTGCTGGCGTTTGGCTCGAGTCTTGGATGCAAGACCTTTTGTGGGAACCAGCCACAGGTCCTGACTCTAGGCTGAGGCCAGAGGATACGAGTGATTCTGCAATACAGAGACTTTCTCGCCCCTCGTGGTCGTGGTTGTCATTCCCAGGATCGGTCATGTCAGGCCGTATGATTGGGAAAGGGCCCAGGATCTCACTAAAAGATCCAAATTCGTTCGAGTCAAGGGAATTGCGCCCGTTGGCTCTACTAAGCCAAACTATCATCACTCCACCTGGAAGCGACCCTTTTGCTTCTTTTGACCAAGCAGTCCTAAAGATCAGGGGTCTTCTTCTACCAGTAAAGTTCACTGGTACTCCGCATGATGAAGACCAACCATGGTACTTCCGACACGAACACGAAGTTATGTCTCCTGCAGCTGGCCTAGACTGTATACAATTGCAAGCATGCAGCCCATATGCCGAGATGCATGCTGCGTTCCGATTCTGTTTTAGTAAAACGGTTTCCTTCTCGTCGCAGTATTTCCTTCTCCCGCTGTACCAATACCATTGGGGAAGCGACTTGGATGATCCAGGCAGTAAAGCCACATTGGTATATGGACTTGTGATCCAGGAGGTTCTGGTCGATGGTGCTCGAGGATTTCTTAGAATTGGAACGTGGCATGAGGATTATCGGTATCCATCCCAGCTGAGCCCTATGATCATCAACACGATTATCAAACGCGGCGTTGGTAATATTTCTTCATCGACTGATGAATGTCTTACGAAAGATGAACGCATTTTTGACTCAAAGCTTGGTAAATATGGTGTAGATAATGTTACTTCAAGGGTAAAGTTTCCCCCGAACGTCGTCGATAGACTATCGATGCATGGGTCGGAAACAGGAGCGGCCGACGCAAAGGATAACCCGGTTGAAAAGACTTGGGATGACATGCTCGAGCGCCAGATACTGCCGTATATCACGAGAGCAAAGTGGGATACTATCTCGCTAGTATAAGCTTATTGATTTAGTCATATCTGGGGTGTTCAAAACGTTGAGACGAATGTAGCGATTCGTCAATATGTTTCTTACTTCGTCTGGAGATAGACATAAACAATCTAAAATAAGCGTGCTACACGACCGAGAAATGTACGTCCCTTTCCTCTCGGTATAACTCATTCCAGTGATCCCGATTTCTTATCGATACAATGATCATAGAATCCAAGTAGGTCGTCACCCATTATGGCTCTACGAGCATTTATAGAATCAATCTCCACCATGACTGACTTATCCTCTGTTGATGAAACAGCTGTATCATACAACTGAGCATTTCCAAACCCTTGTGTCTTCCTTTCTCGCTCATCTATCATGTTGACTAAACCTTGAAATGGGAGTTGATCAACAACCTGAAAACACTTCAAGCTGTTATAGTCTTGAACGAAGGCAAAGAGTCTTAAGGAAATAATCGGATCCTTTATTTTACTCCGAATGAACTGAATTTCGTTCTTCAGCATGGTTTCGTCTTTCTGCGGCAAGAACCATAACATCAAATCCAGCAGGTAAGCAATATTAGCTGATAGGATAGGTAGGATGTCATACTCATCTTTCTTGCTTATTGCGAGACTACTGTGAAAATACCGCGGCTTTGTCGTTGCAACATGATTCACATGACCTAACAGGAGCCCATGTTGATGCTCGCTAGAACAGCTCCGCAGCATGTTTGCAGCTATTTCGACGACGTCGGTCGGTGTTATCCCTCTTTGTGGGCTATACCTCCACATAACCCATTGAGTATAATGGAGAAAATCCCACAGAGCGGCTTTCCGCTTCCTCTCCCCCACCAAACCCGGTTGAAGCGGATCAGGCCTGACCACTTCGTATGAAACGACAGCGGTTGGATCGGCGCCCCGTGAAAGCAACAACCGTACTCCTGACACTAGGCTGGCGCTTGTCTCTGTCCCTTCTATGTAACCCCACTGAATATGTTGCAGAACTCTGGTAGCCATATTTGGATCCATGTCCTTTACATCCCATTCGAAGATTGTTGGGAATATTATCATGAACGTCGCAAATGGAGGCAGTGGCCATGTTTCCGTCATACGAGCCAAAATTCCAGGGACATAGAATGACTTTATTGTAGTCCATAGACCCTTCACTATCTGCACATCGTTTTCTGAGCTTTGGAGATTTAACAATCTCAGCGATCCCCGGCTCACTTCGACAATTTCGTGGCGATCATTAAATCTATCATGTAGTATTCGCATCCAGGACAAGACACCGTAGAATATCAGCACTTCTATCTCGAAGTCTGACATTTCACTGTGACTAAGGATCTTTTGACCTGCTTCTGTATCGACAAGGAAGTCATGTGCTGTCCGATGAACGAACTCAATCCTGCTCATCAATTTTGTCACTCGATCGTCGATAGCTGAGTGTTCTGCTGAGTATTCTTCTAAGGATTCTGCTAAGGATTCTGCAGAGGATTCTGGACAGGGATAAACTTCCAGAAGGCCGGAACAATTTGTGACAATTTCATTCTCTGTAGTTTCACAAATCGCCTTCAGCATCTCATAGTCAATAGCCTCAGTAGCGGCGGTCAGTGCCCTGCGAACATCCGGTCGACTTGCACATGCCATCGTTATGACAGTGAGTTGGTTGCTTGGGAGAAATCCAGGGCAATAATCAAGATTTGGGTCTTCCTTCATACATCGGAATCTGACCATGAAGCTCAGATATTCAGCTGCTGATTTTCGATAGAGAGGCTGGTCCTCCCCCAACCTATTCCACATGTCGTGGTATAGGTCCTCGAGTTTTCCCGGAAGTTGTTCTAGCCGTGAGATCAACAGTTCCTCCGAGTCTTTGTTTCTCAAACCCCGTATGATACTCTGTGTTGCGAGGCAGATCCAGAGGAACACCCCTCCTGCTTTGTCCAGAAGCGTATCAATTAAGAGCGAAGGGAGGTTTGGGCTGAATTTGCCCTTTATCTCGAATGGTCGAAGCTTCCCCTCGATCCACTTTCGCATATCCGGCGCAGTCAAATCATGCAGTTTGAGGTTCGGCACTGTGTCCAGTTCATTTTTCAACCATGGTTCCGGTCGGCTGGTGACACAAAGCTTGACTTGTCTAACTTGCTTGAAGTCGGAAAGTATTTCCACGATGGTCTCTTGCCCACGCTCGTCAACGAATTCATCAAGGCCGTCAATGAAGATGCACAAGTGCTCTTCATCCGTTGCCAGCTCCAAGGCCTTTAGAAAAACGCCATGCAGCTCCGGAACTGACCAGTCATGATAAGACTCTTTGGAATTGGAAGTCGGGAAGGTTTCTATCGTGCTGCTAGTAAGGTCGTCCCTCCCTAGCAGCAATTGATGTAACAGTGAGCAGTAAAGGCCCTTTATGTCGTTCTGCAAAGATGTTCCGATCTTCCAGAAGAAGTGCGACAGTATTCTGGTACCGGGATTCCACTGGTTCAACAATGTTTGAGTGACTTTCTTGCTGGCGACGTACTTGACAAGAGTACTTTTGCCAGATCCCGGTTTGCCCTGAATCCAAAAGAGTTGCCCGTTTGATTGAAGCCAGTCCGCGAAGTCTTGCCAAAGTCTATCTATTTCCTCGGACGAGTCCTCGAAACTTGTGTCTGATTCCATACTCAAAGCAGAACTTGTGTCGGACTCTATAGCCAAAGAAGAACTTGTATCGGACTCCATAGCCACAGCGGAACTTTCTATCTTGCCATCGGCCACCTTTTCGAACGATTCCAATACCCTATCAAAACAGGCATCTTCTGGGTCGGTGATGGCGTTGACTCTCTCGTTCATCTCCCTGAATCTGAAGCTTCCGAGAAAACGCTGCCGTCGAGCTGTTATGGCCTCTCTGGTTTCCCGACTCTCAACCTGTGTCGTAATGTGAGCATTTACAGAGTCCACAGCTCTAGTAGCTTCGTTGGTAACATGTTCTCGAGTTGTTTTCCCTTCTTCTCGTAAAAGACTCTCCATTCTGTTGTGACCTTCCGCGATTCGCGAGATGAACACCTTCAGGCCCTGGTCGAGATTGTCAAAATCTTGACGCTGTTTGAGGCGTGCAGCTTCATTTTGGTCGCTATGGTCATTGCTATCAGAATTATGCAGTCAATGTTGGATCCAGGTACGACTAACCAAACGCGGGTGATCAACAGAGTCTGCATAGTCTCGGTGTACCGACGCAGCTTGTTATCAAGATCGTTCATCTTGTTTTTCTTGAGCAAAGACTTAAATGCACCACGCGCTGCAACAAATACATTTCCTTTCCCTTTTTTGTGAAGCTCAGTGATTCTTTTCACTTCATCTGCAAGTTTCGCCGCTACTGATGTGCATTTGTCGGCAACGTCAATCAAACATTTTTCTTCTGGCGTAGTTGTTGCGTTGCAGAGGACCTTGACCTGATCGGCCGCCTGGATCATTGCTGTGGCATTTTCTTCAAGAATAGAATCAGGTGTTTTCTGTCCGCGGTATATGTCCATGCAAAAGAGGGTCGTTTCGTGAGCGAAGCTGATGGTCTGAAAGACAGCACATGCCATTCCCAACGCCTCGAAGCCTGACATTCTGTATGAGGCTGAGTCAGCTGGTCAGAAGATGATTTCGAAATAAAAATGGATTTAACTATGACTGAGGATATAAGGTTGATCTTGCTGCTGTAATGGGCTCGGGAATAGTGACAGTTGTATTTAGGCAAGTGGGTACTGATGTTGTTGCTTAGGTAAGTTGAGTTTATTTCCCTTAGCTCCTCAGGTGGCTTGGATAACACGTGACCGCGCGTGCACGGACACGGGCTGACATCTCATCCTGCATCCGAATCTCATCAAGCTAGCTTCGTTGTCAAGCTCATCGCGCCCTTCAAAATTCTTTTTTCCTCCTTTCGCAGCCCGCGCAAAATGTCGAGCATGGCCGAATCTCAATCTGATCAGAGCGAAAATGAAAGACTAGCCGACCAATCTCAAAGCGAAGATGAATCAAGTGACGACAACGAGTCCAGCGATGAAAGCTCTGATGATTCTGACGGCGGAGGATTACTCGATACTATGGCCGCTGATGGCAGCGATTCGGAGTCTAGTGACGAAGATGACAACGAAAATGAGTACCATAGTGACCTTAAATCACATTCAACCGACGATTACTTCCCGCAATTCTGTCGACTGCCCATAGAGTTGCGCCATCGCATCTGGGAATTGTTTTGTCCTGAGCTCCGCGCTCGCTATCGCGTTCTTGACTTCACTATTTCCTACGGAACGGCAAGACATCCCGAATCGGCTAGTGCTTTCGTATGGACAGTCCGTGATGGCATCGCGCTCGAGGACCAAACGAAAAACTTGCGCACAGTCTTTGCAGTCCACCAAGAATCTCGCGCCTTTGCGACAAACGCTTTTCCCAACTCCCTCAGCATAGACGCTGGTTCTGGAGATGCAATTGTTCCTTTTAACCAGAAATCGGATGTTGTTCTCGTTGACGGCCTCTCTTGTCCAAGTGGGAGGAACATTTTCCACCTACCCGACTTTGCGAGCGAAGTCAAAAATCTTGCTCTTGGCGGGCCTGATATCCTGGACAATCTTGGCGATCGCAACGTCCCCACACTATTGAACGAGTTTACCCAACTCGAGTCATTCTACATCAACGTCTCCAGTACGGATTGCCAGAAATCGAGCCTACAGTGGTGCACGTCTGATTTGGTCAATCACTACCGAACGGAAACATACGAGAGACAACCTGGCCTGGGAGAAGACTTGCAGTTTATGTGGTGCTGGCCTGACTTGGAACGACACCCTGACTTTGCGAAATATCAGATCAATAGACATACGTGGGACAATCTACCAGATCCTCTTTGCAGCACTCTAGAGTCAAGAGGAATCAAAGCTTGGCCTATGGTTGCTTTTGAGTGGGAGCGTGGGCTGCGGAGGTTCGAGCTGCTACAAACACTTGGACCTGACTTTGGCGACGACAGCGACAGTTCGGAAGAGGAAGAAGATGATGACGATGATAATGGCACGGATTTGGACCAATACGAAAGCGACGGAATTGACGACGACGAGATTGTTGAGGCGGATGAAAATTCGGATGATGAGGGCATCTCATTAGCCAGCGGATCCCCGGCGCCTGCTCGACGAATCCACCACATTTCCGACGATGAGGATGATGAAGATGGATTGGGAGCAAACTTTTCCGAACCAGAACCAGAGCCTGAGTCTGCACCTGTGCAGCGTGGTCGAAAGCGTCGCGTAGTTTCAGACTCGGATGACAAAGAGGAGGAAGATGTCCAGCCGACGACAAAACGCGCTAGAGTTATTGTTGATTCTGACGATGAAGATGACGAACCACAAGTTTCGCAATCAGAGCGAAACCAAAAGCGGTCAAGGACGTTGGTATCCGATGACGAAGATGACGATGACCAAGGCGGCGTCTCGAGACAAGACTCGGACAACGCAAACGACTCCTCCTCCAGCAGCGAAGAAGAAAGCGAAGAATCGGACGAAGAAGACGCGCCGCCCGCAAAGCTATCTTTAGCAGAGCGTCTACGCCTCCACCGCGAAGAGAATCCCGTTGAAAATGAGGATTCGGATTCGGATGACGATGCCAGCAGCAGGACTGCAGATGAAGAAAGCGATGATGAAGAGGACGATGACGAGGAGCGTAATCCATTCATGATGGGCATGGCCGATGAGTCCGATGGAGAAGGAGAAGATTATGACGAGGATGATTACTGATTCTAATATTTCAATAACTTTACTACCTACTTCAAACAGGTTACAAACAGAAAATACTCTAAAGCTAGATTAAATATTTAATACACTATAGAACGTGTTCCAGCGATGGACTATAATAATCACTTCACAAACTCTTTTCGCTCGCAAGTAGTATAACAAACTGTTCAATCCGCTTTGTTCTCGTCTCTGGCCTTTTCGCAGTTTCCAGCCGCTGAATAAAAGCATACCTCTTTGTCTTACCCAACCCCGCAAAGAAGTCCGCCGCTGCTTTGTTCTCATCCAACGCCTTTTGAAAATCCTCAGGAACAGACGCGTTACTACTCGATGAATACGCCCTCTCCCAACGACCATCCTCTCTCGCCGCGTCAATTTCTGCTTGTCCAGCAGGTTTCATCCTTCCTTGGGCGATAAGCGCGTCGACTTTTTTCACGTTGCGCTGCGACCATAGACTTCCCTTTCGACGCGGTGTGAAGCGCTGGATAAAGTGCGTTTCATCGAGGGCTTTGCGCTGGCCGTCGATCCAGCCGTGACAAAGAGCTGTATCGAGAGCTTGGTCATATGTTATTGAGGGAATCGGGGAGGATTTCTTGGCGATTTTGAGCCAGAGGCCTGAAGGGTTTGTTTGGTGATTATTGGAGAGGTAAGATTCCCATTCTTCGGAGTTGGCGAAGAGGCGTATTTCTAAAGGTGATGATGCAGTGGGACGGGCCACAGGATTGATCGGTGGTGTTGGGATTTGCACGCGGGTAAGTTTCTTGGTCGCAGAGCGAGTTTGTCTAGACATCTTGGAGGTTTGAGGGCAAGTGGTGTACCCAAAATAATGTCAACGACTGAGGAAGCTTTTCAATTCAAGCTGACAGGCAGCAATACGAAGAACGACGCTAAACCAAAACAATTCACAACACTGAGCCACAAACACAGCCAAAGATGGCCTATAAACTCAGATATATGTTATAGACAATTTATAAAAAATATTGAGGGTATCTTTAATGAAAGAAAGACGCGTCTTTAACCTCGAATTACAAGTTGTCGCGTCCAAGTATAAAGCTGTAGGGTAGCTCGTCGCGTTAGTCTCGGAGAGAACAGCGGATTACAGCACGTGATGTAGTAAAGAATCGAAACTCAATGGAGCCGTACAGGCGGGGACGACATCTTTGACATCAGAACTCTACGGTCGACAGTCTTTCTTTTCGATATCACGAGAGATTTCGAAAACAATGCCAGTGATCAAGAGACCATGTCTTCAATGCAAAGGTGACATATATTCAGTAGTCAAATCGTCAACTGGAAAACTGATCATTTTTAGATAAACACGTTAAATGTAAATGAATTGACTGTAACTACAGATATACGAGAAAAGCTGATGGAATTAGGTGATGAGGGACAACCTAGATGTCATCGTTGTATCGTCAAGAACCTGCCTTGTGCTCGACCGGCCAAAAAGACCGTCTTTCGCAATTCATCTTCCGGACCTTTGAATAACCAGACTTGGGTCAATAGCGAGGTCAGAGACTGTAAGTCAAAGCAATCATTCAATAAAGACTCAGCGACAGAATGTTGAAGCTGTCACAGTTGCCATTAGCCCACGGAGCCACTTTGATGACCACAGCGGTACGTCTCCGAGGTTCACAGCAGATCACAATGAGCCATCATCACATGCCCACAGAGAACCACCACCTTTCAACAACAATGTAAGAAACAATCATCCGACATATCCGTCTACAAACACGCCGCAATCAACTGGAAACTCACCGAGTTATCCATCATCTCCTTGGCAGCAGGGAGCAGGTCGATCACCCACCACGGATCAACAAAGTGTTTCAAGTGTCTACTCGACGAGCCATGATCAACCATCTCCCTACGGTCCACCGCATGATCAAAGCAGAGATCAAATTCCGTCTCCAAGAGGCTATCAGACGTACAACTCCGTCGAGTCAACGAGATTTCCGCTCCAAGATCCACAAGAGGCGTGCTTGCTACGATATTTCGTGGAAGAGCTGTCACACTGGGTATGCCTCGGTAATAATCATCGATAGGATCAAAGCGTGCTAACAGAATAAGCTGGATCTCTGTGATGAGAGAAGGCACTTTCAGCTTGTTGTGCCCATTAGAGCTCGACATCATCCGCCATTACTCTACGCGATATTCGCATTGTCAGCCCGGCATTTAAGCCGTTTACCAAAGTATAAAACGCCGCAGGGAATATTATATCAAGGGCAATTATTGCCCAAACTTACAACTCATGATGCAGTAGAGTATACGTTGAAATGCATCCCTGCACTCCGAGATTTCCATACCATTCAAGATGACGAAAAGCTCGAGAGTATCATAGCAACAGCTGGTGAGATTTGCATTGATCATTTAGGTGTAACATGACAGCTTACTCAGACTTCAGTCATTCTCCGTCAATTAGAAGAGATCGACGATGAAGAAGATAGTAGTAGTAGCGAACAGGACGAGCAAGAGCGGAATCAACACGGAAAAGAAAGACCAGCAACGTCAAAGCCTCAGGTGAATTTCTTGGCCATTATCGATGCGGTCCTGAGAAGTCCACCGTCAAGGACCCTGTTCGGTCGCCGATCCCTTATCCAAGCGGCATACTGGATGGCCGTTCGTCAGGAGCTTTACCACTCTTTTACGAAACGGCACCCGCCCAAGATGGTTCTGGACGCGGAATATGGTCTCGGCGCGTCAAAAGCTAACAAGATTGTCCTTCACACGGCACAGGTAGCAAAGTGGCGATGGGCAGATGGGTCTGAGCAAGAGTGGTGTGCGTTATTCCCCCCTCCATTATGCGAGATTAGATGGATGCATGGACGTGCGCCTTGCTGACTGATTGCTGAGTAGCGAGACTGCAGAAACAGGGCGAATCGCTAGAAGAGGAAGCCCTGAGGGAGTACCAGCCGTTTTACGTGCGTCCGGCTGACAGGTCTAATGGGGAGATCTTCCCGATTATCTGGTACTCGTCCGCGCTCGAGGTGACAAGCATGCAGCTGTGCATCATAGCCAAGATGGTTCTCATGGCCGAGAATCCCTTCCTCGGGTGCGTACGCGAAGTCTAATTTTAATTTGAAAGATGGTCCATTGACGTCGAGGATTTTAGAGGGAATTTATCATCAACACGTGCACAATGGAGAGATATTGAAAACCAGGTCCGACAAATGATACTTGACTTGTGCGGTATCAGTCTTTGTCATCCTGGTTGTCCACCTGCTCTTGTTCACGCTGCATTTGGGATGGAGTTGTATGGGGATTTCTTCACTGATGAGTATGAACGAAAAGCTTTGAGAGGCGTTGTTGATAAGTTTCGCGATGCGAGAGCTTGGCCTGTCCAAAATCTATCGAGGATATTCGAGTAAGGCACCGCGTTGGTGAGAATGGATTACTATTCATGTATTATTGTACAGGGCGAACCTGTCACCGGCATTCAATTTGTCTAAACGTCTTGGCAGCGGCATTTTCACAAGTTAGGCTGGAACTAGCAGAACGGAAGGAGAATTTTAGCATCTCTGACTAGAACGGGAAATGGTAATTGCGAAATATACGAGATTATCTCTTCCTTTATACTAGACGGAATTGTTCATCCCGAGAAATTGATTCACCAAGTACACACTGTAATAAACAAAAAAACTGCCATTACTTACCGGCATCGTAACATGGTGTCACGCTAGATGAATTGACCTTGTAGTGTCTCCGATATGTTTCGGCTCGGCGCTGCTGATCTTTTCCTTCTTGTCATTGTGACCCCCCCATGAAAAGCTGCGCACAAGGATGAGGGTTGTATCTCCGACTCGGCAAGATCGTGTTCCAAGGTGGCATACATCATGTCAACCTGTGGAGTTGAAGGTTTATTAGATCTTGATTTTCAGATTTTGCATGAACCTGTAATGCCCAATGTTGATTAACTTGTATGCCTGGCTTGTTTGTACGTGTGTTTGCGTGTCAAAGCACAACCAATTTTATGCAACCCTGAAAGTTTGCTGTACCCGTACCTGTTGCGTCAGCTTCAGGCACAAACAGACAAATCTCTCCAATCGCGCACGTGTTTTTTCCCCTTGATTTTTTTTCGGGGCGCATGGTGCGGAAAATAATCCGTGAGTTGTTTGATGTTGCAATGCCGATCTCTCTCCACGGTAATCTCCTGGAAAGCCCACAAGGTGCTACCAAAGCGCCGGGTGCAACGCCGCAGGCAGACATATGCAGTTACAAGGATTGAATGGGATATTTTGTAGTGAAAAGAGGCACACTGAACTTGGGCATCGGATATTGAAAGAAAACGAGTTTTGTACTACCATGAACACGTTTCCAGGTATCACTTGTGTCTGAGTCAAACCAGTGAAGATCTGAACAATGAATGTTACGCTCTGACTCTACTGTAACATGGAAGACCTTGTTCCCGCGTGGGAGGCCGTTGCGCATAAAAGATCCAAAAGAGCATTGGGCAGCAAATGAGGAGACGGGCACACGAAGAAGGAGAGTTTGACGCTTGTGCAACCCAGACGACTGGATCAAAATAGGGTTATGACGACAAGACTTTTTTGTTGATCACCTTCTTCTTTGGCGCTCCATCGTTTTGGACTGGCTCTTTTTTAATTTGCACTGGCAAGCCTGTGTGAGTATCGCTCACGGGTGATCGTAATTAAGATCTGCCAAAAAGCCAGACTGGGGTCTTTTTTTTCCCCTTTGCTAGACAAGGGCTCTAGGTGCGGACCGCGTTGGCAGCTAATACCTTGTCAGACATCAAGTGGGTATTCTTGAATGAGGGGGAAAAGAAAGAGCGAAAAGGAAAGGAGATGAACCGCCTCTTCCAATAATGATAGAAGGAGATTGTGAGACACGTTTGAACCGGATCACGGAACTCGTGATTGTGATAGAGGCTGGCTGGAAGTTACAGTGGCTCAAATGTAGTGGGCCGCACACTGTGACTGTCCAATGTAACCCCTTGGATCGACTTCAGCTGCTTCGTTTATCGCGTTTGCGTGGAGATGTGCGTACTGGGATGATGCTTGAACAGAATGCAACCCCCGATAGCTTTCGCAGTTCGTTGTTGTTGCTTTTTTTGTCGGGACAAACAGTTTTTTTTCACATCGATCAGAAAAGTTAAACAGATCAATTAATAATACACACTCTTTTCTTGCCCGCATTCAAACACCAGCTCATAACCTTATTCAGGTGAAAGGCGAGCCGGTCCAGGAACCAACGGTGACTAGCCCCCAGGTCAACAATGACTAGCCCAGGCCAGCCATTAAAATCACAGTGGATACAGCGCCCAGTTCAGTAAAACATGCATTGTAGTAGGCCTCAGTCACGTTGCCTCCCTTTAGTCTCTGTCACTCTGGATCGTGTGCAAGGGAGACGCGGAGACATCTTCAGACGCAAGGGAGACTGACAACAGAGAGCGGTCGGTGTCGTTTACTGTCAGTTATCACCAGCCATTAATCACATCACGTCACGTCAATTGATGTACCCAATCTTGCTTGGTTTGCGAGGCGTTCTGTCTGTGACAGATCAAGGCAGCATCTTTCCCTACCGAGAGAGCAAAGCGCAAGTCTTTGCGTATCTTTCGTCGTTTCACAACGGATTCAAACAAGGTTTGCTAGCCAGGGTGACTACCCATCAAAAAAACCCAGACCCTCAGGTCATTCGTCGTCATGGCTGCAGCAGGGCATAGAGCGTGGCCGGTGACAAGATGTGATAACACATCACGGAACGAAGAAGCAAAGAAAGAAAGAAACAAAACAAGTTCGTCTGATCTTTTCTTTTCTCTCTGGTGGCTGGATGTTCGCGACTCGGATGCAAGGGCGTTTTGGCCGTTTTTCGCACAGCAACAGAAGAAAGCCAAAGTGGTGTGTGTGCTATGTCACACTGGCGATCCTTGCTTGAACGCAACGCTGTCTCATGCATCCCTTGCTGAAGAGGTAGCATGCATCTGGTCAGCGAAAAAAAAGAAAAGAAAAGCGAGAAACATGCAGTATCTGTCACTTTCATCGGACGAGAACCGTCGTCGATCTGCAATTTACAAACAAAGGAACCTCCGTCTGTTCGCCCAGGGTCCATATCAATTTACCTGCCTGTCAATCTCATCTACGGTCCCTGTGATGAAATTCTGTTAGTCTACGGTACAGATGGAGAGCACGTACCTCATCTGAGCACCCGTCTGGTGAACAATTAATTCCGAACTGCGGGTTGTCCAATCGGGACTTGCAAGGTTCTCTTGGTCCAGGATCAAAAAGTAGCCCTACCTTGGTAGAGCCAAGATCGACGCACAATGAGTGGCAGAGAGAGAGAGAGCAAGATCGACTAACCCCAGTAAAATATTGCCGCTAGCAACTAGTGATCTGTCTCCCGGAGCTTACACACATGTTCAATGCCAAGGCTCTGGGTGTGTGCAAGGGATAAACAGTCACAGACAGACGCTCGACTTTTTTTTCTGATCTCTCACACTCTTTTTCCATCTCGTCCGTTCATTCTGACTGCTGCAAGACATTTCTTTTTTTACTTTATCTTCTTCCCCTTGTATCACGATGGGCTGTGAGAGCTAGCTAGTTCATCGTGACCTGATCTAGTTAGAGCAGAGACACCCTTCCCGTCTCCCGCCCGTCAGTCAACCCATTATTTTGTGCAGTGTCTATCCAATACTGTACACTACATAATACGTCGCCATCTCCGCTTCGCCCTTCCATTTGTCCCCTTCCCCAGGCTTAAGTGCATTTCGCTGTACTTGCTTCGAAGAGTACTCCCGACCTCCAACATTGTACGCTGTCCGACATCGTGCATTCCTTCCAACCACGTTCCTTATAAGACAAAAGACTATACTCGACTATACTATCTACTATATTACTTCCCTTTCTCTCTAGTCTCGAACAACACATATCGATCTCTACTACAGTTTCTTTTCTCATCATCGCCGCAACAATGGCTTACTCTTCTACGCCAAAGGCCAATCTCGATGGCCTCGGCATCTTCTGGATCGTCTGGACTTTCGTCTGGACTTTCATCGTTATCAGTGGCATGGTATTCCTCTGGCGCCGTCGCGACATGCCCATGCTTCGAATTCGAGACCTCCCACTTACCTTTGTCGCCATCATGATGCTCCACCTCTACTGGGGCGCCGTCCAGACCGGTTATGTTTACTTCCCGTTATTTACTCCCGAGGGCGAGTACTGGATCATGAGTCTTTACTTCCCTATTGGTATCGCCTTGTTTCACGCCTCCAACAGTCGCTTTTTGCATGTCGCCAAGCAGCAGAAGGAGCTGTTTGCTTCGGATGAGAAGGTCTACAGTAGGCCTCGTGCTCGACGGGATTCTTGGCTCGGGAAGTTCCAGGCTCTGGACTACACCAAGAAGATCCTCGTGACAATCGGACTTGGCATGGCTATTCAGGTACGCATCAAATACTAGCAGCGATAGCACAGGTAACAAACTAACACGAACAGTTCATCCTCACAATCATCATGTGGTGCATCTCCAAGAAGTTCCATCATAGCTGGGGTGTTGCAGGTACTGAAGTCCATCCTGGTTCCAAGGAGTACGAAAAGTCTCAGATGGGCAAAGGATGGGAATGGTAAGCATACTCTTGTTAATTGACCTACATCATACTGACCTTGTACCGCTAGGTGGCCTTCTGTATTCTGGCAATTTATCTGGGCATGGATCGTTGCCCCTTACATCCTCTGGAAGTCGCGCGGTATCAATGACACGCAGGGATGGAGGACTCAAACCATTGCTTGCTGCATTGCCAAGTGAGTCTCCCTTGACAAAAAGTAATTAACCTGAACTCCACTCTAATCAAGACACACAGCCTTCATGCCACTCCTATGTGGCTTGTCGCCTTGTATGTCCCAGCTATGGAACCTGTCAACGCCTACTGGATTCCTCCCCAATGGTAAGTCCAAGCCACCTACCTCAATCCCCTTTAACATCTCCCCCATCCATGAGGACAACTTAAGCTTACTTTTACTTCGCACAGGCTTGCCATCTCTATCATGGCCATTGAGATCTTCACCATCTTCTGGCCTTGCTGGGAAGTCCTTCAGCACCAAACCCTGCGACAAGAGACTCTTGACTCCATCGCTCAATGGCAGCTCAACAAGAAGGCTGTCACCCATGGTGCTCGATCTATTGCCACAGGATCCACGACCGTCGCTGCTTCCGCTCTTACGTCTTGGTCCAAGGACGGCTCCGTCAAGAGCAGCGCTTCAGGTGAGAGTATCCTCACCATGGAGGCTCTCGAGTATGTCCTTGAGCGAAACCCCGAGCCTCTTCAGCAATTCTCTGCTCTTCGCGACTTTTCTGGCGAGAACATTGCTTTCTTGAGAGCTGTCGCTGAGTGGAAGTCTTCGCTACCTCCTTCCGTCCGCGACCCCGAAAAGATCAAGGAGCCTGCTGTGCAAGAACTCGTCCGTGAACGCTTCAACAGTGCTCTGCGCATTTATACCAGCTTCATCAGCTCGCGCGACGCTGAATTCCAGATCAACCTGTCTTCCCAACAACAGCGCAAGCTTGAGACCGTGTTTGAGAACTCTGCTCGTATCCTCTTTGGCGACAAGGGCTCTGTTGACCCAGCTCTGCCATTCGAGACATTCCAGATGACTACGACAGCGAACAAGGTCAAATCTTCTGCTGCTTCGACAAACGGTTCCGAGACAGGTATCATGTCTACGGAATCCGTCACTGACTCTGGAAACCAGAGCGACAAGGCTCTTTACTGGGGCGACATCCCCGAAGGCTTTGACGCGACTATTTTCGACGACTCGGAGGGACACATCAAGTACCTTGTGTTGACCAACACGTGGCCCAAGTTTGTCAAGGACCGACGATGCTCAATTGACTCGAATGATACCCTCGAAGCTGGAAATGGAATCCCTGCCGGTCGATAGAAATACTAGAATGTAAATGGCCAGAAAGAGAGGATGTCATGGATTTATTGGAGTTTGATGATTACAAGTGATTCCCTGTTTACCCTTCGCTTTTATCGGGAAAGCTTTCTATGTATCTATTAATGCAACCATGACTTATTGTCAATTCTTGAATAATGAATATTAGTTCTTATGATTTCATATTTTGCGATTTATACAAATGAAGTGACAATAATGTATTTGCCCGTCAAATATCTTGCCATTGTAAAGTCCTCGTGATGGATGCCTCGGAACCTAAGCCACAACGGCTGAGCCGTGTCGGCTTACAGGGCATCATGCGCTAAATCCTGATCTGACTAGCGGTTCATCCCGTCCAGAGACCCCTGTGGCTTCAGCGCCATGGCGTCCACGATATTGAAGTATGATCGGACCGGCGGAAACAGTCCCTGTCAGAGTGGGTGATCACCTGCAAGTTTAATCACATCGATGGCGAGATGTTGCCGAAATTACAGATTTATTACCAACCGTGTGGCATTGTCAGGCTGTGGCGCAGGTTCGGTAAATGTTTTCCGTATGTAGCTGGTATGGGAGGTTTCCTCTGCGCCCGCGTAAGGACTTTACCAAATTGGTCACTTATACCCACCCTAAGTGATGATTTGACCTGTGTCGTTATCCTTCGAGTTGCCGTCTCGAAACCAAAGTACACAGAGCACACTATGCTACTCTGAAAAGGATCTCTACCTCTTCCTGAACTTTGACGTAGCGCCTTGCACGTTCATTGTATTTCTTTTATTCAGGCCATGGTTATCTCAACGACACTGCTTCGCTATGTTCCAAGCTTGTGATATTAGAAATTGGGAAAACATGTAGAAATCAGCCAGCCTATGCATTTCTGGCGTGAACTGCTTTCGTATATGCTGTTTCTTAGCAATTATGTTCGCCTCGCTCACTATCAGTGGTTAGGGGCGAGCAGAGACGGGGTACAGAGCGGCTTCCATCAATAATTTCCAAGTCACTTGTAGCTGTCGTACTGACCACGTAAATCTCTAGTCCCCTTTCATAAGACATTCTAGCTTGAAGTTGCAGCTACTCGATTGAATCATGATGCGGAACCGTGAAGACAAGTTCACAGCCTCGTCAGGCAACAAATTGGTGCAGTAGAACATGTGATAGAGCCTGATAATCTGCCTTGAATCAGCCATGATAAGCCGCATCGAATCACACCTAACCACGACTCAGGCTCATGCATTGTAATTTGCATCACCTTATGAGTCACAACCCAAAATCGGTCTGTGGAAGTGCTCACATTCAAGTATATATATACATATATATTTGCCTCAACTGAAGCCCGAGCCTTCTCAACTTTCTCAATGTTATCAACAATAAGGTAAATCTGTCTGCGCAGATCGAATCCTCAGTATGCCATACACGTATCCATATAAAAAGGACACTGGTGCGCTTGGTACTTCACTCCTTCGACAATCGAACATGTCTCCTACTGGTCATGCACCGGATCTTGAACGCCAGGACCACACTGATTGTAAAATATCTCCACCAGTCCCCAGCATACAAGAATTCCGACAGCGCGCAGAACAGGGGTGTTTTATCTGCCTAGAAAGCCACAACCAAGGACAATATGCTGTTCTTGTGCCTTGTCAGCGACCAAAGCCTCGACAGGTCAAACTACCGAGGGAAGATAGCACTGACAAGTCAACAACTATATACCGACAAAACTCGTCCTGGACTAGCGCCTATGAGTGTGACCGCGATATATACGAGAGATTGCTGGATACATGCTACCAGTATCTTGGCCGGTGGAAGAGATGGTTGCCTTATTATGGAATTACCGAAGTGCTAGAGGTTAAGGTAAGTTTACACTGAAATTGCTGGTGATCAGTCTGACGATACCCAAAAAACAGTTTCAATTCGATGGTATTGTTGAATCGGACGGGCGCTATCCAATTCGCATGACAGCCCTTAATTTTGAGGAGATTGATAATAAATGCGTGGAGACTATGGCAAGGCATCCAACCAGTCTGGATCTCGATGGCAATGAGCCATGTCAGGGTGGCTTCCACCATAGCGTTCAATGCATAGCTGTCATGGATGACTGCTTGAAACCCTGCATCAGAATACAAGCAGAAAAAGCAGAGGAGCGTCGCAAACGGCTCTTATTCCGGTCGCATTTGAAAGATTGTGCTCGCGACCCCAAGAAAGCTAACGGTCTACGCACTCTGGAGGGTATGGCACAAAAGAGCTGCATCTACAACATAAAGTAGGTCTATCATCTATTCATTCTATCTTCCTCTTTTGACCTTACTGAGGGAAGTAAACGAAATCTGACCAATTCAGGGGATCGGATGCGATCGACTTGCCGCTTCCGTATCTAGAATTCCGAGGCACAAAATTGAGGAGAGGCCTACAGTTTGTGTTAGGATGGCAGACAGACAGAATTCGCACAGAACTCCCGTTCAGGATCTCGTGTGCTTCTCTCGCAATTACTCTCATTTGGCTCTGCCTAGTTGTTTGGAAGGGTGCAGGAGGGGATTGGGGGACTGCATTCGCATTCGCACAGGTTGTCGCAGCGTCCTTTGCAATCGTCATTACTTACGTCCGGTTGTAGCCTGGCTGTTGCAACCCCAACGCAGTCATCTAGATGCGAAGAAGTTCAGTTCACCGAGGAAAAGAGCTGAGAGAAAGTCCAAAGAGGTCATCAAGATATGTATTTCGTTTTGTTCGCTTAACAGATCTATACCTAGTAATCTAGATCATCGGTATGTACTGACGAACTGTCTTCTGATGACTCTGATCCCTTTCGAAAGACATCCAAAAGCTCAACAGCCTGATCTCCAAGCAGCTCATCATTAGATGACGGAATAAGATCAGTGTAAGAGACCCCAATCCTTTCATATAGAGGCAGAAGACCAAGCTCTCTCGGTGTCACCATGTGCTCTACTCCAGGCCATCGGCCTTTCGAATCCATCCTCTGTCCTTGCTCAACCAATTTTTCAATGGCGTCTTCATAAACCATACGACTTGCAAGATGGAGTTCTGTGATGCCCTCAAACAGGCCATCAGCACGAGCTTGATGAAACTGTAGCAGCTCTGTCGCAACTTCCATCGCCTGATCGATAGTGATGTACTTGGTGCCTTCTATATATTCCCCTCCTACCTCCTTAGTTGCATATAATCCCCGGCCAGTTATGCATGCAAGTTCAAGTGGCAGTACCATGTAATCACCGCGCCGTAACGGTCGACTTGCATCAGCCCCTGCTTCGAGAAGCACCTGAACTGTGAAAGGATGCACAAGATACGCTGCTTGTTGAATCATTGTAGGGCCGTCTTCATGCTGAGGGTGGTCGATAAACCTCTTGAACTGAGGGTGTAGGAGTAATTGGCAGAACTGATCCTGGAGGTCTTTACGAAGCTGAGATGCTTTGCTCTTCTGTTTGCTTGTGAGTGCCCCAGGACGGTATTTCATAGATGACAGGACAAGGTTACCGAAGCTTCTATGCAGAGCTTCAATAAAGACTTGGTCGGGTTGCTCGTGCTTGGAAAGGATGTCAAGAATATCCTTCACCTGCATTCGGCCCACAATGAGGGATTGGAGTGGTGTAAGACCCGTCATGGGGCTTTGGGCCAATAGGTCAGCGCCAAACTCCACCAATAGAGAGAGCATCTCCGGTGAGCATTTTTCAGCAATGCATTGCTGAGTGGCGTTTGTAGCTATAACACCGCAGATAATGAATGGTTTGTTCACATCAACACCACTTTCGAGCAAGACTCGTGCCCCCATAATGTTATTGCTCGCTACCGCTTCACCTAGGAGGCTCCCTTCCAAGCTCATGCGGCCATCCTCGAGCTCTTCAATAGTGTAATAATTAGTCAGCCTGATCAGTGTATCGTGAAAGGCGTGCTTGTGGGTAGTTTCTCGGAATGCCGTGACTATCAAGGGATCGTCAAGGAAACCAGGCTTCCTTTTTCGTATATATTCTTTCGAGGAGACATCCAAGGCTGCGTTAAACATTGTGAAATCTCCTGCAGTCCTTACGCTATCCATTAGTAGGCTCAGATGAGATATTCCATCAGCGGTAAAACCAAGAAAACCGTTATCGTGGCATAGCTGTACGGTCTTTCTGATAGCTTCATTATGCTCCTGCCCGTGAGCAATCCAGTGAAGGAATGGTCTATCTGCCACCTGCAGTGTAACCATCCCATCGGAGAAGCTATCGGGGCTTCGCCGGGAACATTCAAGGAGGTCTTCTAAGATTTCCCAGTAGAAGTGTTGTGTAGCAATAGAATAGCATACATGATCAGGAGGCTGGACAGAAAGAGTGAGGAAAAGACGAACGAGGGCCCTGTTACGTGATTGTATCGCCCATTCCATAGGTGTCCCATTGACTACCATGTCGTGTGCTTCCCAGTTCAAGGTTTGTGTACGGGCTTCCAACGAGCTGCCATGATCAAGGAGAAGTCGCACTGCAGAAGCCAGATCGTCCGAGTTGAAGAAGACAGCCAAGTGTAGGGGTGTTATTGATCGAAAATGGGCTCCTATAAGTGGCACACCGTAATCAATGAGTAACTTGACGATGGGAAGATGTCCTCCGAGACATGCAAAATGTATGGCATTAAATCCCAAATGTGACTGGACATCTGCCTGGCATGTCTCAAGCAATTGGACCACAAGACCCTCATCTCCTAGCCAAGATGCTACGTGTATTGGCAGAAGCGTATCGACGTGTGCTTCGCTGAATACGGAAAGTGTCACGTTTCCCGTTGGCGTCGTGTGCGATGAACTGGTGTCTTGATCATCACCTAGAGGTGCTGTTTGCATCATAGCATTACGCGCGCTCTCGATGATTGAGTGGGCATGATGAACAATTCTTTCCGACAGGTATTTATCAGTGGGTAAATGCTGCAGAGCTAGCTCTAACGCCTTCCCTTCATCTGCACCATCTATGCCGTAAGGTGGCATGCCCGTAGCGTGGCGAACTCTGTGATAAATTAGTCCAGCTTTATGGAAGCTTCTTGATGCTGCCGTTCCAAGCCATTGGACGACTTGAGCTGTGTCGTGGGAGCCCCCGAAACCAGCTGTGTAGCACTCCGAAACAGTAATAGCAGCATGGCCTGCCGATGAACTTTGTTGGCTGTCAGATAGAGCCATGATTTTAAGTTCAGCAAGGATGTTCCGTTGGAGAGACACCGGAATATCATTCATGACACTGTTGCCGAACAAGATGCCCTGGAATTCTAGCTAATAGCAACACGTCTGTCAATGATCTCCTATTTCATGACTACGGTATAACTGTGAGATTGGGATTTCCATTACTCACGTCGTAAAAAGAATTGCTTGTTCCCCATGAGACTATCGAAGAAGGTGATAATTGATCATTCTTCAGGTCAAATTGAGCCAAGATAGCATCAACATCATCTGAAATATCTGAAACGGCATCACTTTCATCGGATCTAAAGCCTTTAGCAAGGCGTATTCTCAAAAGAAAAAGTGATTGCTGACTCTTCACTGTCAAAGAATAGTGTTATAAGTTCGCTCATCGTCTCTCTTCCATGTGGGCTGTCAGACAATGTACCCCTGAACAAAACCAGTAGTTGCTCTGATATGTCTCGTCGAGTGAAGCTTTTGGAGAAGTCAGTAGCGTACGATATCAGACCGTCCTCAGGCAGCTGATTGAGGAAGTTCTCCATTGCGTCAATGTCGATCTTTCTGCCACGTTGATCTATCCAATTAATGTCAAAGTACAGCTGTCCGTTATTCATGACCTCCCATATGAAAAGTCCGAAAGAGAATACATCTGTTCGTAAGGCTGCATGGATATTATAGCCAGCATCAAAGAATGCATCACCGCGTCGAATCTCAGGGGCTTCCAATAGACGTGTCCCAGATCGAAGGGCACTCTCCCCTCTGGGTTGTCGCGTGATGCGATGACAGATTGTCCCAAGTCAGATATCTTGACTACCCATGTGTCCGCATCGGCAGGTGCAGTTGAATACTTAAATACGAGGGCATTGTCAATCTTGATATCAGCATGGCACACGTTGACCTGGTGAAGGGCATTCAAACCACGGCAGCTCTGTATCACAAAGCTCATGCGCTCATCAAGGGAAATTTTGTCTTTGTTTTCGACGAGCAACTGCCGTAGTGCGCCGAACTTGGAGTATTCCATAACAATAGCCAGCGATGGAACACCGTTGAAGTCGTCCATGCAAATACCCTCCAGATTCACGAGATTCTTATGTTTCTTGATACTTTCATGTCCAAGGACGCGCAATTCCCGCACAATCTTCTCGAAGGCTCTTCCTAAGATCCTTTTAGAGTCGGAAGGCCCATTGAACCATTGATCTGATTGTATCAGGCTGCGCTTGACAGCAACGAGACGTTTGCGAGGCAACCTGGCAACGCCAATTGCGATGGATGCATGGCCACCACGTCCTGCGACCCTGAATGTGATATCATCGAGGTACAGGTCTCCGGAGCTAAATATGTTGAGTTTAGTGGTTACGAGAGCGGAGACAAAGTCCAAAGCCGTCGTCGATACATCCAGTCTATTGTTGATGGTTTCCTGGCTGACAGCAGTAAGTGTTGAAGGCGTACAAAAAGACAATGCCATGATGATGACTAAGATGTGATAGATGTACGATCAAGAACTTGAAATTACAAAGGTGCTTCGGATAAGATTGATTTTATTCGCTTGTGTACTGCACGTGGTCAAAACACATATCCATTGATCGGAATGACAAAGGGATTATAAATCCGACTTGCATAATCCAGCCAAGCTAAATATTACGCCTCAAATCCTTTCCTGCAACCAATTCAGGGTGAGCCAGATTCGTCGTGCAAGATTCCAGCTGGAACATGTCGTTTGCATAAGCCTTTGTGATACGAAACTCGCCCAATGGTGCCCGATAACCTGGCTTCATGATCCATACTGTCTCTCCGATCTCAAAGGGAAACTAGTGGCAAATGTTAGCGTACCACAGAATAAGATCTATACATGTACAGAAATGAAAAGCAGTGCTCACTGCCGCTTCTTGTTGGTACTTAGCAACATGTGCCTTTCTATCTTCATCGTCGCTCTCACCGAGGGTCTCATTCTCGTCTTGTTTGTTGACAGGTTTGTCGGCGCTTTGGGATGCGGCCGTGTTGAGACCTGCCGCTTCTCCGTCTTCCACATCTGACTTGGGTGTGTCGACACGCATAACTGCTCTTGTGAATTTCTCACACGTCCGTTTCAAGCCAACCTACTGTATGGGTCGAAATTGATGACCCAGTCACTGCCAATGCCATTTGAGCACGTTGGTGCTGACATCTATACCATTCTAATTTAACACAGTACTCAATCAGGTTGAAAATGAAAAGCAAAACAATGCCTCAATGCGGCGCCGTAATATGCCTAAGTGACATTTCGGGAATTCAAAAGGGCATGTTGGGCGTCGATAGACCTAGCGAGAGAGGGTGAGCAAGGCAGGCTGCCGGAATGATAGGCCAAGAGTGAAAGCTTGACCGGTGTGGTTGCACATAGCTTACGGGCTGGAAGCGATGCAACACAACGTTGGGGGGGCAAGAAGGCCTCGCGAACCTTGAAGCCTGACCATTGCCCAGAGCGGCGTGCTGTGCGAGCATTTTGAGATAAATGTTATTATCGGCTGGTTTTACATGGACTTCAGTAGTACGAAGCCTCACACCTACTACTCTGTAATCATGACCAATATTAGCCGTGAGTCACTTACTTTGTTTTAACTTCTAATAGAGAATATTAATGCAAAATATCTAGTTGAAGATCATCGCTGTCGGCAAGACGGTAATAATAGGCGGCGCGACCTATTGCAGCGCGTTCGCTCAACCCTTGATCTCTACGGTCAGTACAGAGTACAGATGTACCCTTACTCAGCCATCTTTAGCTGACAATTAGGTAGATAAGGCTGTACAAGATTACAATGGCATGCTGCGGCTACCTGAGGCACATGAGACACAGCGCCAAAACGTTGAGAATTGGTTCACAGGGAACAAACCATTAGTTCGGTCCGAAAGCTCCTGTTTTCTCAACATGTCAATTGACACTGATTATGTGTCTCTGGGGGTATCTGAAAAAAACGATAGATCAAACTTAGAGGCAATACTCGAGTCAGGACTGAGGACCTTCCCTCGTCTCGCGAAACTGGTATGGTATTTCATGGTGACTATCAAACGGCACAACATAACTCACATTTTAACAGTTCCATACTAGCCAGGTAAGCTAATTCAGCGACTAGCTCGGATTGTATCACAAGTTCCATCCCTAACCATCATGTGTTCAGTCCAAGACCCGAGACCACAACATTTTCCTCTTCTCTCCATCTCTTCTCCAAAATGCCACAAAAGCATTCGTCGCCTTGTTTGTTCCAATGTGGCTGGTACTCCCAACAATTCTTCTCCAATTTTCAGACGGGAGCCGCGCAAGGTCTATTATCTAAAGTGTTTTTGTCTTTGGTACATCAATTTTGGTTGCTGCTACTCTCGACATAACAAAGCACAGTTTTCTCATTGCTCTGGTACGTATGCTAAACATACTTTTCACTACCCTCAGGCATCCACTAATTTATTTTAACCAGATACGCAACGCTATTGAGTGCTTTTCTAGCCCAGATCTAAGGGAAGAACAAGTCTTTTCTCACATATGGAATTTACCCAGTGTTTCTGAGACAGCTTCGCAGTAGATCCAAGACACCCTCTCGGACCAGCTTCTGTGATTCCCAATCCTCGAAACCTTCCCACTCTCTCTTCATAATACAATTCCTTACCGCTTCCGCATATCGTGTACCAGCTGCGTGACCTAACTTAGACGACGCCACCTTGAGAAGCAAAGTACGAAGGTCTTCTGGATCACGTATACGCTCAAATTTGCCCTTTTTGGTGTCCAACGCCGTGACATGGAACCAACAGCCAATCTCCAAGATCAGTATACCCTGCATCACGAGTCAGTCTCAGCTATAGCGACAAAGGGGGTCGAGGACCTTACAAGGGAATATATATCATGGTGCTTCTCGAAACGGGTCGACCTCCCCCACCGACTAGGATGCCTGTACAGGTTTGCTGTGGTGTCAAAGTCCACCGTGTTTGCTGTCTCTGCATCTGCCGGGCGTGAACAATCAAAGCCAATTATGAACGGATTATCGAAGTCCCATTCTGTTTCAGATTTGTTATTACCATCCTTAAGAAAACTCGGAATAATGATGTTGCTGCTTTTGATGTTCTTGTG